>CM023481.1:14632795-14785994 GCA_013339685.2 Hyalomma asiaticum | reverse complement strand
ACTAAATCAGAAAAGGGGCCGCCGCCTTTCTACAGGAATGCCATTAGCGAAAAAAACAAACAAATAAAACAGAATGAAAGAAGAACTTAAAAACGCGCAAGAGCTTTCCCTCGTCTTGTATTCTAGCTCTCGGCTCACACCGAGCAGAAACTCCTTCGACTCGATCACTGCATAACAAAATTAAGTCATCGTGGTGAGTTAATCTTTCTGGTCGTGTTTGCTGAAACCTTCCTATACGAGGCAGTACCGTTTGACCATGACCAGTTGAGACTTTGTTTTATTGTAAAAATAAATGCAAGTATTGTTCTCACCGCTTCCAGGCGCCCGCCGCCTACCTCTTCTCTCATACTTACTGAAATATTATTAGGACAAACCGATGAGGTCTTGCGCTCACGGTGACTTCGCAGTGGCCTTTCCAACATTCACTACCGACCAAATAAGCGTTATTGACTTTCATTGCATGCCTTGTGAGGGGATGGTTATGGGCGTAATGTCTCAATAATAATACTCTTACTATACTACTAACGTGGCCTCCGCGATAGGCTGCGGAAGCGCGCCGTTGCTCCGGCCGGCCCATTCGGCGCTTGCACAAAGGGAGCAGTCTAACTCCGGTACCGCCTCAAGGCGCCACTAATGCGGCTTTTGTCTAAAACTGGCGGCGTGCTCGCCTGGCCGGCACTGCCTTCGAATTGTGGTGCGTGTTTAGTCAGGAATGGGACATTTTGTCGCATTTTCACGCAGAATAACCGTGGACACGCTAACTTGCGACTCCTTCCTGCATCTACAAAGAAGTAGATGCGTGTTAAACACTCACGAATCGCTTCTGCGTGCAGCTGTAGTAGTTTGCTAGCGGATAGAGGCAACCGACACTTCTCTCGCGCTGCATTTTGGCAGAGTGAGAAATAGCTTTTAAATAGCATTTTCCTTCTTACAGAAGTTTTTATATGTGTCGATGCTCAAGTATGCACTTTTATGCCTTTCTGGTTATTCTCAAGTACTGGGCAAGCATATTATAGCAAGGCTCTCAGTGGCTCAAACAACATATATATACAGTTGACATTTAAAAACTAAAGACTTAAAATACTAGAGAAACACTAAGATTGTAAAAAGACACTTTTTAGTTTTTAATTGCTTTTATCTTTATTGGCGACGCATCCCGCTCTCCTTCCATTGTTTGTCATTGTTGCTCATTTTGTTTTTCACACTTCATTTGTTTCTTGTTTTTTGACGCTGCGCTTGCTGTTAAGCATTGTTATTGTTTTTTATTGTTTGGTTTACTTTTGGTTCTTTGACGCCGCTCCCTTTGTTCTGTTAAGAAATTTTAGTGTTTACTTGGTTTTTTTCTTTTTTCGACGATTCAGGATTGTTCGTACGTGATATAGTTTTATTATCCCACTACCAAAACATGAGACTCTGAATGTGGTTGCGCTAGTTTCTGGCTATTTCCCTCGCCTTCTCTGGCGTTGCCACTTGTATATGCCGGGACACGTGGGCAGGGATGTGGCGATTATGGGGGTAGTGTGGCGGTTTGTTTCAGAAGGTTCATCTTGACAGAGATTATCTTTGGCGGCTGTGTGCATAAAGTCGATGTGCTTCAATAAACGTTAGTTGAAAGGTGAGCGCCAGTCCGTGTGTAGCCTCCTTCTTTGTGTGTCGTTTTTTAGTCCGCTCCGTTTTTTTCCTTTTGACGCACGAACCAATTCGCCCAACGCAAGTTCTACAAAACGTGATCTGTGTTTGAGAGCACTCCGACCTGTCACAATGCTACCGTCCACAGGCACAAGTTATTTCACATTATATACACACGAGAGCTCGTATAGAAGCTGGTCTCATCGATGTTAGCACCGTGAGAGAGTCCTTCAGACCTTCGCGGTCTTGAAAGCCAGCCAGAATTTGCAGCGGAAACTCATGCGGACTACTGCACTCCCGCACAAGCAGGCACGTATGCAGTGGGGGGAGGGATCGTTATCACCCCACTGAGGCAGGAGGCGTCCGTATTGGCGCTGAACGCAGAGGGCGATAGTGGCGCCACCTGACCTTGTGCGTCGCTCCTCCCTCCTCCTAAAGAAAAAAAAATGCCAACGAAGGGCTTGAAGCTCACTGCTTGATTGAGCCTGGAGGCCTGACCTGCCATCCATTCCCCGGGCAGGTAAGATTATGGACACGTCGTTGCAGGAGCAGACATCGAGTTCTCGTTTGTGTGATCCGACTGACAACGTCCGAAGCCTTTGCAAGCAAGAAGTGCACGGGAATTGTAGCCTGAAATATCTCCGGAGGATCCTGATCAAACTAAAAAAATGCTGCAGAGAGGGAAAAAACTAATAAAGAACGAAATTGTTCTGCAAAGGTTAAAGCTAAAGATTCAAAACGCGGCAACACTTGAAGGGAGAAATGAAGCGGTTAGATGTACTAATTTTGCAAATAAAAAAAAAGGATGTAAAGATTGAGAAAGCTGCCACACTTCAGAGAGACTGAGGGCTGAATTCACAAAACTTCTATTTCGTAATTGTGTTTCCCCCCCCCTCCTTTTGATTGGTCAGTCGGCGTCTGTAATGATACGTCCAGCACCGGCATTGGCTGAAATTTTGTCTTCTTTTTTTTCGTAAGGGCCTTTCATGAATACGGGCCCGGTAGCCTTAACGTCCTGAAAAAAAAGGACTGCCATGCATGTGTGTCCATGCTGCAAGGTGAAAATCACTAAAAGGCATGTGCTTTGCGATGGGTTTTTAATTTTGAAAGAAAAGGCTCCTTTTCTTGAATATGCTTACCAACTGGACCCTCAAGAAGTACCTCTAGGGCGCGCGCTGTTCCCTCACTATCCTGTGTCTAGCACTGTTTGTTCCCGCTGTTGTACTTCTAAGGGTTTTCGAATGTGCCATTAACAAAGGCTGTATAAGAATGTACTGAGAAAAAAATGCGTTTAGATTGTGAGTCATTGTGTGGAATAAAATATGTTTTATCCGTTCGTAGAACAAAACAGCCAAATAAACAACCAGCAACATTTAAACAAACGTACCACTGTCACCAGATCGTACTTCAGCATTTTCTTCTCGTGCGCTGCGACCTTTGACAGCAGCACAGCTACAGTACTTCGGCTAAATATCACAAATATCGTTGCGCCTGCAATTGAACGCAGTTATTTAAAAAGAAGCACGGCACCCGAAAATGGTCGGAAACAACAAAATTCACAGAAGGAAGAAAAAAATGGCTTTACGGACGTCATCATTTGTATTGACGAAAGGGAAGGACCAAGTCTCAAGGGTTCGTTTCACAAAAATAACAATATACACAAGGAAATATAGTCAAACTTACTTATAACGATCCCAGATACAACGATCTGCCGGTTATAAGGACCATAATTTCGGTGCGCTTACGATTTTCCTATGCCACCTGCAGCGTCCAGATATAGCGAACACTCTTCAAGGCGTTCTGCTTTTAAAACGAACATTTCAGACGCGATCGCAATAATAATATGGCGCATCCGAAGTGAGAAAACTTAAACTGGCCTTCAAAGCACGAGAGCAACGTGCGTTGGCGCGTGGTGAGCACGCCATAGGCAGTGGAGGCCCGTAAGCATATAAAACCCAGCGGCGAGCCTTCGTCATTAACTGGAAGAAATCTGATACCGTATGAATATAAAGGTAATCTAACGGTTCTTTGAAGTGCATCCAAAAAATATACGCCCTCGTAGCAATGTTGCCATGGCAGGGTTTTATTGTGAGCCTGATGCAAGGCCACGCGACTATATTTTCGAGAACGTATGTTAAAAGTTGTTGAATTGCAGGAAACGAAGGAATGTCAACCAGATGGTTGTCGAGAGTCGTAGCCTCGACAACACTCAAGGAATTCTAGATGGTGTTTTTCCAGTTGGACTGCGTCTATTTGTTGTATACATCTCCCGAACCTTAATTGCTCTTGTACTGGGTATGTACAAAGAGACAAGAAAACAAAAGTGTTGGCGCGTGGCTCGCCTCGATGGCGTGCCAATTAAGCGTTGTTACCTTGAAAATTTTCCATAATGTAGAGTTGATAACAGATACTGCAAGCCTGTCTAAGAGGTCCGGTTATATTGCCGTTATCGCCCGCAGGTACTTACCCTTGTCAACAGCTGTCGACTGCTTGCCTATGTCACATCACAGGCTTCGGGTGGCGCACGCGCGCGACGCAGCTATGTTCCACGCGCAAGGCACTTTTGTTTGGAACTTAGCTTGGTAATAAAAGCGGCGCATCACAATTTGTACCTAGTTCGGAGCAGATATAGATGGTCTGCGGACGAGCACAAAACGGACCAACGCGAACTCGCTTCAAAGATGATCCGGCGCCATTTCGCGACGCCGATGTCCTGGTAGTTCCGCTATGGTACATATTTAACGGCAGGGTAAGGACAGGAGACTGTTGCCAACGCCGCAGACGTGGTTTCGGTTCCGTACTCGGCGCTTACGCGCATTCAATTTTCGGCTTCTTTCGCTGAAAAAAAATACCGTGCGCTCTAAATGTGAATAAACACAAGTAATTCTACCGAAACAAGCTGGCGGCGTGTCGAAGCGCATGCAAGAAGCCATAAATGTTCAATAACACACTTCGTTTCCATTGACGTTCAAGAGATGCTATCGCATCTGTGAGTCTTCACACAATCCGAGGAGGCGCTATCGAGAGGTCGCCGCTGGTGGACAGTTTGTTTGAGCAGTTAGTTGCCAGTAGCGCATCCAGGCATTCTGTCAGGGGGGGGGGGGGGGGCCTCAAATTTTCGCGAAGGGCCCGGTTGGTGGTCTTGATTTGATTTGTGGGGTTTAACGTCCTCTAACCAGCTCTGAATATGAGAGACGCCGTAGTGGAGGTCTCCGGAAATTTCGAGCACCTGGGTTCTTTAACGTGCACTGACATCGCACAGCACACGGGCCTCAACATTTCGCCTCCATCGAAATGCAGCCACCGCGGCCGGGATTCGATTTCGCGACCTTCGGATCTTCAGTCGAGAGCCATAACCACTAGACCACCTTGGCGGGGTGGTTGGTGGTCTTGCGATGCTGTTTAGAAAAACTCTGCGGGTCAGCATGTTCTAAATTATGAGAGCGGAACATAGTATATATTTCCTTTGAGCCTCGTCATACTGTATCTGAAAGTGAAATGTCGGCCTGTAGTTGCATTTGTACGAACGGCACAGTCTGAAGAGGTACATTAAATCTTTGGCAAAAGCTCATTAAAAGTCATAAAATTAATGAAATAATTCGTTATGTAGAAACAATGTGACTAGGGATAAAAAATGTAGAGAAATGACGTGACGCAGACTGAAAAACGCTAAGAAATGCTTAATTCAAGTATATAACAACCTTACTGCAGAGCTGAGAAGTAACTCCCATTGTCTTGCCGTAGCACAGCTTAGTTTCATGCTATTACTGGAAGTCCGCTTATTTATTCGTATTACCAGACCAACAATAAAGATATTAAATTACTATCTTTTGGACTCCTTTTCCCCGCATCATGATTGCGGTAACAAGTTCCACCAACCTGTGGTCCTCTTTCAATTGTCCTGTGTGCTTAATACTACAAGAATGTTTCTCACGAGGTATTGGGGCGAAAGGAGGCTCCCACACTCAAAATTAGTAGCACGAGATCACATCTCACCAAAACATCGGTGTAATGATTCTCCGTATGAGAAGTTTGTAAGAGGGAAGTTTGCACAAGAGGACTCGTTTTAGTTTTACTAGGTACAAAGTATCAATATATCGATAAATTTAACTCAAGGTCATCTCGTACGGTTTAAATCTGAAAATTAAGCCGACATCATGAAAAATATTTCTGAAAATATTTTTTGTAGGCTAGGAAAATCAGTTGGCCGTTGACGCGCATTATCATAAAATGGTCGGCAAAATTAAGATGGGACCACTTAAGTGCCTCAGTCGCGCTGGCCGACATTTTGACAGAAGGATTTGCCTCTGCCAAAGCAGCTGCGTCATCATAGGCGTGTTGGCTTGGTGCAGTACTTGTGCCTGCTCTCTTGTCTGCTGCTGATATTGGCAACCTGAACAAGAGAAACTCAGGGAGAAGTAAATATTATGCATTATTTAGGTTCTGCAGCACAGGCACAAGAAAAACGCCTCGCTTCTTATGTTAGAAAGGGGGTTAGGATCAGCGACAAAGTCTGATGAAACTTCACATGCGGGGAAAGCACGTGAGTCGCGTTGGTGACAGGCACTATAGCGGCGTCTATGGTTATATTTACATCATAAAAAAAGAGAGAGAGAGCGAGAGAGAATATGGTGTTGGGTTTCTAATTCACAAAGATATAGCGGACAACGTGGCCTAATTCTACAGCATTAATGAAAGGGTAGCATGCGCCGTCATAAAACTACATAAGCGATATAAGCTTAATGTAATCCAGGGATATGCGCCAGCAGCGAGCCACGAGGACGACGAGCAGGTATTGTTTTGTTGTTTTATGGGGTTTGACGTCCAAAACCAGCCCTGATTATAAGAGACGCCGTAGTGGAGGACTTCGGAAATTTCGACCCACCTGGAGTTCTTAACGTGCACTGACATCGCGCAGCACACGGGCCTCAATATTTCGCCTCCATCGAAATGCAGCCGCCGTGGCCGGGATTCGATCCCGCGACCTTCGGATCTGCAGCCGAGTGCCATAACCATGAGCAGGTAGAACAGTTTTATGAGGATATCGAATTAGCTATTAAAAGAATAAGTACACAATACACAATAGTCGTGGGAGATTTCAATGCAAGAGTAGGAAAAAAAAACATTATGGAAAACAAGCGATGGGCAAGGTGTAGGTCATAGGAATAACCATGGAGAGGTGCTAAAAGGCAAACCTAGAGGTTTGCCTTTTAGCATCTCTCCACGGTTAAAAAAAAACAGATTTCACGCGTGAGGTGAAAACAATGAAGATTTAGAAGCAGCAAACAAAACCATAACGGAAGTGATCTTCCAAACAGCGATTGAAGTAGTGGGTAAAACAACAAAGCAAGATGTAAGCAAGTTGCCCCAATCCACTAACGACCTAATAAAAAAAACGCCAGCAGATGAGAGTGACTCCGTCAAAAAATAAAATATAATTCGCAGAATTATCAGTAAAGCCAGGCAGAGAGGTGCAAGGAAGGTTAACGTAAAAGAAATAGAGGAAGCAGTAGAGAAAGGTACCTGCATTCAATCGGTCAAAAAGAAACTGCAATTAAGAGAAATAAAATGCATATGCTAAAAGATAAACAAGGTAACGTTATCAACTTCAATGATATAGTAAAGGTAGCAGAATATTTCTACTCTGAATTGTACAGCTCTTAGACAGATCACGCAACCTTAGTGGAAATCAAATCGGAGGAGGACACAGAGATTCCTTGTATAAAGCGATGTCCCGCGGTAAAGCAGCAGGTGAAGAAGGCATAGCAGCCGACTTGATCAAGACGGTGGAGATATACTTGAAAAACTTGCGCCGCTCCTTCGCGATATATATCAAGACATCTAGTGTACCGCTCAGCTGGAAAAACGCTAATATATTCTTAATACACAAGAAAGGTGACGTAAAGGAGTTACAGTATTACGGACTCCCAGTAGTCTACAAGCTATTTACGAAAGTAATTTCTTCTAGGACAAGAGAACGCCCGACTTCAATCAACCAAGAGTACAAGCTGGTTTTAAGAAAGGTTACTCAACAATGGAACACATGCAAACAACCTACTAATTGAGACGTTCGCTGAATATAACAAGCCTCTTTACATGGCCTTTATAGGCGACGGGAAAGCGTTTCATTCCACAGAAATAGAAGCAGCTCTATAAGCTTTGCGTCGACAAGGTGTACCTAACGTATAAGTATAAACCATGAGTAACATCTACCAAGATTGCACGGCCACACTACTCATACATGAAAAGAGAAAAAAAATTCCGATCAAGAAAGGAGTCAGACAAGAAGATACAATCTCCCCGATGTTATTCACTACATGCCGAGAAGTGTTTAAACGTCTAGAATGGGAAGAAAAAGGAGTTAGATTAGACGGAGGATATCTCAGGAATTGAAGCTTTGCAGACTACGTTGTGCTCTTGACTAAGTAATCACGGTGACCAACTACAAAACATGACTGATCACGTAAACCGGGAAAGTCTTAAAATAGGACTAAAAAAGAATAAGTAAAAGACTAAAATTATGTTCAGCAGACTAGCTAAGGAACAGAAGTTTAAAAGTAACAGTCAACCCTTAGAATGTGTGAACGAATACGTATATATGAAGCAGTTTATTAACAGGGACGCCTATCCATGGAAAGGCAATCCTCCGTAGAATAAGAATGGGATGGAACACATTCGGGAGACATTTCCAAGTCATGACTGGAAACTTGCCACTGTGGCTGCAGCGAAGAGTATCTAATCCCTGCATTCTCCAAGTACTAACGTACGGTGCAGAAACATGGAAGGTAACAAAAAAATCTAGAGATGCAATTAAGAAGCACGCAGCGTGCAATGGAAAGCAAAAATGGTAGGTGTAAAGGTAAGAGATAAAAAACAAGCGGTGTGTATCAGAGAACAGACAGGAGTAGCTAGCCTTCTTATATTAATTAAAATAAAAAAAGTGGAACTGGGCAGGGCATATCATGCGGAGGACAAACAACAGATGGCCAGTAAGAGCGACGGAATGGACACCAAGAGAAAAGCAACAGAGACAGGCAAAAGGTTAGATGGAGCGATGAAATTAAGAAGTTCGTGGTGGAATCAACTCGCTCAGGAAATCGTTGGGAATGGCCGTCGTCCTGCAGCAGACTTAAGATGGGCTGGTGATGATGATGATGATGATTCGCTAAAAGTCTGTGGCTGACAAGCATGAGCGTCATTCGTGGCTGCAGTGAAGTCGGGCTCCACAGAGGTTTCACGGAAGCGTCTTTAGAGTGGTTTTGGTTCTAAACGTTAAAGTGTTCGCAGGGAATACTTCATCACCGGTGAGTGCAAAACTGCTTTTTGTCGTTGGTTAGGCGCTGGCCGCATAGCGGAAGTAATTCGCTCTGGCGAAGGGATAGGAACGGAGAAATGTCACGCATGGGTGATTTCTTCTGCGCGTCGATCGTTGCGTGCGGGCGTGAATAGTAACGTTACATTTAGTGGGTAAAATTACGCATAAGCCGTGTGCTTCCACAGCAACGGAAGTTTGTTTTTGTCTATTTGGGCAGTTTAAGAAAGCTATACATGCGCAAAGGCACGGGCGATGGCATGCATCATGCTTGTTGCCTGTCACTTCCGTGCTTGTGCAAGTTTCCCGGGTGCTTGTGAAATGGTGGGCCACTAGCTCGACCACGTAATGTAATTTCCGAATCATAGAGTTCAATACCGTGCTCAGTCTTTTTATCAAAGCTCGCGAAAACGAATGAATATTGTCGGGCTCTCCTGTTGAGAAGCGATGTGCAGTTTTCTTGTGTGGCATGTCGGATTGCCTAGCTGTCTAAGCACTTTATTTCCCTCAACTTTTCGTAGAGACAGCTTCGTGTCGTGCTTTAAGTGTGTTGCTTCTGCATTGTCAGGTAATACTTGTTGCGAGTGCATCGCATTTCTTAGAAATAACGGTTAGTTATTTAAGTTTCGGTAGTTTTTCAACAGCCGCGGTCAGGCCACACGGCCTCTGCTCTACGCACATAATAGAGCGCCTCAATTCTCATTACAGAGATAGACTGCGACCAAGCAGTGCGCGTCATGATTGCGAATTTTTTGCACGCAAAATGAACTTGTAAAATATGTGTCCCATAACCTAATGAAAAACATGTTACAAAAAGCAGTAGCAGGCGCATGTCACTGTGAAACAACCATGACTAATGAATCTGATTAACGGTGAGGAATCATTAAATTTCACGTAACATCGACGTTTTACGACGACATTGAAAGCAAGGCAGCTACAATTGAGAAATGGCCCTTCTCAGTGGTCCATGAAAAATGCAGGAAATGCCCACCAGAAAAGTACAGTCGCCTGTAAACTGTCCTGTTTATATTAAGAGTTTTGCTATATTCAGAGTTATATTATACTGACTGAGTTATTCATATTGCGCCCTCGACCAGTGAGGGACAGATAGACTAATTGCTGCCGGATGTTTGACACAGGATATTCTGGCTCAGCTTTCATGCATCAGTGTTTAAAAAAATGTGTATGAGAGGTGGTCAGAGTTCAAAACTCCTCAAAAATCTTCCAATATTCGTAAGTTTGCTAATGAGTGCGTCGTTACGATACACAAGAATCCATTGCGCACTTAGCTTGTAGAAAAAAATGAATCCTATTGATTTCACAGTATTAAAAATATGGCATATACAGGTAACAAAGTAGTCGTAAAATAGCGAAAATTTAATTTTTTCGAAATCACTCCCACGGAAGAGTTTTCGGAATGGCAATGTGCGCCACGAAAACAACGAGTTAATAAACCTCGTTGTCCACCAGGCAGATGAGCTATTTATATGTGACAGAGTGGTAATCGGCACCGAACCCTGGCAAATGCATTTAACGGTTACTTTATTACGTCACAAGCTTGAAGAAAAAAGCAATCGCAATATGGCAGCAACTTCATTTTCACGTGCCAGGAAATGGACCTGACTTGGTAATGAATAAATATTAACAAACTTCGTGCCTTTTGTCCCTGTTTGGTCATCACTGCTTGAATTCAGCTAGCCATGAAACAAGTTGTCGGGTTGAAAAATTCCTTCTAAGTGACTCGAATACACATGTAATTGAGTCATATTTAATTAAACCACATTACACACAAGTTAAGCATGGGTGCGCGGATGTGGTTTGGAATATTTTATCACGTATATGCACTACAATCATGTTTAGACGCTGTTGAAGGACGGAATAACCTTAAGCTATGTTTATATGAGCAATGGGCGTCGCAGTATTCAATGCCTTCCTTTTTATTCGAATCTGATAAGCTTGAAGGCATACACTTAGAGACAAATTGGAAATTCCTAGGCATTCTTAGCTGTCGCCTAAGAAAATCGTAAGGAGGAAAGCCAAAAACCTTGGTTCTCAAACATGGGACTTGGAAGGTTCGAGCTCAGAACCTTTGGGAGTCGAGTACCACATGAATGCAGTTTGGTTGTCAAGGTTAATGTTCAATAACTGCGAAATATTGAAGCCCGTGCACTGTGCGATGTCAGTGCATGTTAAAAAACCCGTCGATAAAAAAACCCGTCCTTAAAGAACCCGTCTTTAGGGAACCCGGTCCATAGTTCCGGAGCCTTTCATTACGGCGTTTCTCGTAATGAAATTGTTGTTTTGGGACGTAAAACCCTAGAATTCAATCAAATCTAGTCACAACTTTCAATCACGCGCGTCGGATAGGCATATCCTTGGGCGAGGAATGCGGGTCTGCGCCAAACGCGACTGTATTATTGTTAATCGTGACGTAAATGGCAAGGATATCACGTTGCTGATATCATTACCGATCAATAACGGTAATTATGTAATCTTATCTCTCCGTTTCGCTTTTGGTGTATATGAAACGAATAAGACGCGAGTTTTCGATTTTTTTCCTAGTGGTGGGCACATCTTGCAGCCTCTATCGTTTATCTTCAAGGTCACCTTCCAATGAAACACATAAACCTTTCGCCTTAAGAATTTTTTTCTATATTAGGCAATGTTTGACACGCACAGAAGAGTTCCTTAGGACGCTGGCAAATTACGACCGACTTCTTCCATAAAAAGCGATCGGTGTGCGAAGTAGCATTTCGGGCAAAGAAAACCTAAAAAAAATTTCCACAATAGCTTTAGCTGCCTTGAAACAAGAGCGGCAGTTAATGCATGTGCATTCTATGTGGAATTTTAAAGATTTCACGTGCAACATAAAGAGGCACGCGCTAAAGCACAACTCCCGCAGCCCGCCGAGCATCTAATCCCACAGGCGCTCGCGAATACCCGTCCCCGCCCGGTGGCGCCGCGGCGGTTGCTCGGATAATTAGGGCCACTCACGCCGTTTACGGAGCACGCGCCTGGACGCACCGAGTTCGCTTTTCATGCAGCGCCCGTGAATGGAGATTGTCGGTACTTTCTGTATTAAAAGAATTATGTACCGTGTCCGTTGTTTCCTGTCCTGCACTTGTGATTTGCACTGTAATGCACTGTAATGCACATTGATGTCCTTTGAATGTCCTTCGGATGCGCCGCTTAGGTATTGTGACGAGATGTCGCTGGCATATCCGATATGGACATCTTTTTAATTAGCTTCCCGAAGTAGAGTCACGCGCAATAGTTTGTGGATCAATGGGTGACGCGAATACTTCGTTTTCGTCGTAGCCTGATTGTGCTAGTTGAAATCGAATGATTCAGTTCAAGTCCGCTTGTTCGGCTAATGTACAAAAGCAATCCACACTGCAGAGCAGTGCTAGATGAATTTTAAAATTTTTGTTGCTGCCACGGTATCCAGACTTTTCGTTGTGACTGTACACTTAATCTCTGTGAAGATCATGCGCTCACGTAAAAATTGAGAACATATTCATCTGGGTGGTAAGGATTCTACGACTCTATGATATGTGCACAGCGGTCGTTATACCACCGTTTACTTAGAAGCACAACATGATGGTTTAGGACGCGGCTGTATTGAGACACTGCTTGTCCATTTCGCAAAGCCGTGTAATCGTCAGCTGGCGAATTTCTTGCGCTGACAACGTGAGGTCGCAGTCCCGTTCGAGCAGCTGGCGGACGTCGAAGCTCATTAGTGAATCAATTCCCAGTTCCCCAAGAGTGACGCTCGCGTTGGTGCTTGAGAGATCTTTGATTCCTGAAAAAAAAAACATAAAAAGGTTGCACAACACGGAAAAGAAGGAACTCATCGACAGCATATGGGACGCTTCGCAAATATCTCTTAACACGCTTCAGTAAACACCTCGTATCGAATTGGTATGGCTAACATCGGACGTAAGCGGCAAACGAGAAGTCAATTTGTGGGCTAATATCACCGCGATATCCACTTGCCGTTCCTCACACCGGCTCATCTGCGCAAGCTCGTCTCTTGACCATACCAACGCTCCTACGGGGAAGGCTGCCGTTTTAATTGAGGCAATTAGTGAGGGGCTTGGCAAGACGTAATTTTATAAAATTGCGGTGTTGAGTATTATGTGGCCTTTATCCGAAGAAAGTGTATTGTGGAATTACACAAGTAGCTCGGAGTGTGGGTTGATACCGCAATTTACGTCTGTCTCTAAGATATTTGTTGTGAGCGTGGATAACCGGCACATTGCGAAGGCACGCATGCAAAGCGGCTCGATTCAGCTTTTTTTGACAGCATACTCAAGAAATGTAACCCATGAAAAAGACACGCTGTATGCACAGCTACTACCGAGAGACTCTTCTCTCAACAACTCGGCCGAACGTAGTCGTTTTGTTATTGTTTCATTGTACTTCAGTGTGTTTAAAATACTAAACTAGCAGAAGATGAAGGGAGACATGGATATAAGGCCTGTAAGTACTGCTGGCGTGTCTACGAAAAGTTATGCACGTCAGCTTTTTATTGAACGCCCAGACACTAATGTTTACAACTACAGGAAGTGTGCTTAAAAAAGCAGAAAACTGAGCGAGTTGGTAAGGATTCATAATGTAAAGAAAAGGCGTGCAAAACACGAACACAAGAGAGGAAGAGTTGACAGCACGTCTTCCATTGTGTCCGTGTTTTCCACGCCTTTTATTTACATTAAGTAATCCGCTTTGATTATGCGCATAGGCATTGGATGCATCTCCCATTATCACTGATGATGTCTATTAAAAGAATGCAGAAATTTAAAGCCTCAAATTACGCCGCGCAGCAGGCCAATGGATTTTATGGCAAACGTCGTTAAAGGGACCCTGAAACGGTTTTGACGATTTTGTGCAAACATGGTGATCCGGTAGAGCGGGTCACTAGGACCATTACAGGACAGATTTTAGCGCTGTGCGTAAAGTGTGTAATTTACAGTAAGGTTTTGAACACGCGTATCGCAAAAGGTCGCAGCGGCTCGCCAAAAAGCGTTTTCAAACGCCCCCGTCATCGAGCGATCGAATGAGAGGTCGCTGATTGGCCCCGACCCAAGTGACGTGCGCATAATGTTCAAAACCTAGCTGCGAACAACGTGCTTCTACAACGTACTCCTTCGTTTCAGCCAACGGTATCATCGCGGCATCTGGCGGCGTCACACGAGTCGCCGGCGCTCTATTACAGAGGCTAGCACTGCCGAGGCGGGCGACCTCAGTGAGGATATCGGGGCGCTATGTCACTACGGGAGGCTCGGCAGAGCGGCTGACGCGGGAGGCGCTGTCGTCGCTAGCGCGCACTCCGCAGCAGATCGAGTTGAGGAGGAACAGCAGTGGTAAGGAGGAAGGCGACAGAAATAAGCCCATAGCTGCCTTAGCGCATTGTGCTTCGCTTTATTTATGGTGTGAATGATTTCGCAATTGTGTTGCCTAATCAGTGACGCAATGTCAAAAAAACGTGTCAGGGACCCTTTAAGGCATCCTAACAGGTGATGATCCATATTGCGCGATGATGCACTGGCTTTTTTCATTCGTTTGTCATACCATAGATGACTAAGGCCACAATGGATGATTTAGGCAACGCAACATTTGCTAATTGGAACACCCGTATCTTTTCGTGGAAAGAATCAATTAGCGAACTTGAGCATCGCTTAAAAAATATATCTCTATTCAACGGTCGACGGATTTTCGACAAAAGCCGAGATAACACTTAACACTTGCTCTCCACTGATGCTATACAGGCGCCATCCTAATGAGCCATTATTCGCAATTCGCACCATTGTTCGCATTCATGAATAATGAAGAAGCCCATATTCTGCACACTTCGTCCACTGACGTCCCCCAGAAGTTTTTTCACAAGCGTATTCAAAGAACTTCAGCCAAGTGGTTACTGACACGGACGCGCCATCGAACACGTCCGCATTAACTAGACCAGTTTTGGGACCAGTGTAGGGCGCAGAGTTCCTGTTATAGCACAGCAAGCAATTGCCCACGATGCTCAATTTGTGAAACCGGCACTTGTGACATAGGATCTACAAACACAGCGATATCCTGGCAATTGTGCCTTTGAAATGACTCACTACTTGCTAACTGTCTGAAGTGTTTTTCATAGTCGGACATCTTGATATTGATGTTCTACGTACCTCGGCCGACGATGGTGAATTAAACCTCCTGCGCGCAGGCACGGCTAGCTATGTGATATTGTGTAGCCAAATGCGTCCGCGACAGTCGTGGGTATGTGCGCTTAATACAAGAACCGCGGCTACGAGAGTTGAGTTTTGTTCGGCGACATAATCTGTTGTGGACATAGAGTTTCGTAAGAAAAATATTGGCGAGAACTCTGGCGCTGCTACCGTTCAGCTCCAGTGCGAATGATAGGTGGTACAGCGATTTGTGTAGTCTTAGTGCTTGCGGCTTCGAACGTTCTAGTGGATTTATTTATTGCTGTTTTGTAGCTTCAGTGATGCGACAAAGATTACTACACCTTTTAGTTGCGTAAAGAAGGGAGCTGATATACTGTACACATTACAGGTAGAGAGCATCGGACTGTCACTCCTATGAACGTCGTTTGCAATGGTGAGGTGCTGTAGCGTTTCTGTAGTTCTTGTGTTCTTTTCCGTAAACGTTAGCGATGTGGTTTTGCCGCTTCTTTCCCTTTTATTTTGCATCAAACGCGACCGATACTGTAAGAGTGCGGCCGTTTTCACGGCTAACGTGCGTTCATTGTGACGAGGCTGTTCGCATGCCCTGTACTACAGCATTTGTCTTGCGCTGTCTCATCAATTCAACGCTGGGCAAACACGCCCAGCAGGCGCTGGCGCAGAGTTATTGTGCCTAGCTGTCGTCCACTGGACCACAAGTGCCCGCCATCCGCAGATGACGCTCAAAAAATAAACGCAGGCACATTTGTGGCGCAATTTAACCCGGCACGGCTATTTGCCTTTAGCATCGCGCTTTTAAACAAAACCAACAACCAATCAGTGTGCGGTGGTGCGCTTCTGGTGCGGTGTCGCGCAGCGCCTTGCGCCATTTAGTTTCTGAAAAAGCAATGGCGCACGTACCTTGCACTTACAGAAACGAGCGATAGCCTGTTATTATATTTAGAAGACGCACGTGCCTTTTACGTGCCTTTTGCTGAAGTGTGCAATGGTGAAAAGTGAGAGGCGGTCTCAAGTTCTGCCCACTCGCTGCGCCTATGAGCTACATCTTCATGAAGGATACAAAAATTTGGTGCATAAAGTGTTTGACAAAGCAAAAGGCTGGCGCTTCTTGCGCTAGATGTCGCAAAACAAAGTATTGGCCAACACGCAATGCGCTGTGGAGGTGTAGCGACTAAATTCCATGCATAGTGCATTGCGGTCTGTCTGGGACGAGCGTTATCATATTTAACAACAGCAATAGTATAAGCAAGACGAGAAAGTAAAATTGCACTCACCGAGGATGTGTGTAACCGACTGCAGGATATTACGCCTATCGTTGTCGTCGCGCTTGCTAGTCAGTTCACCCTTTACCATGCTCGAGACAACGGGGCAGCTCTGGTGGAGAAGCTGATCTAGCACCTCCAGGCAGCATCGGATCCTTTGTGGAACTGTTCCACTGGGAGGTGGAACATCACTCTCGCTCATTCTTCCAACGTCAGCAATGGGGCCCCATTGAATGGCAAGGCCTAGGAGGTTGGCAGAATAAATGGAACGTTTCAGTGGATGCGATAGCGTTTCGTCACCCCATCCAAAAGTGACAGTTTCAAGAATGACGCACCATTTCTACATGCAGCCTGAAAATTTAAGACCCACCACTTTGCGGCACGAAGCTACAAAGAAAGCCAGGAGGATTTCTCGGGAGGTTTTGCACCTAAAAACATTTTTTCCCCGTTTCGGGAACTGAACCGAGAAACGATAGTGAGGACATTTTTTTAATGCTGAAGGGATACTTTCTTTAGTGTTTGCTTTAGTACCGCGACTGACACTACTGAGATGTCTTTGAAGCTAGTCTTTCATTTATGTACAGTGGGAAGGCGTTATACAACCTACGCCGTTGCGTGCTTCTACCTTGAGTGACATCATTCGCAATGTGAAAAAAAATGGCTTGAGCCGAATAATTACGAAAACCGTGGAGGAAGAGAACACAACGCCCTGTATTAAAAAGAACATGCTGGGACAGTTTGATTCAAATGCGTTTATAACTGTAGGACCAGTATCATGATTGTGATCCCTACGATTACATTCTCTCAAATTTTTCTCTACCTTTGTAGTTTAGTTGAACATAGCGCAAGACCTAGCCGGCGTATTCTGGATCCCTGTTCGCTTCTCCAATGCATATTTTTGCTGATGCCACGCTACAAGACCGGTGGGGGGTATCACAGCTGGGTCAGCCTACGCCCTACGTGTGTTGTGTAGTCTCTCGTAGTGACAAGTTGCACTTCAAGACTGCAGACTGGTGCGCAACTAGCTCTACATCAATTTTCTTTTGTCCTTAGGGTGGGTGAGGGGCCCTTAACAGCAGTGTGGCTTAGCCACACTACATATGTATGAAAAGACGCTGAAGGAGGGGGGGGGGCACAGTTTGCCCAGGGTTCTTCATTGTGCAAGGCTGGCTGTGCCCGTACTTTACAGATGTATCGAGGCAATGTGACCATCTGAAAGTATTTTGCGCTTTCAAGCTATAATTGTACTTCATTCCAGCAGACCATAAGATGGTCCTATGTACGCTGCATCGAAGATCTCACCAGGAAATCCGTCCGCAAAGCGACGCTCGCAGACGCGCTCTGCCACGGAGTTGGCGTAGCCGTAGTTGGTCTGCCCAGCGTTGCCGCGACCGCAGGAAAAAGAGGAGAAGACTACGAAGTGGTCCAGGTGGGGACACATGTGTCTCGACACTTCATCGAGCAGCTGTGTTCCGCATGCCTTGGGCTTCCACACTGCTTCGTACATCTCCGCCGTCTGGTTCTCAATTAGAGCGTCGCGGAGCACCTGCGTACGTGGAATTATATGCCATTTAAACGGGGAATAAACTTTGTTCAGCGATTGTGCAATTTCGAGTATATGGAAATCAAATGAAAATGCCGCTTGGCATCAAGGACGTAAGCGAAGACAACAACGCAAGCGCGGAAAAAAAAACAAACTTCTAAGCAGTAGGTTCGGGACTATCGAAGCGCATTTTCTGTAGGGTATTCAGTGAACGTGCTTTATCTGAACCAATAAAGCAAGAATGAACTTTCGGCTTGGAAAGTCACTACGCCGCTGCCCAACGCTGTCGTAAAAAACGCATTTCTTTCAGGGGTATCCCATAACGAGGAGCAGGCTGAAATACTGAACTTGCCATCAGTTTGCATTCGAAGGGCTTCAGATACCTCGCCGACCATTTTAATGGTCAGTTTTTAGGTATGCGCGCATTGATACCTCGTGCTTTCCTTTAGCGCACGTGCACAGGTGCGAACCAGCTTGCAAATTTATGACGGCGTTAATATTTCCTGATGTTTCACGTGCCGAAGCCAAGATATGATCATGAGACAGGCCCCGTAGTGAAGGGTGCCGGAGTAATTTTGGCAGCCTGGGGTTCTTTAACGTGCAACTAAGCCTAACTGCCCGTTTAACTGCGAAGAATTTTTTCGCGAACTGCTTTCATAATCTATCTATCTATCTATCTATCTATCTATCTATCTATCTATCTATCTATCTATCTATCTATCTATCTATCTATCTATCTATCTATCTATCTATCTATCTATCGTTTCAGTTACGCGTGTGATTTCGAATGGCACTTCTAATTTTAGCACCAAAACCTTTGAGGGATTCTAGAAAAACTTCCTATAAGCATGTATAACCCTCGCTTCTCTAGAAATGACTCTGGTTTACCACTCTAATGCTGTTGCATTACTATCCCTGTCATCACTTTATTGCCCGCGAGATCGTGCTGATCTGTTATTTCTTGTTGACAGCGTCATATGTTGCCTATATCTGCTACGCCGCATGACGCTTAAAGGGGAACTCCGGCGGATTTTTCACCATGTTCTGATATCAGTGTTTTCCAATAGAACTGCCAGTCCTGTGACAGCCAGGGTGGTTCAGTTCCCTCAGAAACGCACCAACAATTTTAAATAACCGACTGAACCGTCTTCTGAAACCGAAATGTGTAGACGCTTCGAGCAGCGCATGCGATGACATCGCAGCCTCCCCGCAATCAGAAATATGTAGCTCGTGCCAGAAAAACCAATAGTGGTTAAGTCGGTCAACGATGTATTATATTTACGTCAGCTTCTCTGAACATTACAGCGACGATTTGCGCGCTGAATTATCGCTGTTTTGCTTTTTACGGCCCACCTGCTCGAGCTCGAGTAGGCAGCGCGGAAGGTGGCGACGCCAAAAACACAGGGTGGCCGGCGTGGGAATGCGCTAGAAATGATTAAAATTCATTTTCAGGAAACCTAAATGACTTACGACCGCCTAGCTTGGCATATATTATTTCATTACAGAGGAGAGTATATACTAAACATTTCACTGAGATCAGCGGACCCTGACAAATCGCCGGGGTTGCCATTTGACCAACTTTCCCCGACAACAGTTGTGTTTAATATTTGAAGTAGCTTCACTGAATTAACGTCGCGAGGACTTGTATTAAACAACGGACCAGGTAAAATCCCCTTGAGTTGCTTCTTGTTATCACTATCGTGCATCACTGGGCTGAGTCTGGATCCTGCTACCTCGAGCTTCGGAAGCCCGCAGCTTAGCCGCTAAGCCAACGCGGCGCGTACAAGCCAAAGAAAGGTCAAAGAGTTGCGCACTAACCATAGCAAGGTTGAAGATTCCGCCCACGGGACCCATGGCAGTGGCACTCTGGACGATCTGATGAACTCCGTCCTCTGACGAGACGTCCGTTCTACTGACTCGAACCTCGGCGCCGATACGGTGCCACCGCTCCAGACAAAGCTTCTGGTATCCTGAGCGAACTCCGGAGCGGGACACGAGCAGTAGCTTCCGGCAGCCACGCGTTACCATCCATTCAGCGAGCTCGAGTCCGAACCCTCCGAGTCCACCGACGATGACGTACGATTTGTGCTCGTAGAAGTAGGAGCGTCTTACTGCCTCCACTGTTATTGGGAGCGCGGGAGCGGTGTTCTGGAAAGTTCCCTCAGGCCGGATCTGGGGAAGAAGGTTTGCGTAGAAAGCATTATTGGCTGATAAAAGCCTTGGGCTTATTGTTCAATGCACAGGTAACAGGGACGCAGATAAAAAGCCAGAAATCGGCTTCACTTGGTCTTTGTCTGTTACCTGAGAGCAAACGTGTCAAAATACAACACATAAAGAGATGCACGTTGAGAGAAAAGACTAAGTATAAACAACGTGGGCTAAATGAAAAGAGGAAATATATGTACAAGTTTACATAAAGGTATTTGTGCACAGAATCAAATAAAAAAATAGAAAGTAATTGAAATATAAATGCGAAATCACGTGTTTAAAGGAAGTTGCAGGAAAGAAAGCAGCGTAAAATACAAGCGGTGTAGAGTCGATGAACAAATCGATTCGACACCGATTCTACAATACGATTTAGAACAGGGAATGTCGCAGGAGCCAACGTTTCGACAAACGGACTTGTCTTCGTCAGGGCGGCGGGGCCGTCCTGAAGAAGACAAGTCCGAAGACAAGAAACGAAGCGGGCCGCTTGGATGAAACGTCCAGGGCATTGGTTTACCTCTCGCGCCGTCGATCACTTCTGGTCTCTCGAGTACTCTGAAAATGGGCGGAGCTTTGCACATATGACGCACATGAAACATAGCACTGTTCAGTTGTCCATTATTACGCCAGAAAGAAATCGTAATCAATACTTTCCACGCGATTCCGTCGGTACCGCCAAATGCGTCGATGGCCCTGGCCGGGACAGCCAGGGCAATAGGATCGGTGGGGCGGGGTGAGCCAATGGACGGTCAGTAGTGCGATTTCACACGTCTCGCGCGCTTCCATTGGCTGTGGCCATCCGATCGTCTGATCCGCACAATCGCTTCTGAAATTTGATGTGTTGGAGCGCGTTTCACGTCTCTATAGTTACGGGCCTTTGCTCTACTGTGGGCGTAGACAGGCTGCTGCTGATGATAGTGATGATTATGATGATGAGTTAACAAAAGGTGTCGTTAAGGGATGATATATTCTGAGTAGCAAGTCTATATAGGTGTATATGCGGATCGCCCGTGTGCACAGCACGAGTGCTTCGCCTCGCCCCTCCGGGTTCGACGGTGGGGACCAATATGGCAGCGCGCCTAACAATGCCACATTTGGCGTATGCTGGCAGCCGCGTGCACACTGTCCATTGATTTTGGCGGAGTTTTTTGGAGGCGTTTTTTGAGTTGTCGCTACCCTATACAAAAGTGCGGTCATGCAGGCTCCCTGGTTCTCCTGCGTATCTACAGCTTTCTCGCGGCAAGAGTAGTGCTTTTGTTATAACGAACGATTCATTTAGTAATACGCGAAAAATCGTGTTGCGTTTGAGTGTCCCTTTAGGCGATGGACACAGAAGTGTTGTGCGTGTCATTGCCTGCGGACACCGTTACCCTAGTGTACACATTTGAAAGGAAATATTACAAGGGTGCGAATGTACCGACAAGGAACTGAATTCGCGTACTGTTTGCAAATATAAGCCAATATATTGTCGTGGCAGCCTACGTACCTCTGCTCCCCCTTACCCCTTAATGAATAAAGTTGTCACTCACTCACTCACTCACTCACTCACTCACTCACTCACTCACTCACTCACTCACTCACTCACTCACTCACTCACTCACTCACTCCTGAGTGTTCTCGTCAACTCACTAGGAACTGGCACTAGCGCAATGTTAATGATAGCCGCGCGCAGTTGCAGGCAAGTATTGGACGCATGTACCAGGAGAAAGGGCGCAGTTTCGCGAAATAGGCTTCCTAAGCAAAAATACCTGGATGACGACCTTTCCTGTCTGCTTCCCATGAGCCATGAACCGAAATGCCTCTTCGACTTGGCTGATCGTGAACGGGACCGTTCCTAAGGGTCTGACAGCTCCCGATGCAACGCCTTCAGTCACGAGCTGCGCGACACGGCGCTTCTCAGCGGCGAGTGATATATCCACGCTTGTCATGACATCACACTGCACACTATGGAAGTGCACATTCTTGCAGCATAATGATGTGTTGACTGCTGAATGCCTGTTTATTTGGTCGTTTGCGGGGTTGGCAATCTCCAAGTACCGTCCATTTGTCGCCAAACAGCGTGCGCTAGCAGGGCGGCTCTCTTTGGACAGTACATTTAGGACAATGTCCACACCTGTAAGATAGGAACGAAGTTTGAAATCCACTGCTTGGACCCGTGACCTGGACTGTTTCACAAACAGATGGGCTTGTGGAACCATTAGACAAAATATCAAGAAAATAAAATCAACGATTTAGATATCAGAGAAGATACTGGACAGAGAAAGAAAGCAATCCATCAGGCATAACACCAACACGCTGATACAACTTTGTGATAACCTGCACTGGTTAAATCACGTATACACTAAAACAAATGTCAGCGCTCAGCTCTCTGTTTAAATGATCTGCTGTTTAATGTGGGAACGCCGAAGCTGGCTATATTGTCTTTTTTTGTTGTAGCCTTGCTGCTTCATATGAAAGGGACGTGCGATACCCATACCAGAAGAATTCAACGTAAATGGTTCCCACTTCCGAAGACCACCTGCTTGTTGCGTTTTTCTCAACGGGCCATCGTAAAAAGACGTAGGCCTTCGATAACTGAATAGTGACGCCATCAGCAAGTTTTTGAAAATGTGCGGCGCGATCGGATACCTTTGTTCGGAACAGAAGGCATTCACTCGCAGCCACATCACAATGCCCCGCCGCGGTTATTGTGCGCGCTGCGTATTCGGGGCAGCTAAGTGCGACACTGGTTTCCAGAACTGGTTTCTCTCCTTTGAGTGGGTACTATTTTGTAACAGGGCGGCTCACAAAGCGTGTGAGAAAAAGAACGTGAGAGCAGCCACTTTGCAAGCCGCGAAGATCTTAGAACTTGACAAGCATCTTTTGTTTTAAATGCGAAGCATTTCTTCTTCGCGAAGTTGCTCTGACCAAATCTATCTATCTATCTATCTATCTATCTATCTATCTATCTATCTATCTATCTATCTATCTATCTATCTATCTATCTATCTATCTATCTATCTATCTATCTATCTATCTATCCGCCTACGTCTCGCCCTGCCACGGTGGTCTAGTGGCTATGGTACTCGGCTGCTAATCCGAGGGTCGCGGGATGGAATTCCGGCTGCGGCGGCTGCATTGCAATGGAGGCGAAATGTTGAGGCCCGTGTGCTGTCAGTTCACGTTAAAGAACCCCAGGTGGTCGAAATTTCCGGAGCCGTACACTACGGCGTCTCTCATAATTAGAGCTGGTTTTAGGACGTTAAACCCCACAAAACAAACAACAACAACAACCTACGTCTCGGCGTACTCTTGGTCTTCTTGTTCACCTGGTATTTTTTTATTTATTTACAGATACTGCAGGCCTTCCCCAGGCCCATGCAGGAGTGTCTACAAACAATACAAACAAATAAGGTAAATACATTGAATGGCTTGGCATAAATGTAAGAAAAAAGTGAATCACAAGTACAGGCGCGAGCAAAAGTATGTGGACCACGGCATCGCGTGGCTCACGGGCTCTTCGCGACACTTCCGTTACGTCAGCTGCGATAGACAGCAGAGCTACGTGCTTGAAGCATCCCTCCTTAAATCTAGGGCCTGTCTGTTTTTCCAACTGTGAACAAGTATTTTCCACCTTTCTCTTTCTAACGCTAAGCGCTCTTCGGTATCCGAATCTACAGGTTCATATCACGATAGCGCTTCGCGAAACTGATATCTCTTCATCGGCACACCGGTCGATGCAGGCCGTGACGGCTGTGATACCGCTATCAAGGCAGATACGTGGCGTTCTTACCGCCGACGAGCGCTGCGCGTGGAAATAGCAAACTAACAATGCTGTGCACGGCACTGAAAAATTGACATGCTAGCGGGTAGCGAGTAGACTAATTTCCGGTGAAGCTCTCCGGTGGCCGTTAGGCGGTGTTCCGTTAGGTGGAGCGGAAAGCCAGTTTGGCATAGAGTCACTGTAGAGGCTCCCTTTAGGGAGCCAGAGTTGCGCCACTGTTTTCCGTGCGCCGCGCGCCCCGCATCCAGTGATTTCAGCGCCACTATTCGCCTAGCGCCATCACGTGGTCAAAAGTGGTTCCGCCGCGCTGCGGTGAAGCCCACACTTGGCAGCCGATGCCAACGCTCCGCACGTTCCGGCCGGCCAAGCGCAATCGACATCGGCTCTGTTATTGTTCTGGCTGCTGCTGCTTTGATGCTGCTGGTCAAGGCAGGTGTGGTGTTTTTGTAGCGTTATAAAAAAAAGGTGCAGTGCTCTAGTTTGGCACTAGTTTGGCACGCGCTCTAGTTTGGCGCTCTAGTTTGGCAACTCTAGTTTGGCACGCGCTCGCATGGTCCGTATACTTTTGCTCGTGCCTGTACATAAATGGAAAGTGTACGAGGGTGTTATACATATATTGTTAATACAAGAGAGGTACACTCAAAACGATATGTTTTTATGTCAGCCATTTACATAAAGGAAAATTAATGTTACTGGTATTATGAGTAAATGAATCCAACGAGACAGAGTTCACTGCTTCTTCAGCTAATCTGTGCTAATAAAAATTGCTAGAGGAAAGAGGGAGAACTTGTGGACATTAATATGGCTAATTGGTTGTCTGAAGGTTTTACAGTGATGCGTCCTGGCTGAAACTTTTAAAGGATTTTGAAGGTAACGCTCCCGTTTTAATTTGAAGTCACTGCGATCAAGCTGGTAAATGAATTCTAATCTAGATACTATCCTGCGCTGCTCAAGTTTCTTTGGATAAGCCTTATTGCGTAAATTGGTTAGGCTAGAATGTCGGAAGTAAACGGAATAAATGAATCGCAAAGCTAAGTTTTGTACTCTATTTATTTTTTAATGAAATATCGCTGTCAAGGGCTCCAAATAACGTCTGCGTACTCCAACTTTGGTCGTACTAGTGCTTTGTACGCATTTAGTTTTACCCTAGGTGGGGTATTGCGCAGTTTTTTCTTCAAGAACGACAATTTCTGCAGTGCCTCCCGATAAACGTATACCTCAACAGGTATGGTTACATGCATGACAAAAATGAATGACTGCTCTTTATATGACTAGCGTGGTACATAAGTCATGTACGTACGTCAGGATTGACGATACTGGAATCACGTGTACCTCATATCCGCAGTGCTCGACCCACAGTATGCGGGCATTCGCCACAGGTGTTTGATCTTTAGAGAGCCATGTAAATGACGGGCCAACAAAATTTTCATATAAAAATGCCGCGGTTGCCGGGATCGAACCCGCAACTTCCAGCGGCTAACAAAGCCGAACACATTCGCAAACAACGGTCTCCGATCTCGCTCCTGGGTAGTCTTGGTGCCTTTTTGAGGCAGTTAATCACAGAAACGTAATTGTCAAACTCAGATTACAAATGTTGCGTGTTGTGCGTAGAACAAAACACAAGGTTTATTTTTGTGTTCTTTTACATGTGGCGGGCTCAAAAAATTGTACCAAGAAATACTGCGGCAGTTTTCCTCCAATATATAAATGCCGTTCACGCTGACCGCGGTGATCTACATCTCTACCGATATTTATGGAAGGAAATTCGCGTCGTCCTGTTCCCTATAGTATATTAGGAGGGTTGAAACGCTGTGACCTAATTTTAGTTAGATTGCGGCCCACCGGCTTGTAGTATAGGACGACCCCGGTCACTTTGGGGTGCCCGCTTATCTCATAAAAATACATTCTACTTGGTACTCTAATTATCTTAGCATGTCTGCATGACTACAAGTGATTTAAATTTCCTCAAAACAAATATAAAATTTCGTAGGGAGTTCATGAATCACGCGCTTCTGTATGGGCCACTCTGTGTTTCTGACGTCATACATAGGCTGCGTCCCTATCTCGCAGAAGAAGCGGTAACACGCAAACGGCGATCTCTCAATGTTTCAATAGTCCGTCAAAATGCTCCTGTCACAGGCGGAGATCGAGGCATCATCGAATGACATCGTCACTTTGGCGTTTCCGGCGCAGGTACCATGTTTACTATGTTTACATTACGGCGCGACAGCTTGTGGCTTCAGCGTAGCCTATAAGGGTGATGGTTTGGCCACGTCGCTTTTTAGTCGCTTAATGCTAATAATAATAGCTGGAGTTTTGCCTGCGAAAACCACTATATGTTTATGAGGCACGCCGTAGGTGGGACTCCGGTATAATTTGGACAACCTGGGGTTATTTAGCGTGCACGTACATCTACGTATGCAGAAGTATTTGATTTATTGGCGTTTAACGTCCCAAAACCAGCTCTGATTATGAGAGACGCCGTAGTGGAGGTCTCCGGAAATTTCGACCACCTGGGGGTTCTTTAACGTGCACTGACATCGTACAACACACGGCCCTCACCATTTCGCCTCCATCGAAATGCAGCCGCCGGGGCCGGGATTCGATCCCGCGAACCTTGGATCAGCAGCAGAGTACCATAGCCACTAGACCACCGTGGCGGGGCGTGCAAAACTATTTAAGGTTAGTGATGAGTTTGTAAACAAATTTACCCGCCGTATCTGTTACAGGGCTGTCACTACCCTTAAAGAACACCAATATCACAATATTATTTAAAAAAAGGAAAAAAAGAAGGACGCCGGGTTCCCTTTTTAGATTCACGCGATCACTGCACCTGTTACCACGATAATGGTTACACACACATTTGCTATTAAACTTCAGTAGTAGATGCTTCTTCACACCTTTCATGAACTGCATGTGCTTGTCTTCGATGTGGTGCATACGTGGGTAGTGCACAGCACGATTAAGGCATTTCAGGCTGCCGGAAGCTTTATTTTATCCACCCATGCAGTGCATTTTCGCAATAGCGCAATAAGCGAACAAAACGACTGATGAAATGAACACGTAAAGTGATGAGTCACAGAGGCTATGTGCGAGCATGCGCTTGCTATATCCTGGACAGAATCAAATGCATCGAACCTTTTCCCTTCGTCTCATCAAGTATGTGGTCTTCAAAGCAGAACTGGCGACAGTTAATGATTTGCCGATCGTGCAGCGCCGGGAAACGGTTTTTGGCGATGTCACGCTCTCGTTCGTCCTCTGTTAAAAAAGAAAAGAGAAAGAAAGGGATAAGCAAAGCATAAATATATCTTGGAGGCCATGGCATACACATCGCATAAATTCGCGCATATGGAAGGAGACCTGGATTTTTAGGAAACGCTTTACCTGAGAGTAAGAATTATTATTTCATCCTCCTTACAATCAGTTGCCTGAGCTAGAATGGATCAGCGATCTCAACCCGAAATAAAGGTTTCTCCACATGACTCTGCATGAACAAAGGAACTGGTAAATTACGAGACTTATCTGCTCTGTTCACTCAAGCAGCGTGATTGTAGTCCAGTATTATGACCATGTAAATGAGCAAACCAAACGCTGTGTGTTTAACAACATTCTTGGAGCAACAAATTCTTCGTAGAATTTAGTTGTTGTTCCTGCAATGAAATCCTAGACAGCGTAATTTGAACAACAGCAAAAAAATAAAACAATTAGCTGGCTATGTTGTTTCTTCAATGGCGTCATGAGGTGCCAGCGTCCTTCAGGGTGCCCTTGTTTGTGTTGCACCGCAGCAACGTATGCCCGTACAGTTTGAAAATTTCGTGGAGCCAAGCGAGATGCGGTGCCCCCAGCTAACGGTGAAGCTAGTGCGCTGTG
Organism: Hyalomma asiaticum; assembly: GCA_013339685.2. NCBI lineage: Eukaryota > Metazoa > Arthropoda > Arachnida > Ixodida > Ixodidae > Hyalomma > Hyalomma asiaticum. Next base: position 14,758,222 of record CM023481.1, on the reverse strand, counting down.
TTGATTAGTGACAAAGATGATAGCTAGTCAGGCCAAAAGGATTAGGTACATAACATGAACGATGGATGATGAATTCATTTTTGACACAAGTATTAAGCTAAGCCAAAACAACCACTTCGATATTTTCGCATTCGCCAATACTGTATTCTAATTCTAAAATTTGGTGCTAGTGCTGTTACCTTTGACACCGCTGAAAAAAATATAGTTAGCCGGGACAGCACATTTGCTGCTCAGAAACTCCGTGAACGTTATGCTAATTCGAAGTGGCAAACTGCCAAAATACGCACGCTAACTCTATATCAGCAAGATAGGGCTTCATCACTGTGCATGTAAAAAACGAAAAAAAAATAATAAGACAGACTCCTTTTCTACGTGATGTATCACTCCTTTAGTGTTGTCAGCTTCCCTTTAACGGGCCACTAAAGGTTAACAATCGGAAGCAGCGCTCTCTTAGATAACGCGTGCTTACATTTTCGAAAACTGCGTTGATATTTATACCAAATTTACGCCCTGCAAATGCTCCAAAATCTGCATCTTATGCTAACATCGTCCATTCCTGGGACATGCAACCTAATGATACCAGGAATACAGCCTTTGCCACGCTTTTGAGGCTCACCGACGGTGATAAAGACCCTGCACCCCAGTGACAGTGCGACAAAAGCAGCCGCTTGTCCCACGTCGCAGCACCCAGGGTGGATTAGGACCGACTCTGCTGCGTGGATGCTTCCCCGCACACAGAGCGCGTAGTAAGCCGTCGTGTATGCCACTGGCACAGTGGAGGCCTCTTCCAGTGTCCATTGTTCAGGAACGTCCCATACGAAGGCCGTGTCGGCAGACACTACAGTGGCTATGCATCCGTGGTGTACTATGCCCATCACTCGGCGACCCTGCTTGTCACGGCCGGAGAACTCGAAGCCAAGAGCCGAGTCGGAAGAGTCCAAGTTGCCTGCAGCGCAACCAGATGCCCTTCTCTAAGATGGCTGCATTGACGCGTTTTGAAGATATACCACAGACAGTTTCTATTCATGCGTATCTGGGTTAACAAGCTCCTCATGTGCAAAAACCTATTCTTACTGTAAAAAGTGGCATAATAAAGGAGAAAGTACGCAAAATAATTCTGCTATCCTACCAGCGCAAAACATACTTAACGGTGGCAGCAGGACGTTCTGCCATCTCCTCAAGAACAACCTGTTATCGATGTTGCCTTCACAGTATTACTTCAGCTTACTGAAGTGCTTGCTTCTTGCGGATGGAGGCATTAGCGATGTGTAGCAGAACAAACGTACGGATGCCCCTATTTTCCCAGGCAGCCCGTAGTCTAGAGCACGGACAAATTTCAGCTGTCGCCGTAAGATTTTTTATACACCGTCTTTCCAATTTTGTATCATATTCACATTCTTCTCTTAGATGTGTACTATATTCTATAACCGTAAGCGCATGCGTCGTCACATTGACCTAGAAAAACAGACAAGCGAGAACTTGTCTGTTTAATGTTTAAATTTCAAGGTTTTACTATTAACAGGGCGAACCTAAGGCAAACAAATGCGAGTAACCCTCAAAGAACAACGATAGCTGATAAGCTTCTTGGGTCGTATAAATATAGCCAGCTGGTCAAACTGGTCGGCTATTTATACATGAACTTCCGCACATTCAAGCGTAATCGCAGCTGCCATAATGCCATGGCAGCTGCGTTCTCAAATGTGCGGCTCTGTTCAAATCACGCGTGCACACTGATGAGAGATAAGGAGCCGAAGTCGCGGAGCTTCTCTTAAAATCCTTACTGCCATTGGGTGGCTGGCTTCTGTAATAATTAACGCTATCCAGCGCTCCTGAAAGCTGTCTGCTCCTCTCTTTGTTTTCGCATTTCGCCTCGGCGTCGTGACGATTTGCCGCATATGCTTGTGTGTTTCTTTTCATAAACGTAAAATGTACGCGTGTGCAAGAAACGCAGCAGTGACAGTTTATTCTGAATCAGTCCTTATGCACCGCAGATGCACGTCTACCAACTGAAGAGCGGTGTTGGAACGTAAGGCGTCAAAACTGGCACAAGGGAAGAGCACGAGACAGGAGATACGCATAAGATTGAGTCTAGAAGGTCGTCGCCCCCCCCCCCCCCCCCTCGCCAACCGCAGGAGTAGCGTCTATATTTTCGTTTCACTAACGTCATTGGCATCCCGATACCGCGGATATGCAACCTTTATTCGAACTGCGAATTGGTCGCGTGTGTTATGATGAGAAAGTTCTTGCCATCAACAAACCTGGCAATATGCATACAGCGCGTCTGCGGCGTAATTAAGATTGCGAAGAAAAATGCAAATGACTCAGTGATCTTTCTGACACGAAATTATTAATCAGTGCTGAATGCTGCGAAACAAAATTTAACCATTTTCGCAGGCGCCTAGGTTTCAACAGCGTTTTACAACAGCGTTCAAAAAGCATTCCTGGGTATTCTTGAAGGAACAGACAAGTATTCAGAAAATGAATTGAGAATACGTCGCTGACGGAAGGATTGAGTATTGAATTGGCTAAAACGTCCCCTCTTATTTTGATTGAACGCGGGTTCGTATTTTCCTTTCTTGACGCAGAGTCGCGAAACTGACGTTTTGGTAACCCAAGCGGCAAACACATGAAGCTGCACAATAGTGCGGTCACGTGACCTTCTGCGGCTTCTGGTCTTTTATTTAGAAGTGAAACGCAGGACACTTTTAATGTTAAAGGCTTTTACAGCAAAAGCTGTTATGAGATCACAACGGCCCTTTTTAGCGTCGTAGTTGTCCGCCGCCACCGGTGTCCGTAACCACTATCGCGCACAATTTGGAGAAAGAGAAGCCCGACCGAGGAGGATTCGACCCCACGTCCCTCTGCATGGCAGTCGAGCATTCTACCACTGAGCTATGCCTGTTTCTTTTTGCATGGTATTTATGACAGCGCGCTAAGAAATTCGCATATTGTATAAGGCACTGCTGCAGTGACCTAGCGACAATAATCGCGCAAACACTGCGAATGACATTGTGAGCCTAAAATGCAAATTCACTGACGGAACACACATAAGTGTTCCAGGGAGAGTTCAAGATGTGTTGCACAGCATAGCTGGTAGGGATGAGTACCTCACCAAGATGGGGTACCATTCAGGCCTGACGTCAACTTCGTCGTAAATGTTCTTTAGATGCATGGTCATTTGCATGAAATGGGTTATTGATGCCGTGACTGGTTCTGTGTTGTGGTCTTGCATGCGCGTCTTCCACAAGCTATGCATTCCCATAAGAAAAAACATATGAAACGGTACTTCATCCAGGGATGTTGCCATAAGGTAAAGATTTTACTGAGCTACGCATGTGGTTGATTAGTCATCGCAAAAAGACATATACAGGTATAAAGACTGCCGAGAAATCGCATTAACAAATGTGATGCTACATTGCAGAGTAGTAATACGCCACTACGCGTCGCGGAATGTGGATTGCATAACGAGTGCGAGGAATCGTTTGAAAGAACACAGCGGTGCATGCTTCGTAGCTCTGCACCCATTACAGTGGCATCAACATCATCATTATGAAACGATCTTCTTCAACTTTTCCATCATCATTATTACGAAGCGCTGCATCTCAGCCGAGAGGTTTAAACGCTTTCTTCTACTGACATGCGCTGAGACATCTCCTCTATATTTGGACGACTATCGACAGCTTCAGTTCGCATGGAATACGGACAAGTGTCCGTATTCCATGCGAAGTGACTATAGCGAGTCTCAGATGTAGAGCGCCAAGTCTAAATTTCTATCTTAATAAATCTGGTTTCTCCTTAACTAACCTCTGTTTGGTTTGCAATGAGCCAGAAACAATTGATCACTTCCTACTGTCTTGCCGCCGATTTTCTTCATTACGCCGAATGTATCTAAACTCGATATTCCATACACTGAGTTTCAATTTAACAACACTAAATCTTTTATCTTTTGGTGCCTCTGAGGATGGTACAAGCCGTCATGCTGTTTTGTCAGCATTGCATAAATTTATCGAAGCCTCCGGAATTTTACGCTGCTAGTGATGTCGACCACAGGGTCTCGTTCCCAATGTTTCTTTTAGTAAATTCTAATTATTATTTTTAATTAGAGCTTCTTCCTTCCTTTTTATTTTTTCTTAGATTTTGGCCTTGACCGTTCAATTTTCCTGCTCTCTATATCATTACTTGTAGTGCGGCCGATCCCCCTCGTGGGTATGTGCCAACAATAGAGGCCACAACAACAACAGTTTCGTCGTATCGTGCCATGCGTCACGCGACAGGCGACGTGCGCAGCCCCGACAGCAACCTGACTTGGCTCTTAGATATACCTGATGGCCCGATCACTTGGCCAGATCCGCAAGCGTTTACAATGGCCTCTAATAAGATCGCTGCTCCAGCTTACGCTGTCACTGTCCTGCTATTCCGCGCAGGCCTGGCTCTTTTTCTAACTTACAACGCGCAGATAAGCCTGCCAGACAGCTGCGCCATTTACAAACGCGCTGTTTTGAATTTGGCCGACCTGGCTTGGCTCGGCTGTCAGCACAATAACAGCGCCGGCAGTGACCCAGCCAGGACGCATTTGGGAAAAACGCTGCAGTAATACGAGAATGGTGTGGACAACAATGCAAAGTTGTGCCCACTTTTTATTTTGAAGGCAAGTCGAAAAGGTCAAAATGTAGATGGCTAGTCACACCTTTATTCACTCCTGTGAAAAAAGAACGACGGTTGTTTGTGAAGCGGGCTATCGGCATCGCGATCATGTCTCAACGTTTTATTTCTTTATTTATAGATACTGCAATATCATGGGGAGAATATACTACTAAAGGACTATTGCAACGATTTTTAAAAAGACAGCGATTCTTGTGTAACAATATTATCAAGTAGCTTATTCCTGTCAACAATAGCTCTAAGAAACAAGGAATACTTAAAGCACTTATTTCGTGGGAACAAACGTGTTATTGTGAAAGAGTGTGCTTGTCTGGTAGCACAGCTCTGAGAATAAGTTATAATTCTGAGGGTTATGCTAGAGAGTGCACTCTACCTTCTTTAGACGCTTCAGAGCTCGAAAAATCCTGTTTGCAAAATGTCCACTCACCGGTGTAAACAGTAATGGTATAAAACGTACCGAGGGTGAGCGTTTCGCTGCGCCGTAAAATATGATTGTCTTCAGAAATCAGATCTCAGTCCCTTTAACGCGAACGCGGTGGCTGGTTGCAATGTTAGCTCCACAAATACAAGCTGCCCAAGGGCTGTTTGAAGCAGCCCTTTCAAGGTGCTGAAAAATACATATCTTCAACATGCGCATCTATCTGCTGTCAACGCTGCTTTGCGTTTTATGACGATGAAGCCAGGTTTTATTGTAGTCGTTGGCTATAGCTACTAGCAATTTCGCAAAGACTGTTCTAATTGGAGCACGGCACGTGCTCCAATAAGAAGTGGTTGTGCTACGTTGTGCTACCGTTTACGACGCGCGATCGATTTATTGTAGGTCATGCTTACCGGACCATGCATGTGGCAGTGTCGTCGTGGTCGCAAGGAGTACGTCGCGGGAATTCAGCGAAGCGTAGTAGACGTCACAATGGAGGACATTGCTGTCTACAGTGCTGCTGTAGCGTAGGGGGGACTCACACCACTGGAAACTGGACAGGTCACCGGGCCGCTGTTGTCTTACGAACGCGAACTCCGTGTTTGTAGTTAGAGAGCCACCTGCAATGTGAGGACCCATTAAACCATTTGAGCATGCTTAAGGTGCGCCTTTAGAAGCGGAACGCGATAGCGTTACCGTGCTAAGTTCGGATCGGAAATCACGCGAAGGTGTAGCCATCTCGCCGAAATTCGCGGGCAGGGTTCTGCTTGCAGACGCGACCTCTGGAGCAGAAAGCGCTTAAGCTCGCGTCCATGAGCGCGAGAGAATAAGAAGGGAGTTGCCACCTGTGGTAACGGGCCGATGGAGATGGCGTAGCGAGCGTGGGAAATACCCGCATTTCCCCGAAGGGGAGTATGAGGAAGTGCGAAGCACGGGGTGATGCTATGAGGGGGCGCGCGCGACTAAACTGCAGAGCCGAGCGAAGGAGACGGCAGCGAGAGAGCACGCGCCAGCCGACCCACGGAGGTCTGGCCGTTTTTAAGTGCAAAGCACTTTTACTGATGATGATGATTAAGTGTAATTAATGATTTAAAGTGTTGTTGTCATGATGCATTTGTACACACACACACATTTATATATGAAGTATTATTTATTTATTTTACACTTCACGCTTTTCGTATGATGCATTAATGCACCTCGCGAGTGCGTCACACACACACACACATACACACACTACACACGTCACTACAGATCAGCACCTATTCGGCGGCCGAGGGTGAGTGAAAACCTAACGGGGGGAGAGGCACACCAGCTGCGAGGAGAGGGTGCGAGGAGCCGGCGCGGCGCGCGCAGCCACGGCGCGCAGGCGCCAGCTACACAACGCGCCGTGACGTCACGGCGCGGAGAGCGGTGCAGAGCCGGCGCGGGGCGCGCGCAGCCACGGAGCGGAGGGCGGAGCGCGCGCAGTCACGTGGGGCGTGACGTGGCTGCGCCGTTGCTACAGACGCTCCTCTCCGCTCCTCGCGCCGTTGCTAGGGGAGAGGAGGAGGAGCGCGGATGCCGGCGGAGTTTTCGGGGTCGCTTAATACCCCTGACACACGGGCACTCTAAAGTACTTTAGGTAAGGGGACATCTACCGGAAAGGCGTTCATGCCCAGTGACACACGATAAAGGAGTATCTCCTTCCCGGCAAAGTTCCTTTGCAGAAAGGTAGATCGGCGATCTACTTTTCGAGCGTAAAGGCGTACTCTCGCCGACAGCGTACACGACCCGTAAAGGGGAGAGAACTTGTCACAAAACTACAACAGCGCGCAAGTATTTTCTTGCTTTGCGTATAAGATTTAGCTTTCAGCCGTGTCACGAGATTTGTCGGGCAGCAAACATTTATTTTTACCGCACTCTCGAACGCTCACATCGCCGCCATGCGGGATTCCGGCAGTTATCTTTTTCGTCGTGGCATGAAACCAACAATCAACATTATTAGCCATCAGCAATAAAAACGATATTTTTACAATCCACAATCGCTAAGGTTAATTAAATGCGGAACTCTTTAAAAACGTTCGCTATCTTGCTGCTTTAACAAGCAGCGCCATTTTTAGCGGCGTTCGTCTTAGGAACCACCTAAAGAAGTTCACGTGCTGCCGTGTGTCATCGGCGCAACTACTTTCTGCAGAGGGTCCCTTAGAGTAGAAAAAGGGGTTCACTACAAAGGACTTTACTTTCGCCCGTCTGTCAGGGGTATAAGAAGTGCATTCGCGCTTAAAAAAGTGTGTGGGTTCTGTTTCTTCTTGAATCAGCAAGCCGTTGCGGCGTTTGCGAAGTTCGCTAGCCTCTCAGCCAGGAAGCCTAGTTTCGAGTCCTATTTCGATCAAACGTTACCGAAATTTCTGTTCAGCTCCATTTGATTCGTAGCTATCCTCTTAATCCCTTCTGCGCCACCGCCATTCTTCGGTCACGGAGAACGCCCCCAATGGTTTTTGTGCGACAAGAGCTCCATAAGGCTACCGCGTTAAAAAGCGCCGCAAGCCGCTATCGGAAGTCAGTGTTATTTGGAAGGTATGGGGAAAATATGCAGAATATATAGCCGTAAAATAGGTCAGCTTCAGTGAATTATGTCCACAGAAACGCTCCTGGAACCACCTCGACGGAAATCTCCTGACTGTTTGGTCATGAAAGGTCGATAGCGGTTGAAGCTAAACCTTCCAAATTTTTCAGCATTGGGAAGAAGTTGTCGAGCTAAGATTCGACGTTCAAGGTGAAATGCATCATGTTTGCCAGTTTCTTTCTTATGTCTCATTATTTTATTTCATTCTAGGTGAATTTTACACGTTCTGCTGCTTGCTGAAGGCTTATTATTTAAACGTATACCGGGACTCACTTGTGGCTGGACTTTTAAGGGGACCGGAGCTTTGTTAAGCGGCAATTTCTGGCTTGCTTTCTGTCACGTCATGCTTCCTGGAAAGTTGAAACTTCCTTTGGTTGATTGACTAATACGTTCACTTGTCGAAAGCTAAGCACGTCCGCTTCGCAATGCCCGATTACGGATCAATTTTCAGTTTTTTTCGCCGCCACTTGTTGAAAGAAACAGTATGTCAAAGAACACACACACACACACACACACACACACACTTGCCGACCCTTTTAACATTCGGGAGTTTTGGACCAAAATGGTGATCTGAGGACGAGGCAAGATGTTACTAGGGGGGGGGGGGAGGGAACGCCGACAGTATTGTGACCACGAGGGGTTATTCACGGTGCGCATTACGCCACCTCTACGAGCATTTGCACGTTTCGCTCTTCATCTAAATGTGACTTCCACGGCCCCTGTGCGCTTCATCGTTTTTCTTGAGGGAGAAATCATATAATAAATAGGTCTAAAGGTGTAAAAAAACAAAGAAACATGTTTTTTTTGGCAAGTAAAAATGGCGCAGCAACATTTTCATCACGCATCTTGGTCCTTAGCCAATCATGCTAGTGATCAAGGCAGTGCATAAGAAGATTTGAAAATGTATGAAATCAAAAAGCGAAACGAAAGACACGTGTGTCGCAAAGATACCTGAAAAGTGTTTGAAAGGGAAAAATCAATTTTGAGCAATAAATTGGAGCAGTAAACCTGATACAATTCACTTTTGATGTGTTGTCTTTATTAGGAAGGAACTCACCGGCTGGTAACGTTTGATGTCTAAAGGACCCCCACTGCCCGTCGCGGTAGACGTTCATGACCAAGTCTTTCTTGAAAATTTCGGTGTACTGTGCATTGTCTGATGGAAACCTGCGGACACCGTTCGTCTCCCTGAGACTTGCATTACAAATGCACCTGAAAAGTAAGAGAATTAAGTCGGTTAAAGTCTTTACGTTCGCGCAATGGCGTACATTTCACTCAACCTTCGTAACTCCTATGTTTGACGGGGCGATTTCAGTGAGCAGCGGCGCACTACTTACAAAGATATTGGATTTTTTTTCTGCAAGAAATTCTCTGTAACTAGATGGCCATTAGAAGCTGCACTGAAACGTTCCGTATGGTCGTTCCAATAATTCCGCATGTTTCCGTAAGACTGATATGGAAGTATACGGAAAACATACGGCAAAAATATGGAAAGCCTGTGGACTTTGTATGGAAAATATGGAATTATTGGAATACGGAACAGGACGTTTTCAGTAGGGGTGCCGTAATTTTTGTGAAGTTTCGCCGGCATCCAGAAGGCTTCTTCGATTGCGTCACGTTTCGAGATGTAGCCTGAGACGAAATTTTAATGGAAGAAGTGGCACCATAGTATTGTTAGAATTTCTTCAAAGTCATTTTAGTACAGATTGAATACTTAGGAAGGTACATTAACTCATTGCCCATGGCTCGAGGGCCCAATATGAAAATAAAATAAATTAGCATTACCCCTGTGTTGCGACACTACAGTTGTTTCGTGCTCATATCGTCACATTGCAGTGCTCTTTGGTCGTCAGTACTCTTTGATCGTGGCTACACAATGATTCATGAATGCCTGCCGGCGATACAGTGCGTGTTGCTTGAAATTCATCAACAAAAGAAAGTTAGGTATAAAGTTCTGCAGACTAGCTGAATAAAGGATTTCGTCAACATTCGGTGTGGGAAGAAGCAAGTTCAAACGGCTGCGTTTCCATTCTTAATTTTATGCTTTAGGGCCGAGTGGCGAGCCACGTAGGCCTTAAGTGACGCAATGGTCGCAAAAATAGGTGCGTGCAAAACATGCAGCGTGCTAATTCTCCTCGCCCGCGACGGGGAAGGCAAACGTGAAGGTGATGTTCTGATGCCACCTATCAAAACCTATGCTACTGGGTCGTTAGTATTTATTTATTTAACTTGATTATCAACACGGGCCCGTGAGCGAGCTTGGTTGGCTCATTTAGTGGATTAGTTCCTCATAATTGCTGCGTTTCACGTGCCAAAACCACGATATAATTATGAGAGGCGCCGTAGTGGAGGGCTCCGGAAATTTCGACCACTTCGGGCTTTTAATGCGCACTGGCATCGCACACAGGCTTCAACATTTCGCCTCCATTGAAATGCAGCCGCCGCGGCCGGGATTCGAACCTGCGACCTTTGGATAAGCAGCCGAGTGCTTCAGCCCCGCCCCGATGGTGTAGTGCCATAGCCACTACACCACTGTGGCGGGGCTGAAGTTTCGGTGTGAAGATGTGTATGAGCAATCTTGGCCTCCGACGAGTGTTTCGCTGTATTTTCTTGGTTGCAGACGTCCGACGTGCCCTCATCGGAGCTGATTTCCTGCACCACTATGGACTCCTTGTCGACATGAAAGAGCGTCATCTTATCGACTCTGTTAGCTACCTGACTGTTACCGACGAGCTGCAACAACCACATCGCCGACCGCGCCGATATCTTCTACGCTAGAACCGTCTGCCGCGCTCCTCCGTGAGTTTTCCACTCTGACGTGCCAGCCGGACTGGGTGCAACCGATCAGTTAATTTTGGTGACGGTCCTCTCCCTCGATGAATCCGAGGACCGCGGGGACACGCTGAAGGACGGAGTCCGGGCCAAGATGTCCTCGCAGCAAAACACGCATGTTGATTTACACTGTACACTACAAAACTTGGTCGGGGCGGCCAGTACTGCCAGCAGACATCACAACAACACAGTTGGGCTCAAACCACACCAAGCGGTTCGTTCCGAGCCCTTAACGTTTGCACTCAAACGTGAATAAGCACTAAGCTTTAAAACCTCGTCATATCTCGTCCGAGGCAGCACCAAGCTCGACCTCTGACCACCTTGCCGCGTCTGCGACCCGAGTTAGCGCTAAGCCCTCCTTTTCTCTCTCTCTTGTCTGTTCTCCGTTAAATACACCTGATCGCTTCTGCGACCGCCTTCTGGGACCAACCCATATGCAGCACTTCAATAAAACCCGTGTTCACTCTCTCCATGAGAGCCCATGGTTACGCCATCGCGTTCCTACACTTCGACCCGCTCGCTGCACCAAGCTTCTCCGAAAGATAGCATCGGTCACTAATCCCGTGATGCGTTATAGCAGAACTCCGCAGCAGGCCCAAATTGCCACTCTACCCGGCAGCATGCATCCAAGCCGCCGCTTCAATAGGACTGCCAGACAGGTATATTGTCATCAAAAGCACTTCCGTACATTTCCACGGCGCGGTCATCTCGCCCGAACGGGCGACCCCATGCGGACAGGTCGACCGCGCAGAAAGGTCAAAGGATTACTTTGACAGTGAGCCCCCGCTGTTCTTGCGAGCGACTCTCCCCCTTTTGTTCCTTTCTTGGATGCCGCGGTTCCTTCGAAAATGCTCTACAGTGCTGCAGTGGAGAGACCTGTCACCCGTCATGTCCCCTCTGCTGTGCAGCTATGTACGTCACAGCTATTACCGACCGCGGGCGTCGCAGGAACAAAGCCGCCGCTTTTACTGCGTACTGAGTGAATACTACGACGTTTCTACAGAAAAGCCATGCGCTAGGCCGCCGTCGCCTCCCCGTCGATCTACCGCCGAACATAACACGGTCCAACATGACGTTTGTCACCACATCGTCACCTCTGGCCCACCGGTCTATTTTCGACCTCGGCGTTTGCCCCCAGGGAAAATCAAGGTTCCTCTCGTGTAGCTCAAACACATGCTCGCACTAGGTATCATCCGACCTCGTTTTAGCAACTTGGCTTTACCGCTTCACATGGTGCCTAAGAATACTGGGATTCGCGTCCATGTGGCAATTACCGGGGGCTCAAAAATACCACGGTTCCTGATCGATACCCGCTTTCTCATATCTAAGACTTCACAGTAGCGCTGCACGTTGCGACGATCTTTTCCAAGATCGATGTTGTTCGCGCCTATCATCAGCTGCCAGTGGCCTAGGCCACACCAAGGTTCCAAAGGCCACACCAATCGGTCTTTTTGAATTCCTCCGCATTCCCTTCGGCCTACGTTCCAGCGTTTCATCGACTCCCGTCACCCGAGGCTTCCCATTCGTTTTTGCCTACATCGACTACCTCCTTGTTGCAAGCGCTTCCGTTGAAGAATATGTTCCAAACCTGCGATCGTTGTTCTCCCGCCTTGTCACCCGAGGAATCGTCATCAACGCCGCCGAATGTGAATTTGGCCAATAGAAACTCGAGTTCCTTGGACACGTGGTCGACGCGAATGGCATTCGAAAACTGCCGTCCAAGATTCAGATCGTCGAAGATCTTTTACGAGCGACTGCGATGGCCAAGCTTCGCCAATTTCTTGGGTTCGTCGACTACTATCGACGGTTTATACCCGATTGTGCACGACTTGTGACCCCTCTAGACGGTCTGCTAAGCTCCAAACGGTAGCAAGCGCTTCAATGGATTGAAGAGGCTCCTCACACGTTCACAAGAGCCAAGTCTGCCCTCGCCAGCGCAACACCACTAAGACATCCGAAGCCAGATTCACCGACTGTTATCATGGCAAACGCCTCAAACAACGCTGTTGGTGCCGTTTTGCAACAATTGATCGTGCACACCGTGCACATAGACCTCGTCGGCCCTCTCCCATCTTCCAAGAACTACAGCTAGTGACATGCACCGACGGCCATACACGGTGAACAGTAGCTACGCCCATCGCTGACATATCAGCGCACACAGTTGCAGCAGGCTTCATGTCTACACGGATTGCTGTAGTCACCGATCGCGGTCGGCAATTTGATTCCGCGCTCTACGAACTCCTCAAGCTTCTCGAAACGACACGCCTCCGCACGACCTCTTACCACCCTCAAGCAAATGGACTGGTCAAGCGTTTCCACAGGCATCTCAAGACCTCCCTCATGGCACATGGATCACCAAACTACTACTAGTGTTGTTTGGCATTAGAGCTGCCATCGAAAACTACCTGGGTTGATGAAGCGCCGAGTTGGTCTACGGCAATTCGCTACGCCGGCCATGTGACTTCTTTGATGCCCCCGCAAAAACACCTGTGCAACTAGCCGGAGACTACGTTTCTGAATTGCAAAACATTTTCAAACAGATACGCCCTGTGCCTCCACTCCCGCACCAAATCTAGATCTCCTTACGTGTATCCGCAGCTCACTTCTGCTACACACGTTTCCGCGCGCAACTGTGCTGTGTGGAAGCCTTTGGAGCCGCACTACTCCGGGCCGTATCGATTTCTGGAGCGTCGTCCGTCGATATTCGTAGTGAACATCAACGGCCGGTCCGACACAATCGCTCTAGAACGTGGCAAGCCTGCCCACTTCGAAACAATATTGCAATCGTTCCCACCATCGTGCGACGCAACGCTACTGCATCCCGGATCACTGCCTTCCTACGCGACACCCAAGACATATCGTGTCTCCTGGCGTTCCGATCGTTCGTCGGACTTTCCTCCTCTCTAGAGGGGAACTCAACTATTACTCCCTATTAGGGAGTAATAGTTGAGCGGCTCAGCGGGCCAGCGGGCCCAGCGATGGAGCGGAGGGGACAGCGGACCGCATGATGAAGAAGAGTAATAGCTGAGCGACGCCCCGCTTCTTTCAGCGGAACTTACCGCTGCGCCACCTATTGAACAATGTTGGAGTTACTGTCGATCGAGCAGAGGTCTTTATCTGTCGAATAAATTGAAGTTACTGCGAAAAGTATATCGCAAAAGTAATTCTTCATTAGATCACAGGTGTTATGTGGAAACACATCTTCGTTTTTGCTGCATGACATGACGACATGCCGCTGCCGCTTGTGTTGGGGGCTGCCATCTTGCAAAACGCTCGCGCGCTGGCCCGCTGCATACGCTCCGCTGAAGAGACGAAATGAGCGGGCGAGCGGCTCGCTCCGTAAATGCGCTGGCTGTCCCAGCGTGCCGCGCATGCGCAGTTGGCGTCTCCGCTCGTTCGCTGGGCCTGCTGGCCCGCTGAGTCGCTTAGCTATTACTCTCTATTAACAGCGACGCCGACGTTCTGAAGTAACGGTTCCTCGCCGCTTCAAACATATTTTCCTAGAATAATGGACCAATTAAATGTTCAGGGTCAAGGCGCAAATACCAGAAAAAAACGCATGGCGTCCCGCGAAAGCCCTGTGCCCAGCTCGTCGACGGAGGAGCCGTCAAAAGTAGAACAGTAAGACGAACGACAAGCGATTACCAACACTTCGGACACTGAATTGCCCTCGCATCACATTCACATTCGATCACTTGTCAACTGTCGCGCTACGTTCAAAGCAATGGCTTTTTGAGTGTTTTTACGACGAGGTAACGAACAGTAGGTGCGGAATATTTTACACTCGCCGGCTTGTGAACGGGTTGTGCAAAAAGCAGCTGTAGTTGATGAGCAGCTGAACTGCACAGTGAACAGCTACATAAAGCGAACAGCTTTCGTACAGTCTAAGCTGTGCTACGGGAATGGAACATCTACTCTGCGAAGTTTACGGATAGCGACAGAGTACGCACAAAAATCTGCTTGCTTTTCACGTTACGCCAGATCTGTCCGAATTGTTTGAGACACCGTAGAAAGGAGCTACTGCAGACACCAGCGAAGGCAACCGTTAAGAATTTTAAGATGAAGAATCTCAGAAGAACGTTTCTTAGGGCCACAGCAGCTCTCGAGAAGCAGGAGAAACAAATCATGGAACTGAAAGGAGTGATAGAAACGACCTCGGAGGAGAGTGCCTGAACAAGCAGCTGGACTGCCTCCCACCGCTCGAAAAGATGGCGGTTGTAAATGCATTTCGCAAAATCAAAGCAAGAGCACCGTGTGGAATGCGTACAATGCAGAATGGTTGCTTAACTGCATGCTTGTACGAATCGCCAGCCCACGGGCCTAAAGGCTGCTGATAGACCTGAATATGCTACCACTACCAACCACAAACCGGCTGGCACAAATACTGGAGGCCATTTAATATAAATATGGATTTGAAGCCGTCTGTCCGGAATACATAAAATGTCAAATGAGCAAGCAGCTTGGGGACGCTTCTTATCGATGAAATGAAGCTTAGGCATTCTTACGAGTTCTACAAGCCTACCTACAAAATAGACGGCTTTGTTGATTACGGTGGGATCGCGAAGGAGGGCACAGCTGCCAGCTAGCCGACCATGCGTTGGTGGTTATATTCGTGCCATGTTTGAAGGATGAGTACAGTCTATAGCAAGTTTTGTCACAAAGGTCGCCGCACCTGGCCGTGTGTTGGCCGAGCTTGTGCTCGAAGCCGTTTTGCAGCTGCACGAGTACGGTGCGGCCGTTATTGCCGCGGTAAGCGACGGTGCCGGGAATAACAAAGTTCAGGTGGTAGCCAGTATTGGCGTTAATGGAGCCATTTCAGAGACCTGGCATAAAAATTCAACACCCGTGCAATCCAATGAGCAATGCTGCGGGTCGATGCATACAGACGACCTTATGCATACCCACTTAAGTATTGCAACAATGGGATGTGGGAACGTCGACTGGACGTGACGATAAATGTTTAACTTTCGCAATAGCACTACTAGAAAGCGCCGTGCGAAATGCACGGTGGACCGCCGCTGGCTCCGTCGTAGCAGACGACGCGCCAGAGAGTAGCGGAAGACGCGACTGCAGCGCCGCAAGTTCACGCGACCGCCGTTTGGACCACTCTCCTCCGCTGGCGAGATACGGAGCTGCGAAACTGAGTTTGTTCTAGTAACGTTGCTTCGGCCTACTTTCCAGCGTTTCATCGCCTTCCCGTCCACCCGAGGCTATCCCATTCGTTTTTGCCTACATCGTCTACCTCCTTGTTGCAGCGCTTCCGTTGAAGAATATTTTCCAAACCTGCGATTGTTGTCTCCCGCCTTATCACCCGAGGAATCGTCATCAACGCCGCCGAATGTGAATTTGGCCATAGTAAACTCGAGTTCCTTGGACACGTGGTCGACGCGAATGGCATTCGAAAACTGCCGTCCAAGATTCAGATTGTCGAAGATTTTTTACGACCGACTACGATGGCCAAGCTTCGTCAATTTCTTGGGTTCGTCAACTACTATCGACGATTTATATAACCCGATTGTGCACGACTTGTACCCCTCTAGACGCTCTGGCTAAGCTCAACGGTAAGCAAGCGCTTCAATGGATTGAAGAGGCTGCTCACACGTTCACAAGAGCCAAGTCTGCCCTCGCCAGCGCAACACCACTAAGACATCCGAAGCCAGATTCACGGACTGTTATCATGACAAACGCCTCGAACGACGCTGTTGGTGCCGTTTTGCAACAATTAATCGTGCACACCGTGCACATAGACCTCGTCGGCCCTCTCCCATCTTCCAAGAACTACAGCTAGTGACATGCACCGACCGCCATACACGGTGAACAGTAGCTATGCCCATCGCTGACATATCAGCGCACACAGTTGCAGCAGGCTTCATGTCTACATGGATTGCTGTAGTCACCGATCGCGGTCGGCAATTTGATTCCGCGCTCTACGAACTCCTCAAGCTTCTCGAAACGACACGCCTCCGCACGACCTCTTACCACCCTCAAGCAAATGGACTGGTCAAGCGTTTCCACAGGCATCTCAAGACCTCCCTCATGGCACATGGATCACCAAACCTACTACTAGTGTTGTTTGGCATTAGAGCTGCCATCGAAAACTACCTGGGTTGCTGAAGCGCCGAGTTGGTCTACGGCAATTCGCTACGCCTGCCATGTGACTTCTCTGATGCCCCCGCAAAAACACCTGTGCAACTAGCCGGAAACTACGTTTCTGAATTGCAAAACATTTTCAAACAGATACGCCCTGTGCCTCCACTCCCGTACCATATCTAGATCTCCTTACGCGTATCCGCAGCTCACTTCTGCTACACACGTTTCCGTGCGCAACTGTGCTGTGTGGAAGCCTTTGGAGCCGCACTACTCCGGGCCGTATCGATTTCTGGAGCGTCGTCCGTCGATATTCGTAGTCAACATCAACGGCCGGTCCGACACAATCGCTCTAGAACGTGGCAAGCCTGCCCACTTCGAAACAATATTGCAATCGTTCCCACCATCGTGCGACGCAACGCTACTGCATCCCGGATAGGCCTAAAGGTGTAAAAAAACAAAGGAACATGTTTTCTTTGGCAAGTAAAAATGGCGCAGCAACATTTTCATCACGCATCTTGGTCCTTAGCCAATTATGCTAGTGATCAAGGCAGTGCATAAGAAGATTTGAAAATTTATGAAAGCAAAAAGCGAAACAAAAGAAACGCGTGCCGCAAAGATACCTGAAAAGTGTTTGAAAGGGAAAAATCAATTTTGAGCAATAAATTGGAGCAGCAAAGCTGCTACAATTCACTTTTGATGTGTTGTCTTTATTAGGAAGGAACTCACCGGCTGGTAACGTTTGATGTCTAAAGGACCCCCACTGCCCGTCGCGGTAGACGTTCATGACCAAGTCTTTCTTGAAAATTTCGGTGTACTGTGCATTGTCTGATGGAAACCTGCGGATACCGTTCGTATCCCTGAGACTTGCATTACAAATGCACCTGAAAAATAAGGGAATTATGTCGGTTAAAGTCTTTACGTTCGCGCAATGGCGTATATTTCACTCAACCTTCGTAACTCATATATGTTTCACGGGGCGATTTCAGTGAGCAGCGGCGCACTACTTAGAAAGATATTGGATTTTTTCTGCAAGAAATTCTCTGTAACTAGATGGACATTAGAAGCTGCAGTAAAATGTGCCGTAATTTTTGTGAAGTTTCGCCGGCACCCAGAAGGCTTCTTCGATTGCGTCACGTTTCGAGATGTAGCCTGAGACGAAATTTTAATGGAAGAAGTGGCACCATAGTATTGTTAGAATTTCTTCAAAATCATTTTAGTACAGAGTGAATACTTAGGAAGGTACATTAACTCATTGCCCATGGCTCGAGGGCCCAATATGAAAATAAAATAAATTAGCATTACCCCTGTTGCGACACTACAGTTATTTCGTGCGCATATCGTCACATTGCAGGGCTCTTTAGTCGTCAGTACTCTTTGATCGTGGCTACAGAATGATTCATGAATGCCTGCCGGCGTTACAGTGCGTGTTGCTTGAAATTCATCAACAAAAGAAAGTTAGGTATAAAGTTCTGCAGACTAGCTGAATAAAGGATTTCGTCAACATTGGGTGAGGGAAGAGGCAAGTTCAAACGGCTGCGTTTCCATTTTTAATTTTATGCTTTACGGCCTAGTGGCGAGCCATGTATGCATTAGGTGACGAAAACGGTCGCAAAAAATACGGTGCGTTCAAAACATGCAGCGTGCTAACTCTCCTCGCCCTCGACAGGGAAGGCAAACGTGAAGGTGATGTTCTGATGCCACCTATCAAAACCTACGCTACTGAGTCGTCAGTATTTATTTAGTTAATTTGATTGCCAACACGGGCCCGTGGGCAAGCTTGGTTGGCTCATTTACAAGATTAGTTCCTCATAATAACTGCTGCGTTTCACGTCCCAAAACCACGATATGATTATGAGAGGCGCCGTAGTGGAGGGCTCCGGAAATTTCGACCACCTCGAGTTTTTAATGCCCACTGACATCGCACACAGGCCTCAACATTTAGCTTCCACTGAAATGCAGCCGCCGCGACCGGGATTCGAACCTGCGACCTTCGGATAAGCAGCCGAGTGCTTTAGCCCCGTCAAGGTGGTGTAGTGCCATAGCCATAGTCAAGGTGGTGTAGTGTAATAGCTAAGCGGCTCAGCGGGACAGCGGGCCCAGAGAATGAGAGGAGGGAATAGCGGAGTGCATGACGAAAGGAAGAGTAATAGCTGAGCGACTCCCTGCGCTTGTTTCAGCGGAACGTACTGCTGCGCCACCTGTTGAACAATTTTGAGCTTACTGTCGATCGAGCAGTGGTTTTACCTGTTGAATAAATTGAAGTTACTGCGAAAAGGATATCGCAAAAGTGATTTTTCATTGGGTCACAAGTGTTATGTGGGAACACATCTTCGTTTTTGCTACATTACATGACGACACGCCGCCGGCGCTTGTGTTCGGGGCTGCCATCTTGCAAAACGCTCGTACGCTGGCCCGCTACGTACGCTCCGCTGAAGAGACGAAATGAGCGGGGCGAGCGGCTCGCTCCGTAAATGCGCTGGCTGTCGCAGCGTGCCGCGCATGCGCAGTTGGCGTCTCAACTCGTTCGCTGAGCCCGCTGGCCCGTTGAGCCGCTTAGCTATTAACCCCTATTAACAGCGACGCTGACGTTCTGAAATAACGGTTCCTCGCCGCTTCAAACATATTTTCCTAGAATAATGGACCAATTAAAGACCTTGCGGTAGAACGGTCCCATTTGGCGCTTAACAGCATCCATTGTATAATACAAATTCGCCATCTGGCCTAATGAGGTTCCCTTAAAAAAGGCTCGTTTTGGTCTTTTGTTGGATAAAGAGACTGTGGCGATGAGCGAATGGTCGCCAGATGACCAAGTGTGACGTTTCTCTAGCATAACATGTCCTTTGACAAACACAACGAATGACTGCTTGCTCTAAAAATATATGATAAAAGGGGCCGTTCAGCTCTTGTGCGTATTTTTTAAAAACTACATTCGCCTTTACAATATTTCGAAACCGGTAGGTGCCTCTAGTACCCACTATATTTTCTTTCAATTTAAACGGCTGTAAGCGAATAAAAGTGCGGAAAAGTGAAATTTAATATGTAGAGGTTATATACCGTATGTGTTGTCCGCCAGTCTCCACTCGGAGGCAGTTTACAAGGCCGACTACGCCGCTAGTCGTAGTGCCTGCAGATAGTAGCCAGGTATTTTCATCCACAGGCTTAGTGTCATACTCCAGCACTGTCTGCTTGAGAGACGGAACCCACTGAAATCCAACGCCGGCCACTTCGTGCAACTTCTGTTTTGTAGCATCGAAAGTAGCTGGAATCTTCCGGAAAAGTATCAGAGTGGACAAGAAATTCGACTTGAGGCTTATGAGCACAAAGCCATGGGCTTTAAACGCCGACACAACCTCCTTATCGGAGTAAACATGAAAGTTGGCATTAACTGCTGATGACAAAAACTCCTCTGCTGCGATAAGTGCTGTCCTATGCGAAAGAAGCACGAAGCCTCGTTCTTTGCACTGCGAGGACAGTTCTTGAGCCAACACAGCCGGCTTCTTCCAGGCACCAGTCATTCCATTAACTATGATAACTAAGTCATACTCAAAAAATTCACTCGCTGACCCAGAATTCAGGCCACCCGCGACAACTCTGACACCAGTGGGAATTCTGTCTCCAGAAAGACGTGTTGGAAAAGGGTGAGCCACTGTGTATGCAGTCTTCAAGTTTATATTGTACCGGGAAAGCAAACGCAGGACGCACGGCGCCAGAAGTACACAATTTCCGTGGCACGCCACCTCCAAAATTCGAACTTTCGAAGAGCTTCTGTTCTCTAAGACTATATCAAGAAGGTGGTTCAATGGATCCTCTTGGAAGAGACCTGTGCTGAGGCAATCATTTATGAGATCATTACTGTGGTCATCCAGTGCCTCACTTACACTGACAGCAAGTGAAGAAAACCTGGCAGATTCCTCGATGGCTCTTAAAACACTAAGGAGGCCGTGGTTTTCGGGGAAATCCAGCACGCGCTGTTCGTGGGTCCACAGTTTCGCTTCGTCCCTCGAGGCGTCTTCGTTGTGACAAATTTGCTGCTTCTTGTTACTGCTGCGGTTGATGATGCGCGAGGCGATGGCACTGCACAACTCAACATATCCCTGTAAGGAACTCTCTCGCTCCCGCATCACCTGATCACTGTCCTCGTAGGGCACAAAACGATACGCTTGAACAAGGGGAGTCTGTTGGGAGAAAGGCCTCTGGGCGACGCTAACGTGGAGACCTTGAAACGTGACACCCCCGGCACGACACGTGTTTCGGTAGGGGCTGTAAACGACGTCCACACCTGCGAAGATAAGATAACAATGTCACGACACGAACACCTTTGTAAACATTTGTTATGCATAAGACGCGAGGCACTTGTAGCGCTCTCTTATATTTTGATAGAAATGCAGTCAGACCCGTCTATAACGAACCCAGATATGGCAAAAAATAATTTATATCGAGCACACGAACCTATGTTAGCATTATTCATATGGAGTGTACTTTCTACGACGAATTGTACGTTTTATATATCGAACGTGGTGCTTGCGATTGGGTTTTGTGCTTCCTTGCTTTGTCGTTGCGCACCGGGAATTCCTAGTCACGAGGCACGCAGCTATCAGCGTGATATTATATTCGTAATATGGAAGTGCTAAGCACCGTGTTTTCAAGAAAGGAACTTTTGGTCGCACATTTTCGTGCAACTTCTGTTTTGTAGCATCGAAAGTAGCTGGAATCTTCCGGAAAAGTATCAGAGTGGACAAGAAATTCGACTTGAGGCTTATGAGCACAAAGCCATGGGCTTTAAACGCCGACACAACCTCCTTATCGGAGTAAACATGAAAGTTGGCATTAACTGCTGATGACAAAAACTCCTCTGCTGCGATAAGTGCTGTCCTATGCGAAAGAAGCACGAAGCCTCGTTCTTTGCACTGCGAGGACAGTTCTTGAGCCAACACAGCCGGCTTTTTCCAGGAACCAGTCATTCCATTAACTATGATAACTAAGTCATACTCAAAAAATTCACTCGCTGACCCAGAATTCAGGCCTCCCGCGACAAGTCTGACACCAGTGGGAATTCTGTCTCCAGAAAGACGTGTTGTAAAAGGGTGAGCCACTGTGTATGCAGTCTTCAAGTTTATATTGTACCGGGAAAGCAAACGCAGGACGCACGGCGCCAGAAGTACACATTTTCCGTGGCACGCCACCTCCAAAATACGAACTTTCGAAGAGCTTCTGTTCTCTAAGAATATATCAAGAAGGTGGTTCAATGGATCCTCTTGGAAGAGACCTGTGCTGAGGCAATCATTTATGAGCTCATTACTGTGGTCATCCAGTGCCGCACTTACACTGACGGCAAGTGAAGAAAACCTGGCAGATTCCTCGATGGCTCTTAAAACACTAAGGAGGCCGTGGTTTTCGGGTAAATCCAGCACGCGCTGTTCGTGGGTCCACATTTTCGCTTCGTCCCTCGAGGCGTCTTCGTTGTGACAAATTTGCTGCTTCTTGTTACTGCTGCACTTGATGATGCGCGAGGCGATGGCCCCGCACAACTCAACATAATCCTGTAAGGAACTCTCTCGCTCCCGCACCACCCGCTCACTATCCTCGTAGGGCACAAAACGATACACTTGAACAAGGGGAGTCTGTTGGGAGAAAGGCCTCTGGGCGACGCTAACGTGGAGACCTTGAATCGTGACACCCCCGGCACGACACGTGTTTCGGTAGGGGCTGTAAACGACGTCCACACCTGCGAAGATAAGATAACAATGTCATGACACGAGCACCTTTGTAAACATTTGTTATGCATCAGGCGGGAGGCACTTGTAGCGCTCTCTTGTATTTTGCTAGAAATGCAGTCAGACCCGTCTATAACGAACCCAGGTATAGCAAAAAATGATTTATATCGAGCACACGAACCTATGTTAGCATTATTCATATGGAGTGTACTTTCTACGACGAATTATACGTTTTATATATCGAACGTGGTGCTTGCGATTGGGTTTTGTGCTTCCTTGCTTTGTCGTTGCGCACCAGGAATTACTAGTCACGAAGCACGCAGCTATCAGCGTGATATTATATTCGTAATATGGAAGTGCTAAGCACCGTGTTTTCAAGAAAGGAACTTTTGGTCGCACATTTTCGCCCAACTTCATAATATTTTGTATAACGAAAGAGGTGCCGGAATTCGCTCGAAGTGGGTTGGCTTTATAGAAATACTTGACGTATCGAACCAATTTCCGGTAACCTTGCTGCTCGCTAGAGATGGTTTCGGCTCAGACTATGTCTATATGGCCGACGACTAATTAAGGATTGTGTTCGCGAAGCGGATGCAGTATACAATGTAGAGTTGAGGCACTGACTGTTAGGCTGTATTATAAGGTGAACATTGCGCTCATATCCTCATAAAAAATGTACAGAAATCAGCTCACGAAGAAGCATTTCTGTTGCCTCAGAAACAAATAATATTGCCACGAGGATGGAGTTCTTCGCTGGCCCAAAGATACGAGTACAAAACTAGCACAGAAAGGTTATATTCACGAAAATATGGCAGGGCGCCACCACTCAAACCCTAGAAGCTTCTTCCTTCCTCGTCCTTCTCCGTTCGACTTCACCGCGACACTAACGCGCCGGCGAAAACGCTCCATCACAGATCAGTTTACAGGCCGGCATCCGAGGCTGGCACGTAAGGCTTCAAATGAGCAACGCTGACGACGTCCGCTTTTGACTGCGTCGATGATTCAGTGACGTCAGTAGGAGGAAATTCATACGTAACATCGGGCAATCGGTGTATGGTTTTGTAGGGGCCGGAATAACGCGACATGAGTTTTTCCGACAACCCAAGCTGACGTGATGGTGAGCACGTCAGAATGAGCGACCGAGGTGAAAACTGAAAGTCCCTATAACGACTGGCGCAGCGGGAGTTTTGGAGGGACTGAGAAGCTTCGAGGTGAAGGCGGACCATCTGACGAGTCTTGACATCGAGGGAGATCGCATCGGGAGCATAGGCACTTTAAAGATTTGGTACATTTGTAAGGATTGTGTCCAGAGGGAAAACGGGATCACGGCTAAACAGCAAGAAGTAAAACGGCGAAGAACCCGTAGTGGTCCTGGCGGGATTAATGGTATGCAAAAGTGACGTACGGTAGAACTCCGTCCCAATCAATGTGTTCTGCGGAAACATACATAGCGAGCCTATCAGTAAGCGTTCTGTTGGAACGCTCTGTCAGGCCGTTTATCTGGGGGTAGTATGCAGTGGTGACTTGATGTACAGTCGAGCACGAATGGGGGATGTTATCGAGGACTTGCGATAAAAAGTAGCGCTCGTGATCGGGCGTAACCAGGCGCAGAATGTTAATAGAAGATCTCAGACACGCATGAACATGTGAACAGGAATGGCGGGTGGCACATGTGTTCAATTGCGTAACATAATCATCTAGGTAAATTCAATTTATACGCATTACTAGCATCTGTGAAGAAATTGCTAATAATGCGAACACGCGTCATACAGATTAAGGATACCATAACATCACAAAGCAGTGTAATTGATTAACACAGGTTCAGTTTTTTGTTGCTTAGTGGGTAGTAAATACACCAGCAACGTCTTCATTGTGACATATATTTACGGTAGAAATTGTATATGTTCAATTATTGCCAGTGTGAATAGCCGTACGCGACCAGTTCCCAGGTCGTCACCCTTCTAAAAAAGCGACAAACGCCTCAACGCGCTGGCTTGCATGAGGAAGATTCGTGAGGAAGCCATCCGTTTTGTGGAAATGTGCCAAGTGACTAAGCGTGCGTGCTTTCACGCTTAACATAGTTAAAGGCAGGGTCCTCCCAGTGTTGTACACGTTCCTCCTAAACAGGAACGAAAGCTCGTTCCTCGTTCCTTCCCAATTTTGTAACGAGTTCCCGTTACAAGTTCCTTTAATCAGAAAGGAACGCGTTCCAGTTACATTTCGGAAATTGGAACGTGTCGTTACATTTACGTTACATTTGATATTTAAAAATCAAAATAGTGTCGGAAAATTGTGAGCTGAAATTAAGTGACTTAAACACTTTAAATTTACCTCAAGCTACGTACATTGCGCGAACTTGAACCTTATCGGCAGCCGATTATCTGGAGATAAAAAATATGAAAATAAATGCTTCTAGACATAGTTTCAGGGAGCACCGAACGTAGTCACGACATGTTCACAGCGACTTTGACACTAGTCTATTACAAGTGCAACACATAATGGGTCTTCCAATGACCAGTCAGAATAGTGCACCTCAGATGTGCAAATAGAGTCACTCACATTCACCAATGCATGTGAGTAGCGAGCCCGCATTTAAAACTAAAAGCTATAGATACTGTACACCTGTCGATTTACATTGGCATATAATAGCTTGTGCTTCACCCGCGCCTGTAAATACTGGAACAAGATTCCCCGACATGTCGTCATCATTTCCTGCCCTGAACTTCTTCCCTCAATATTTGTAGCCTTTTTAGTGGTTTAGCAGTCTAATTGACAGTTATGAATATATTATTTTGCTTAGATCTCACAATTTTAAAGCATTTGTGACACTGTTATTTCGCTCTTATTTATGGCGGTGTGCAGGGTGTGTGGGTGTGAAGAGTTCATACTGCATGATCAGTTGATGAGCTTACCGGCGACTTATACAATGTGGGAATATTTTTTTTTCATATGGCGTCGCAAGCTTTGTCTGTTCAATTTGTGCAGCAGCCCCACTCTTATGCAATGGCGAGATGACATTAATATGTGGGAAATAAATAAATAAATAAATAAATAAATAAATAAATAAATCGCCTCGCGTGCATAATGTCATCGGACACCAAAAAATAAATGATGTCTGCAAGCAAAAATGACGTATGTCACACATGAAAGGTTCGCAGCAGCACAACAGCACAACCCAAGTAGCAAAAACTTGCGCACGTGCTACTGAGCGTGGCTCTACTTCCTAAGAGATGAAGACATAGTAGAAATATCTAATGTGAACAAGAAAGCAACAAATGGACCGATTTACACTTTGAACACAAAGCTGTCTTTTCGTTATGCGAACAGGAAAGAATACCTGCACGTGCTTCTTTAAGTTTCTCGCCGATCTTTTCGACACTCCACTTGTATTGTTTGATGGAGCACAAGTCATACATTGGGCTAAACACAGGCGCGCGATGTTATTCAGTAGGTTGAAACATCGGGGGTAGCCATGGTCAGGGAGCAATCTATAATTCCACATCGGCACTCATTGCAACAGAATCTAGATGGCACAGGAGGCAACTTGGTGGTCCGTGATTTTCGAAAGCCAAGTGAAAGATCTCTACAGTGTGTCCAGCCTTCAGAACGACCCTTCCTTGCTGTTCAGACTGGCTCAAATAAAGCGAAAGACTGCTATCCCTCCGTACATCGTTGGTGCCGTCGCACGCTTTCCTGCGCCCCTGCTGGCGCCTGAGAGTTGTTTCGCCATAACTACGGCCCTTCCGTCGACCCCTTTCGTCACAGCAGGAGGGCCAAGTTTTCCCGTTTTCGGCGGACGTTGTCGCCCCATCAGCAGAGGCCGGCAGCGTGTCGAGTAGAGTACGCCGCGTTGGAACGGTCGCTTGCTACATGACTTTCGGAGAATCCTACAATCCCCCACTCGAGCAAGCCAGGAGCGTCCGTGGAAACACAGCAGCCGATGTCTTCTCAGCGATCTTCAGTTGGACGTTTGACAAAAGACCGCGCCGCTCTTTTGTTAACAGGCCCCAGCTGACTCGGTCGTGTTGGCTGGCCCTGTAGTTTTGTTCTCCAAACTCTCGTGGTTTACGTTTCCGGCTGCTAAGTGTCGCTAGCCCGCACACAGCTACGTTGACCGAGACCCGACCTGCCTGCTAGCCACGTCATGTTATCTTGATTGATTTGTGGGGTTTAACGTCCCGAAACCAGCTCTGATTATGAGAGACGCCGTAGTGAAGGTCTCCGGAAATTTCGACCACCTGGGGTTCTTTAACGTGCACTGACATCGTACAGCACACGGGCCTCAACATTTCGCCTCCATCGAAACACAGCCGAGCACCGTGGCGGGGCGACACGTTATCTTGACTTCACAACAGGGTGCAACTATAGTCTCCGTAGTGTAACATTTGCCGCTGCTCGTCTGCTTTGCCGAGCGGTCTCCTGCGTAAAAAAATGCCATTGACGCCGAGGCCCACACGTGTGAGCCGTAACCGCATTCTCAGAACTTATGCACTGAGCAAAGCGGGCGTTGAAAGTGTCTTAGTTCGAAGGCAGCCTTGGCGGCGGGATCTGAAGGGACGAAAGGAATTTCGTGGCTGGCTGCGGTTCGGCCTGCGTTGCCGTAGACAGCCGGAAACTTTTCGTCCAGCCACACGGTGCGGCCACCGTAAGGGAGTAACGAAATACACATGTGGTGTGCCTACAGTGGCTAAAGAGAAGCTTCGCCCTCGTCGATGCCTCGAGGAGGAAGAGTAAAGGAATGGCATTTGACGTGTAGTTTTCTTTAGAGTGAAGGAGATGCTAACAGGGAAGCGGGGACTCGAGGCTCGGCCTCGGCAGTCGCAACCCGGCCTATCCGCTTTGCATGTGGAACGCCTGTGGAACGTTTACAGAAGGAACGTCGTTCCCTCTGCCGTTACTTTTAAATGTAACGCGTTACCGTTACAGTTCCACCAACCTTTAAAGTAACGGTGGCGTTCCTTCGTTCCTCCAAAAAGGAACTAGTTACAGGAACGCCGTTACTTGGAACGGCGTTCCGTACAACACTGAGTCCTGCCTACGGTGGGCGCTGGCGGAAATGCCTTACACCGCGCTCTGGTTCACCGCCTATCGCCTTCGTGCGCCCGGGCACCCTTTCTGCTGACCCCACTGCAATTTTCAATGCGCGCTCAAAAATCGCCAATTCCGGGATGAGCGCTCGCTCACACGCCCACTTGCTTCCATTTTGTTTGTGCAAATATTCTTTCGGAGTCGATGCGTATGCAACGCAGGCAATGGTTGCGCGTCACAGCTGCTAGAAATGCACGTTCAAAAACGCTCAGCGCTATGTTATTTAGTTTAACAGCTTCCATTTCGCGACACCACAATATAACGTACTTGACTAGAGATAGACTGTGATTGAAATTCCCAAACTTAACAATTCAATACCGCCCTGCCCTCCCTCACCCCTTCCTTTCAGTATGTCCACCTGCTTGTGGGAACCCTGACTGAAAGGGGTTCTTTTATACCTGAATAGGCATCCGCTCCTGGGCATCGATACCACAGGCGGGGAGCTAAAATCGCAGTCTCACCATTACCAACAATTTTGATAATGTTAATTTATATTCATCCGGTGTAGATATATGTTTTACGGAGGTCGCCCGTGTGCGTATGCATGTGCGAATGACGTCACACTGGAAGTCGCATCATCCACCCATCGAGGAGCCGTCCTGCTAGCCAAAGAACAACAGTAATGATAACAGCAAGAACAACAAGACCAGAAAAAACAACAAGAATGCGGTTCACATGTGAAATGAGTCACTCACCTTCATCTCCAAAGGTTGTGATAACATTGGTCTGAATATTTGGGTCTATTCTGCATGACTCAATCCTTACTGGCGTCACAAAACTGCGCATTGTTTCGGAGAGGAAGGTGAACTGAATCATTGCGTCAATGAAAGTGAGCCAGTTGTCGCTCCACCGCAGTTTCCCGTACGGCTCTAAAAGAACAAGAAGAGATCTTTGTTTGGCCACAGAAAGACAACGCCAGTAGCTTGTACGCGACTACAATGCTGAACTTGCGACTTCAGTGCTGAAAACATGCAAGTAAAGCCGCTATAGAGGCTGAGAAAATAACACGTGCAATTGGCAATCCTGGTTATTTGTCCTATATGAAACAGGGTGTGGAATTGTATACCATTATCGGTGCAAAATATTCACAACTGTCGTATTCTCGGGTTGCATTATTTGTTCCTACACTCAGTGCTAATGGTAATTTATGATGACACCATCATCATTTTAAGCAAACTATTATCTAACACGGAACGCTGATGCGTTCTCAATGCCGCGTTCAAACCCCAAACCTCACTCAATTTAACATTCTAAATACGCAGCACTATATATATAGCTGAATTGACGATGGTCCGACCGAAACGTTGGTGTAACAAGCCGTCGTTCTCTAAGAGGCGCATCGTCAATTCAGTTATAAACTGCGGTAACCCAAGTTAGTTTATATATATAGATTAGTGAAAGCTCGTTAATTCAATACTGCTAATTCGGAAAATCTGTTAATTAGACTGGCGCTTTAGGTCCATACAATTACATACAGGAGTCTATGGAGCGGAGCTCTTGTTAATTCGGCAAAATTTTAGCGCGTATCGGTTAGTTCGACCTAACGTCGCAGCCTGCAAGCTCGCCCAGTCGATGCGAAGAGAGCAAAAAGGAAACAAAAAGAAACCACTGCCAAGAGCAACGCCACTGTGCACCAAAACCACAGAAGATAACATCTGTTCCGATGACGTCTTGCCTCCTGCCGTGCTACTCGCCGATTACATATCCATCGATGATGGTGTCGCCGTTAATTTCCTGGCAGCTGACCGAGGAAGAAATAATTAGGGACCTGATAGGCACTGACAGCGACTATTCGTTGGAAGGTGATGATTGCGACCATCTGCCTCAACCATTATATTATTATTATTATTATTATTATTATTATTATTATTATTATTATTATTATATTATTATTATTATTATTATTTGGCATGTAAACATGTACGGCACAAGGACATGACAATAGAGCAGGCTGACAACTGCCACCGGGAGGGGCACAACGCCTGCCTACTCTTTTGGCAGAAGGAAAAGGGGGAGAGGCGAAAGAAATAGAAAGTAATAACATACGAACACACAGACAAAACACAACAGAAACAAAATATGTCTATAAAGGAAACGCCAGACCGGTAGCATCCAGAAACGTCAATAACGCTCGAAACGCGCAGTAGAAGAAGCCACAGAAGCGCTGTCCGTTCTCGAGGACTTTTGTGACCAAATTCCGCATGATGTGTGTGCTCCGGAGCATCTGACCGTTATTAGAGCTATTGTCGTCGGTGAAACAGGCTCAAATTCAACCGAAATAAACAGACCAAGATTACGCACTTCTGTGGCAATAAAGGTACGTAATTCTGTAGAAAATTCCTGCTTTTTATTGTGTATTCGATATTTCAACAATCGAGAATTTTTCGCGGTCCCAACAGTGTCGAATTAGTGCACGTATATATATATATATATATATATATATATATATATATATATATATATATATATATATATATATATATAGTAATATTGTACGCAAAACGAAAACATTCTGCTCAAACAGAAATACCCAGAGGAAATAATTGCTCATGCTGTTACACAAGCCGACCTACTTGACCGCGCCAAAATACTTCGGAAATAAAATCGGGCACCTATTCAGGAACATCATATACGAATCTAATTCTTCCTGACTCTGCGTCGGTACCGATAGTGTCAGCTATTCTTAGAAAGCACCACAATATTCTAACTGAAAGCGATCGCCTTAACAGCGCATTGATGGAACCGGTTCAGGACGTTTATAGAAGAACTAGAAAGTACAAAAGGAAATTACGCTGTCTGATCGGCCCTTACATGAATTGTACGCAGGAGGTCATCAGTACCGCCTCTCATTTTTTACGTTCAAATTAACGGAAACTTCGAAACTTCACCTGTGCCACTGCCACTGTTGTCTACTTGATTGAGTGTAGAAAGCGTAACCAATTAACAGTGCATCGGTCAGGCATAGACATCTTTCCGGATTCCATTCAACACTCACAAATCACACGCAAGAAATACTTTGACACTTCCACTGCCCAAACATGTCCACCTACCTGGTCACTTATTCAATTACTCAAAAACGACTGTATATTTGAAACGAGTTTGCGAACACACCACGACCGCGAAGTTTGCGAGTCCTGTTTCATCTGTAAGTTCAACAATAACACGTCGGGTATGAATGACAGCATCGGAAAGCTCTCGTGCTTTCCTGGTGGTCATAATAACGTCGTTATAATAAAGAAATTTTACCTAAACCCGCAAAACTTCGTTCTTTTATAATTTTGTTTGTTTGTTGTTTATCCTATTTAATTTACTGATTTCGTGTTCCCGCGCTTTATTTACTATTATTCTTTTTTATAAGGACGCGGGATCGAATCCCGGCCGCAGCGGCCGCGTTTCGAGGGAGGCGAAATGTTGACGACCGTGCAGTGTTCTATTTCAATAGCCCCAGGGCGGAGCCCTCGACTACGGCGTCTTGCAGAAGCAAGTCGTGATTTTGTGGCAAGAAGACCCTAGCCATTATTTTTAGTTCTCTTTAAATTTTTTCAATTTTTAAGATTCTTTTCTCTTTTCCCTTTTTAACTTTTATTTTGTTATTATTTCTTGATTATTTACACAAATTTTTTCTTTGATCTTTTTTTCTCGACCTGCCCGTTTCATTTAAAATATACGAACATGTCACGAAGATTTTTTTTCTTCTGCTTTAACCATACCTGCTTGCAACAGGCATGCAGAGCGGCTTTGAAGTTGCAAACAACTATGATAATGCATCGGAAATGCTGGCGGCGCTTTATTTGTGATATCCATAGAGTGTTCTGCAATATGCTAGGGGGAAATGTGGCGCTAATGTCTACGGGAGTTTCAAGCATGGCGGTTCAGCCGGCATGGGAATGACGGGTATGACACAGATTTGCCTAGTCTTCGTTTTCTGCCTTCATACGGCTTGGGGACTTAAAGAAATGGGTCGTTTAGGACGAAATGTCGCACTGAAGTGGAAGAGTTTTCAATAATTATATGTGCACAGGTACTTGTTGCTTTTTCGCGGTTAGAAAAATACCGAACGCTCAGAAATTTAGCAATGTTGTCACGTGGTCGCGACGCATGCCGCACTCAAGGCGAAGCATGCAGAACTGAAGCGGTGTCAGGCGAACTGTTTATTGGGCGAACTTGTGCCTAGCAAAACAAAGCCAATGACAATGCACAGCAATAGCGGCGTGAACAGTTGTCGGTCGACGGAAAGACTGACAAGCGGCGCAGTGGCTATTATACACTCGTCATAACGCGTTTTCGCATTATATCTGAAATATCGAAAGTTACTCAAATGTGCGCGTCAGCATGCAAAGTTTCAGGAATGGTCGACACGGTTCCCGCAGTGACATGCAAGATAAACGCGGCTTGCAGTTGGGCATAACAGAAAGTGATAACTGCATGCGCTCGCCGCAAACACTCAAAGCAAGCGCGCGATTCACAGGAAGATCATAACGGCGTTCACGAAAACAACCGCACGTGTCAATATTACCCGATAATGGCAATGTTACCTCCTCTCTTTGTGCCCAGATTTAGCAGCATCCTTAAATGGTTAAGTTCCAGATATAATTAGGTTCGAACTTAAAATAAATATTCTTGCTATTAGAAACAACGTGCGAATGTTTTCAAGTATGTAAGAAGTAGGTGCGTCCTCTAAATATAGCAAATGGGCTTTGCTATATAGCAAACGAGCTTTGCTTCTTAAAGTGCAGGTCAAGCGCTCCACTGTATATTTACAAACTATACGGGACATGCCGCTGCGCGAGGCCGTAGTATCAGCGAAGTATAGCCCAGCGTTTTGCAGGTTGGTATTGTGCAAAAACGTGATGTTAAATGAAACAGCCGTGGCCGTTAAACCGCGTCGGAAATTGCGTCTGAGCTCATTTTGAGCTCACTTTTTGAGCGTCGTCTGCATGTGCGTCTGCCTATCGTCCAGTCGGCGTCGGCACGATAATTGTGCGCCTGCTTGGCGCGTTTGGTCGGCGTTGAATTAATCAGATAGCACGGTTTAAATACTGTAGTGCAAGATATGCGAACAGTCTTGTCACAACGAATGTATGTTAGCCGTGAATGCGGCACCACGCTTGCAGTTTCTGTCGCATCTGATATAAAAGAACAGCAAAACCGTATCGGTGAGGTTCGCGAGAAGCAGCGGAAATATTTATAAAGTGAGGTTAAACACCGCTGCAAATCATACGTGTGGCCATAAACAAACACACGACCGAAAGACACTGCATGACACCTGACCATAGCAAACGACGTTAGTAAAGGCGGCAGTCTGATGCTCTCTAACAGTGAAGCGTTCACTACGGCGACTAGCTTCACTGCGTACGAAGAATGGTAGTAATATTGGTAATATCACCCGCGTCGATAGAGCAACACAAGAGCAATAAACAAACCCACCAGAACGCTTCAAGCCGCAAGCACGAAGAGTAGACAAATCCAACTAATACCCACCATTCCCATGGCTTCTAGCCGATTGCAGCGCCAGACTTCGCTCTAGTATACGCCGTGCGCACAACGCCGACCGCGCCGCCTGTTGCCGCGGCTCCGAAGCGTAGGCGGGCTCGGCGGAGCGCCGTTCCCGTCAGCCAACTAAGCGCGCTGTCGTTTTTGCGTTGTTCATGTTAGCTTGGCGCTTCTGTCAGCTTTCAGCGACGTTTAAAGGCAATTGTGCTAATTGTGCTAATTGGTTGGCTAATTTCACAAGGAGTAAAACATGCCAGGAAGGCAAAAGTTTCTGGTAATGATTTGTAAACAAGAGCGACGGCGCCACTGTTCGGCGCAGAGAATAAGCAATCGCGCGCTCTTTAATGCAGCACTAGACCGATTACTGCGTTTCTACTTTGTTGCTTTATATCGCGGCGCCTTGAGTGAACGCGTATACGCTGAAGCCTCTTGTACAGCCCGCAGATAAATCACACATTAAATTCTTTCTACATATGTGGACGCGCAGTAGTGATTATAAGTAAACGCGGTTAGACGCTTTAGACAAAAGCGTCTTCTAAAAAATAACAGTCGACAGCACCTTCAGGAAAGCGTCGCTGCACCACCCATGCTTATCTCGTAATAGGCTGTTGCCCTATGTATCGTTTGCACTGAAATTCGACCTGCAGAGCAGGATGTTTGGGTCCACTCGCCTCAACTATCTGCGTGTTGGCCATTAAGCATGGCAGAATAAATGTTGTACACCAACAGGTTGGCTGTTACAACCTGTCAATAAAGTCGTTTGACAAGGAGTTGTTGCCGCCATTGCCATTATTGCCATTTGCCGTTGCTGTTATTTCACGGCAGTGGCAAATGCCTGATCTACGAAACCTTGGTGTCTGCAAATCACGCATTTCAACTTTAACATAAGCTGTGTCATGCGTTGTGGCAAGTTTTTAAACCATCATGTTGGGATTTATTTCTGCTTACGGTGCTGTAGCGGGCGCTTGTTTTCGTTTTATACAGCGGGTAAATATGATGGGATTTAGCTCATTTGTAGTTTTGTCTCCGCTTTGAAAATGGCTTAATGAACGTTATGTACGCAATATTTAGTACCAGGCTTTCCATTTGATTTCAAACTGTTAATACTGCGTCAGCGCAACTCATTTAACTCTAACTACTTCGTTTTTGTATGCTTTTTTATTTAGTTTGTGTTCAGAAATCTTATAGAGAGGATGGGATGCTTTAAGTACTCTACGTTTGGAAACCTAATTGTCATGCATTTAATTTGAAGACTATCGCCAGCACTTTAACAGTATGTCAAGGAGTACGAAAATAATAATGATGGCGCTGCATTTCTTTCTCACACTCGAGGCCCTACATCAGGCGATAAAACACGCGTTTTAATTCTGCATTTGGGCGCGACGGCTACATTAAAACACCAGTGGTGGTTATATACGAAAAATGACACAATAAGTGTGCCCTTGGCTTGGAAACAATTATTCGGGTCTCGCCTCTTGTGGTATCCTACTCGCGTGCTGCCGTGAAACTATTGAAACGCTCTGCTTGTGCAACGATAGAAAGGGGAAATCCATGCTGTGCGGACAGTAGCAGGACGCATGCTTAAAAGCGAAGAACACTCAATATTATACGCTTAGTTCATCCTGCCGGTTTAAAACCTCCCCTGTCGCTGTATACGAACCATTCTCAGGCGCGACGGGCGCGCTCGTTAGCCGACCGTAGAAGTACGCGGCTTGTCGACGAAGCAGGTGTGTGCATTAAGAGCTTTCGTTCACAAGTCTAACAAATGAAACAATGCGTCTGATATGTTATTATAGCTCGTCATAATTACAATGAGCTCCTATTCATGGGCACGGTTTCTGATACACCTCAGTGTCAAACATTAGGGGCGTATGGAGAAGACACTGTCGCTCCAGACAGCTCTAACATCAGACGAACGTCCGCTGACACCACTGACATAAAGCGCTAATATTATCGGCAATACTCAAGGGCGATTGCTTTGCTTACGCTGTCACCGGGAAAACAACGATCGAAGGCGCACAGAAGCGGCAAATAGCACGCGTGCACCAAGACCATGCGTGCAGTTAAAGCGGGCGTCTCCGGAACGAGGCCCACCAGTGGTTCCGGCGGCCGCCGCTACGCGGCTTTCAGTGGCGCCCCTATAGGCGCTGCGCATCGCGTATTTTGTTGGAAACTCTATGGTAATGTCAACGGACTAAAGTGTTCTGCAATGACCCATTCCAACCTGTCACGTGCTCTTTCGCCCGCATACGAGCTGCTATTCCCCGCGTCCTTTCCCCATCCTGCGTGTTTACAAATATGTTCTCACTTCTAAAAACTCAGTGATGAATGCCGGTCCACCACCCTCTCCGTTAGCCGAAATATATGTGTTTGTTAATGGTGTGAATGTTGCTTTCTTTGTGGTGTGGCGCTGGCTCTGTGCTCTCTCGTATGTGCTTTCTCGGATGTCAGGAGCGGCCAGGAAGCGGCGTAGTGGATCAAGGTTAGAGCTCTCTTAGCGCGCCGATGCGCCATTCCTGTGTAGCATCCTCTCAGCTGCTCTTACTCCTGGCTCCGTGTGGTCACGCTAGCTAACGTCATCGGCACGAGCTCTGATTGGCCCCAGATGGCGGCCGCTCTTCACGTGATCTATCACGCTTGCGCCAGACGATGCTCACGAGACCCGCGACGAGGTGGTTACGCGAAGCCTCTGGCACGCTGCATCTCGTTCGTGCGCATGGCGGACCCTTGCCCACGGGCACCTTTGGTTAGCCGCAAGCGCTACGGGCACGCGTACTCGATCGGCACTGCGGTGAGCCCTTTGACCCGCAGGCCGTGACGGTCGCAATGTGTTGCATCGTGGGTCAATAAAGCGCTCGTTCGTTGACTAACGAGCCTTGGTGGTGCCTCCTCTGCGCCAAGCCGGCGAGTCAACGAACCCGGTGGAGGAGCGCCGCGACCCGGACCGCGCTCGCAGGGTAAACCGGCGGGCGAGCCCATTCCCAGAATATATATATATATATATATATATATATATATATATATATATATATATATATATATATATATATATATATGACTTTATATGCAAAAATAGCTTGGGTTGCCGCTAGTTTATAACAGAATTGATGATGCGCCTCTTAGAGAACGACGGTTTATTAAGTCAACGTTTCGGTCGGAGCGACATGGAAGTCTTGAAAAGGTCGGCCTCCGACCGAAACGTTGACTTAATAAACCGTCGTTCTCTAAGAGGCGCATCGTCAATTTTGTTATATATATATATATATATATATATATATATATATATATATATATATATATATATATATATATACGCGCTCATTTTGTAAATACCATCATACAGAGTTTACACATAGATAAAATAAAATCCCAGATTTTCAATTAAGTTCCGGTTCTGAATTTAATAAGAAAACGCATGTGCAGCATTAAAACACCTTCTTTAACAAAGTGGTCCAGCAGTAGCCGAGATAAAGTACTTCCGTGTTTAGCACACAGCTGAATGGGGAAGCCGTTGATCAAGCGCAGCGAAAGCTCACTTTCGAAATGTCAATTTGCGCTGATGTTATGGAGACACTCAAACGCGCGATAATTTTGGTTTGATCACGGGGATCCCCTTTATCACTTTACCTTGGACTAATATCGCAGCCCGCGCCTATCCTGCATGCTGTTTCAAGAACAGTGTCAATGGTGCT
Organism: Hyalomma asiaticum; assembly: GCA_013339685.2. Lineage (NCBI taxonomy): Eukaryota > Metazoa > Arthropoda > Arachnida > Ixodida > Ixodidae > Hyalomma > Hyalomma asiaticum. The sequence goes on along the minus strand of CM023481.1, from coordinate 14,721,628 downwards.
GCAAACTTTGCATGCCCGACGAGCATATGTGAGCGCCTTCCAGAACGTCAGGGATAATGCGAGAGCGCACTGAGAACGTGTAAAATCCGACACATTCCATCTCGCTTGTCAGTTTTTGTTGTCAACTGATGACTCTTCTCGCCGCGAACACTTTGCAGGGCGACTTTCTTTGCTTTTCTGAGCACAGTTTCATCCAATAAACAGTTCGACTGCCAACGCCTTGCGGCTGCTGCGTCCTTTACCGACTAGACCACGTAAGAATATTATCAGGGTACTGCAGTACTGAGAGCAGTAGTGAGATTCCTCCAAGGGTACCATGATGTTACATGCTAATTAATTACGAAAGATAAAAACACAATGGTACGATTTGCTCATTTCGACGTCACGAAATATTGCTTTAGTAACGGAACGAATGACACTCACTTTGAAGGTCAGCTTTAAGGATACCCCGGAACTCTCCACTGTATTCATATCCACGGAGCCTGAGTTCCTTGTAAACATCTGCACTGTCCAGGTCATAATCAACCATCTCGGCAGGCCTTCCAGGAGGGTCCTTGTCCAGCACCTTCTCGCCTTCGTTGGCCACGCGCACACGACCCGTCGCCACCACGTCTCCATCGCGGCCAATTTCAAACTCACCCGACAGCCGCATGACACTCAGCGAGAAACGGACAGGTCCTGCGCACGCAAAGCGGGGTAGATATCTTTGGCTCAAATAATCAACTACATATAGCAATGTGCTTGACTGGGCTGGTTAGTGCATTATAGGAATGGAAAGGAACAGCGCTTGGCAAGACGAAGTCGTGTGTCCGTCGTGCTTACTTCGCTCTGTCGAGCGCTGTCTCATTCCGCTCCTAGTCACTTAGACTTAGTGCCGCAACAAGCTGGTTGGTTTACTGCAATGCCTAGTTAGTAAATGGGCAAGCCGGAAAACCGGACGCGACACGATTGGAAGGTACAAACAGCAAGATAGAGCCCATGACGACACTGTAAGTGAGCTTTATTGTTCGGTGTCTTTTCTTGTGCGGAGTTGTATTCCTGGCATGCGCATTTGGTAATCAGTGATTAATTGTTGATCATTGCCTTGTCATTTATTGCTGCTTCAAATGCTTGTTGTGATCGAACATTTACTCCCACACCCCCTCCTCCTTCAATTTCTATTCCGGCATTTGTGTGATCTGTGATCTGCGGGGTTTAACGTTCCAAAGCCAGCTCTGATTATGAGAGACGCCGTAGTGGAGGTCTCCGGAAATTTCGACCACCTGGAGTTCTTTAACGTGCACTGACATCGCACAGCACACGGGCCTCAATATTTCGCCTCTATCGAAATGTAGCCGCCGCGGCCGGGATTCGATGCCGCGACTTTTGGATCTGCAGCCGAGTGCCATAACCACTAGGCCACCGTCGTGGGGCCTTCCGGCATTTGTAAAAATGTTTTGAAAAATTACGAATAGGGATGACGACCTGGTGGGCACCTAAAAATCCTAACTTGAACTATATTCCAAAATATTTTATATTTTTCTCTTTCGACGGACTATTTAGCTAACCAAGATGCGTAGTATGTCCTCTTGAAAGAAATACTTGTATTATACTGGTAATATTTCTTCCGATACTCACCTTTAGCAGTGTGCTTACGCTTTTCTTCAGATATTTCGCATGTCTTCCAAGTGACTAAAATCGCATTTAAAGGCCTGGGTTATTTCCCATGAAATACATTTCGTGGGAAATAACCCAGGCCTTTAAATACAGGTACATTTCGTGCCAACAGCTCGCAAATGCAACCGTAATATTAGAATACGTGTTTGAACTAGATGAAGCCTACCCTTATGTAAGGCACTGTTTCGTAAAGGGTGCCATAGCACACAGCCCAACTGCAATCTGCACTTTTTTATGTTGCCACAACCATCCTCACAGAAAAATTGTAGCAAGAAAGAAGCTCGCAAGGTAAAGGCGTGTTCCCCTCTTTTCTACTCCTTACTGCAATTCTTGTCTGGTCTTTTGATATTGTGAGAGTGCTACTTTGTCGACGTAGAAACTATAGGGTTCATTTCCTTCAAGTAGTTGTCACGATAGTGAACCGGGGGAGCACAAACAGAATAAAGGCCAACTTACCTGCTGCTTTATAACCTCACCCCGTTTGTGATGCAAATATCCTTGATACTTGCCCCAATTTGAAGGACTGGTGCCAAATTTCACGAGAGTTCTATTCACTCATTGTGTGACGTAAATCGAAACAAAGCGTTAGTATTCAGCGATGTGACACAGCGCTTACCGCTTGATGGAAGCACAGTTTCTTGATGGATCGTAATATCTTCCAAGATAACCGGCATGTGGTCGTGAAGCATGCCGCGGCGTTTGGCCAGTGCCTTCCAAGCGAGGAGAATGTGTCCACTTGCGGGGAACAGGAGACGGCCATCTGCCACGTGGCCGCATAAGAACTTGTCGGCTTCATTCGATTCTACGTCGACATCTACATACTCCTCTGATGCCTGCGTGAAAAATATGGAGACACGAGAAACGTAAGAACAAACTAGCATTATAAATGATTTCCATCGCTAGATACCCTGGGAATGCAATTAAAGGTACCAATTTTCTGTCATTATGCTCTCCAAATTTATTTGCGCAGCTTACTCCTGATGTATACTTTAACTGGCAGAACAGGTAGTATGAATTGTTGGGAATGGCCGAGTTGCGAAGCATTATTTCCGCACTAAAACAGATGTAGTCACCACAAATACATCAATACCACTTCGAAATCTCACAAACGAAGCCATTTTTTCATTTCGTCTATTAACAAGCATGATGCATGACATCCACGTGGAATAAGCCAACCATGGCATGGTTCTTCCATACGTGCATGGCTGCAGCCATGATAAATCATGGTAAACCTCCAAAAGCTCACACTCTCTCATTCCCTCGATATACCTTCACAAATAGCAGATAGCAGTGTAACCACCAAATCCCTTAAACCCCTTCAACCCTATGGAACATTCCCGCTGAAACATCACATCTCACACATGTTGGCACAAGCTTTACTCGGTACCCTCGTGCCGACACTCCGTTTTATTCCTATCCTCCCAATTTTTTTTCAGACAATTGGTTTTTTAAGAAAAGCACTCTTCTTTGGGATAATTCCCCTCCTCATTTATTTTACTGATTGGCTTTAAGCCTGCTATACCTTCGGGTGGTGCGGGCACTCCCACATTTCTTTTAATTTTTTTTTGCATGGGGGACAGACTAGCACTAGCACTAAAACAGAGGACTAAATTTATGTTTGAATACTAACTCACACTGCTGAATTGTGAACAAAGCCGGCGCAATCGGCATCTGAAATGTAATGTATTGTACATCTAGTACAACTTATTATAAATGCGTCATGGTTTAGGATATCGTTTCAATGGTGTCCGCAGAAGCTTTGGATGACGCTCAAGCTTCGCTTTCAAGAGTGGAACGCCATAGCATAATATGGCTCCGTTCGCATAGCCTCCTCGTAACAGAGTGATGTTTTCTCGCGCATTCAAATAGTAGACCAGGCTATCATGTGTGTAAGCGTTACTTAAGCCATATATTGCAATTTTTCTGGCGCATTTTACTTTGACACAAAAAAATTTGCTCACTAACGCACCGACGCCATCACGGAGGGCCTGCGTGTTCGGCTGTTTCGGGAAACTGCGGTAGCTCGAGATGAATGTTTCCTCCATGGACACCTGCATAACTACTTTCATTCTCACGTACCTTATTCCTTGCCTTAGCTTCCGAATCCGTCTTTTACTGCTCTCGATTGGCTTTTTCACTGACATTTTCCTTTGGGCACTGTCCCAATTTTTATTTCTAGTTGGTTTAAGCCCGATATACCTTCTGGTGGCACGGGCTTCCCTCATATTTCTTTTAGTTTTTTTTAGTCCACGGGGGATACACTTAGCCATGGACGCCGACACCGACGCCGAGGACACGGTCTGCTTAATGCTATCGCATTGAAGTATATACTTTTTTAGGGGCGAAGCTCCTTAAGGTGTGGGTCTGTCGGTCTGTTGCTCCTAGTAGCGGGTTACCTTCAAAGAAATGATTGATGCGATGAAAGAAAGAAGACACACAACTTATCTACGCATGCTCAGGAATGGTAGGACCACCTGTCAAGCGGTTAAACGTGCGGGTCTCTACACGAGAGACAACTGTTAAGACAATCTGTATCTTTTCTGTTTAAGCAGAGGAGGCGCTGGTTTAAGCTAATCGACGGCTGACTCACACACGCGCTGTATGCCAGGCCTCGGCCATTAAACGCGTTTCTTTATTTTTGTGCCTGTACAGAATCTCGCATTCGTCCAACATGCGCGTGCAGTTACGTCCCCGGCAGTGCGACGATAGATTGGCGCAGGCACGTTGGCGCAGGCGGCGTCTTCTAGCGAATTTCTTGATTGAAAAATACCGACTGCTCGCGCTGGAGAACCGTTCACCGGCCACCCATACATATATATTGACACGAGCGGTTGTTTGGATTTAAGTGGAAAGCCGTTATCGCTTCCCAGTGACACGCGCGCTCGTTTTGATTGTTTGCGGGGAGCGCTGTTATAACTTTCTGTTACGCGCAACGCAGGCCACGTTTATCTTGCATGCCACTTCTAGAACCGTGTCGACCATTGTTGAAACTTTGCATGCTTGACGCGCATATTTCAGCAACTTCTGGAATTACAGAGATAATGCGAGAACATGTTATGACGCGGGTATAAAACCCGACGCATTACGCCGTTTGTTAGTGTTTCCGTCGACCGACGACTGTTCACGCCGCTATTGCTGTGCATTGTCATTGGCTTTGTTTTGCTGGGCACAAGTTCGCCCAATAAACAGTTCGTCTGACATCACTTGAGTCCTGCGTGCTTCGCCTTGAGTGCTGTGTGCGTCACTACCACGTGACATCTGGTGGAAGTGCTTCTCGGTCCATGTACCGTACGCCCCCGTCCAGCCGTGAGCCAAGCCCAAGCCGCCAAGAGGACGACTCCAACCCGGTACTTCGAGCTAGCCGCAGACAACAAAGACTCCCGCCGGAATACCCGCCGCTCCCCGACAAGGACAAGAAAACAAGGGCCGCAACGAAACCGGCATCCACGATGACGGAAGCAAGGTCTCCGGCAACCGTGGTCGTCAACCAGCCCAGAGAGCCACCTACCTTCCGCGGATTGTCATACGAGGAACCGGAAAGCTGGCTGGACATCTACGACCGTGTCGCAGCCCTTAACAAGTGGGACCCCGACGATAAGCTGCGCCATGTGTACTTCTACTTGGAAGACGCCGCAAGGACTTGGTTCGAGAAGCGTGAGTCAACGATTCGAACCTGGGAAGACTTCCGCGCTGCTTTCCTGCCCACCTTTGCAAGCGTCGGGCGGAAGGAAAGAGCCGCATCGCTACTTGAGACCCGGGCACAGCTCCCTAACGAAAATGTAACAATCTTTACGGAGGAGATGACGCGACTTTTCCGCCACGCCGACGCCGACATGCCTGAGGACAAGAAGGTTCGCCTGCTTATGCGAGGAGTGAAGCAGGAGCTCTTCGCCGGACTGATCAGAAACCCGCCAAAGACCGTCCAAGAGTTCCTCTCCGAGGCTACCACCATTGAGAAGACCCTCGAGATGCGCACCCGGCAATACAATCGCCGCATGTGCCCAGACGTCGCTGAAGTCCAAGGACTTGGCCGCGACCACCTACGCGAGGCCATAAGGGCTATTGTTCGCGAGGAACTCCGCCGTATGTTCTCGTCGTCTCAGCCCCAAGTCACCTCCCTCGATGACATAGTTCGCGAGAAGGTACAACGCTCGCTGAGTGTTCCCGAACCACCGACACCCCAACCGGAGGCGATGACCTACGCCGCTGCTGCACGCCGACCTGCCGCCGCTCCTCGTCCACGCCAGGACCCCAAGCCCCCGCAGTTTCGTCGCCAGCCACCGCCGCCACCTCCGACGCCATCCCGCTCGCCAGTAATCCTGCGCGCGCCGAGGAAAACTGACGTTTGGCGCACCCCGAACCACCGGCCGCTATGCTACCACTGTGACGAAGCCGGGCACACCTACCGCTACTGCCAGTACCGCGTGATGGGAATGCGTGGCTTCAACGTGAACGGGCCGCGTCCGCGCCCAGGTGAGCGACCTCGCGACATCGCCGACTACATCGCCGGATCGCAGTGGCAACGACGACGACCATCCCGTTCACCTTCGCCTGGCCGCTAAGTCTCCCCGGATCGCCGCCAGTACACCGGCCCCACACGGGGCCGATATCCAAGGCCCTATCCGGGAAACTAAAGGCAGCAACCGATGGAGGTGCGGTTGCTCCACGACGCAATGCCGAAGATCCTCCGCCGCCACCGACGACGACCACGACACAGGAACCCTCTCGACGTAGTCTGAGCACGCCGCCTGACCAGAGTCTTCACGAGAAATCTTCGCCGCCGACGCGACATAGTAGCCCCGGAGCAAGCCGACGCAGCCGTGATCTGACGCCCCGACCTAACCGGAACGCAAGACGACGCACCACCGACCTCGACGTGATTATTGACGGCCACAGCGTCACCGCCCTAGTCGATACCGGCGCCGACTACTCTGTCATCAGTGGTCTCTTCGCCGCCAAGCTGAAGAAGGTAAAGACTGCGTGGGAAGGACCAGATATCCGAACAGCAGGGGGCCACCTTATAACACCGACTGGAACCTGCACGGCAAGTCACGATTGACAGCCAGATGTATTCGGCGAGTTTTGTTGTCCTGCAGCAATGTTCGCGATACGTCATTTTAGGCATGGATTTCTTGGACCAGCGCGGCGCAGTCATCGACCTAAGATCCAGATCAATCACGCTGTCCACGGATAATGCAACGCCGTCAGACTGCAACGTCGCTTATCATGCCTTGATTGTGACAGAAGAGCAGGTAACCGTCCCGCCACTGTCGAGCGTCATCATTTCCGTCGGCACCAAAGCGCCTACCAACTTACAAGGCGTCATCGAAGGCGACCAGAACTTGCTCCTAAATCGTCAGATGTGCGTCGAAAGAGGCATAGCCAGGCTGCATAACGGCGAAGCCAAGGTAAGGGTGACGAACTTCAGCAACGAATACAGGCACCTGAATAGGGGTACGACGGTAGCGCACCTAAGTGAATTCGTGGAAGTAAGCAATGCCTTCGCCCTCACCGATACTCGGGAACCCGCAACGACGACCGCAGTGTCCACGCCCACCTTCGACGTCAATCAAGGACTTTCAAGGCAACAACAAAAGGAGCTCAAGGCCTTACTCCACCAATACAAGGACTGCTTCTCATTGTCAGCGAAGCTCCGTCAGGCGCCTCTCACAAAACATCGCATCATACCGGCGAATATGCCCGTCCTCTCCGTCAGAGCCCCTATCGAGTCTCGGCACGGGAACGCGAGGCCATCAAGCAACAAGTCGACGAAATGCTGCGCGACGACATCATTCAGCCATCTACGACTCCGTGGGCATCACCTGGGGTGTTTATCGTCGCCTGAACAAGATCACGAAGAAAGACGTGTATCTTCTCCCACGGATAGACGATGCCTTGGATCGACTCTACAACGCGAAGTATTTTAGGGGCGAAGCTCCTCTTAGTCTAACCTTGTCACGCTTAACGCGTAACCGGCAGTATCTCCCGAACAGTGTAATAGATGGCGCTGTCTCATAGAAGTACATACAAACTGCAGTTGAGTGATGATATTCTAGATGGCGCTGTACACAATCTGTGTCGTCATCACCATTTCTCGTCTCATTTCCTAGATGGCGTTGGTCCAATAGAAGTGTGTGCAATAGTGCGCTTGTGTGAATCGCCACTAGATGGCTGTGGAAGTGCCGCTACTCTCCGATTGGCTGCTGCGCGGGCTGTGCCTGGGTGCGCGGGAAAAGAGTGCCTCTCTCAGTCTCCTGGATCGTAGCCGTTCGAAGGCGACGCCCGCCCGGCCCATCGACGGAGACCGATTTGGCGCTACAGCTGCGGCGGCATCGTAGCTACCCCGCACCGTCTCGGGATCCGCCAGGTGCCGCGCTCGATTCGTCGCCGCTTCTCGGGCTCGCCTTTCGGGGTCCGCTGCTCGGAGTGCACGTTGCGCCGCGGCGTCATTGGCGCGCACCGTCTCGGGATCCGCGAGGCGCCGCGCTCGCTTCGCCGCTGCTTCTCGGGCTCGCACCGCGGGATCCTGGGGACGAGCACGAGCCGCCGCGGCCCTCCGCGCCCGCCGCTCCGCTTCGTCCTACACCCATAACTTCCGGAGCTTCGCCCACCTCACCATCATTCACCTCGTGGATATGCTGTGATTTTTTTTCTTCGATGGACCTCAGAACCGGCTACTGGCAAATCGAAGTAGACGAAAGAGACCGCGAGAAGACTGCCTTCATAACACCAGATGGCCTGTTCGAGTTTAAGGTCATGCCCTTGGGTCTTTGCTCGGCGCCTGCGACGTTCCAGGGGGTTATGGACACAGTACTGGCAGGCTTGAAGTGGCAGACTTGCCTCGTCTACTTGGATGATGTAGTCGTATTTGCTTCCAGCTTCGACGAACACCTCCGGCGCCTTGAAGCTGTTCTTCGGGTAATCAAAGCCTCCGGACTTACCCCGAAGCCAGAAAAGTGCCGCTTCGCCTACGAGGAACTGTTTTTCCTTGGCCACGTTATTAGCAAGTCGGGAGTGCGCCCTGATCCGCAGAAAACAGCTGCAATCGCCGACTTTCTTGCGCCCACCGACAAGAAGGCAGTACGCAGATTTCTTAGCCTCTGCACTTATTACAGGCGCTTCGTCAAGAACTTTTCGCGGATGGCCGAGCCGCCGACGTACCTCACGAAGGCTGACGTCGACTTCAAATGGGAAGCGCTGCAAGCCGACGCATTTCAAGAACTAAAGCGACGCCTTCAAACGCCGCCAATACTCTCGCACTTTGACGATGAAGCCGACACCGAAATTCACACGGACGCAAGCAGCACAGGGCTCGGCGCCGTGCTCGTGCAGAGGACCGACGGACTTGAAAGGGTTATCAGTTACGCTAGCCGGTCACTTTCGAAGGCGGAAGCGAACTACTCCACCACGGAAAAGAAATGCCTTGCCATCATATGGGCTACATCAAAGTTCCGCCCCTACCTGTACGGCAGGCCTTTCAGAGTCGTGAGCGAACCCCGCCTTGTGTTGGCTTGCAAACTTGAAAGATCCATCAGGACGCCTCGCACGATGGAGTCTTAGACTGCAAGAATTTGACATCACCGTCGTCTACAAGAGCGGACGAAAGCACTCCGACGCCGACTGCTTGTCTCGCGCCCCCGTCGATCCGCCGCCCCAGGGTGACCAGGACGATGACTCTTTCTTGGGACCCATAAGTACCGACGACTTCGCGGAACACCAACGAGCTGACCCAGAGCTCAAGAGCCTCATGGACTACCTGGAAGGCAAGACCGCCGCCATGCCGAAAGTATTCCGCCGAGGATTGTCTTCGTTTTTCCTGCGGAACAGTGTTCTTGTGAAGAAGAACTTCTCGTCCCTCCGAGCCGACCACGTCCTCGTGGTGCCTTTAGCGTTACGTCCAGAGGTTCTGGAAGCTTTACACGACGACCCGACAGCCGGACACCTCGGTTTTTCCCGCACACTATCAAGAATACAAGAGACGTACTATTGGCCTCGTCTCACTGCCGACGTCGCCCATTACGTAAAGACATGCAGAGACTTTCAGCGACGCAGGACGCCGACAACTAGGCCAGCCGGACTTCTGCAACCCATCGAACAACCTCGAAGGCCGTTCCAGCAAATCGGCATGGACTTACTGGGGCTGTTCCCGACTTCGACTTCTGGCAATAAATGGATCGTCGTAGCGACTGACTATCTCACCCGCTATGCCGAAGCAAGGGCCTTGCCCAAGGGCACTGCCGCCGAGGTCGCCAATTTCTTCATTGAGAACATCGTCCTGCGTCGCGGAGCACCGGAGGTCCTCATCACCGACAGAGGTACGGCCTTTACGGCTGACCTAAAGCAGGTGATTTTGAGGTACAGTCACACAAATCACCGCCGAACCACCGCCTACCACCCCCAGACGAATGGCCTCACCGAGCGTCTAAACAAGACCACCGCCGACATGCTGGCCATGTACGTCGACGTTGAACACAGGACATGGGACGCCATACTTCCGTATGTGACCTTCGCGTACAACACGGCCGTGCAAGAAACGACGCAACTTGCTCCATAGAAGCTTGTCTATGGACGGAGCCCAACAACGACGCTTGGCGCCATGCTACCGGTCGGTAGGTACCGACGAAGAAGACCTCGACGTTGCCAGCTACCCGCAGCGCGCCCAAGAAGCTCGACAGCTAGCCCGTCTGCGTATCAAGAGCCACCAGACGCTCGACAGGCGCCACTACAACCTTCGACGACGCCACACCGAATACCAACCCGGCGACCTTGTCTGGGTGTGGACGCCAATACGACGACGGGGATTGTGTGAGAAGCTCTTGCGGCGCTACTTTGGATCCTACAAGATAGTATGACGTCGTGGTGAACTGGACTATGAGGTCGTGCGCGATGGATTAACACCATTCCAGCGGCGGCGCGCCCGACCTGAAGTTGTACACGTGGTGCGACTTAAACCTTATTACGCGCGCTGATTAACTGTGACGCATTGTTAATGTAATTTATCGCATGTACAGTCTGTTTCATACTTAGGGGGAATCTCGGAGCACCTTGCAACGCGACGCAACCATGTGGCCAACGGGATGAGGCCTCAGTTAAAGGCTGCACGCATAGAGCATCTGCGCTTCCGTAAGCAGCTGCCGCTGGCCGACTCCAGCGCTCGCCGCATTATGGCCGGTCCCCACTAGCGGCGAAAACGCGCGCGGCACGCCGCAAGCGATGCGCGTTGCTGCCGCGAGCGGCGATATTCGTGAAAAGCGGCAGCAACGCGCGGCAGATGCTCGAATGGGTCGAGACCCATTTTTTTGCGGCAGCCGCGGCCGCCGCGAAAAAAGCACCAATCAGAAGCGAGCCGCGGAGGCGTGCCGACGGTGGTGCCGACGCGTGGCGCCATCTGTCCGTCAAGCATAGAACCATAATACACAGCCTCTGAGATTCGAAAGTGACGTCGCCGTCGTAAAATCTCAGAGGCCATGCCCAGACCTATATACAGTTTTCGTTAAGCCTACCCGTACCGAGACGCCGAGCAAGAAGTATGCTCGCCGTAGCAGTTTTTTGATAGCTTGACCAGCCGTAGCGCTAGAAAGACATACATGGTCGACGAAAGACGAAATCGTCTGATTAGAGCTCACGTTTTCGCGAGACGTTTCGAATGGAAAAACACAAGTCATGGCGTCAGGTCGTTTCTTGGCTGCATCGTCGCCGCTTGCCGCAAACGCGAGTGGGGACTTGTTGACGCGCGCTTGCCGCGGAAGCGCTCGCCGCGCGCAACACGCCGCGCACGTTTCTGCCGCTAGTGGGGACCGGCCTTTACGGAGGAAACGCGTTTTAAGGCGCTCCGAGATTTCCCCTAAGTATGAAACAGGCTGTACTCTCACTTTCATGTTCTGTCTTTAGCATCGGGACGATGCTTTTTCAGAGGGGGGTAGGGACACGTGCGGTTGTTTTGATTTAAGTGGAAAGCGGTTATCGCTTCCCAGTGACATGCGCGCTCGTTTTGATTGTTTGCGGGGAGCGCTGTTATCACTTTCTGTTACGCGCAACGCAGGCCACGTTTATCTCGCATGCCACTTCTAGAACCGTGTCGGCCATTGTTGAAACTTTGCATGCTTGACGCGCACATTTCAGTAACTTCTGGAATTCCAGAGATAATGCGAGAACGTGTTATGACGCGGGTATAAAAGCCGACGTATTACGCCGCTTGTCAGTCTTCCCGTCGACCGACGACTATTCACGCCGCTATTGCTGTGCGTTGTCATTGGCTTTGTTTTGCTGGGCACAAGTTCGCCCAATAAACAGTTCGCCTGACATCACTTGAGTCCTGCGTGCTTCGCCTTGAGTGCTGTGTGCGTCACTACCACGTGACAATATAGGCACTGGATCTTGACTTGCCATGAAGTGCCGGTGGGAGATTTCACTTGTGCGTAGTTGAACCATAAGGATTCGTAGCGTGCGCGTTAACTAAATTAATCCGGAACTCGGCACGATCTACGATGAACCTCCGGAGCTTCGCCCACTCATCATTCACTCCGTGGATATGCTGTGATTTTTTTTTTACTGAATGAGAGCCGACCTGGTTTGTTTACCACGCTCAGAACTAAGGAAATGGTAGGTATCGTTAGTTACGGGTCTACATGAAGTAGGCGGTCCTGTTCAAACACGTTACATATCGAAATAGTATTACATTACATATCGAAATAGTAGAAGTGAGAAATATAAAAATATTTTTCTTTGCTGTTAACTCTACTATGATAAACATGATGATGGTGTGGGAACGGTGTCACGAATTATTAAAGTGGAGATTAGAAATACGCATTTTTAGGTGGTCGCACGGGCACATATTCAGACAGTACGGGTATATTCTTTGGTTGCTTGATTTCGCGGTGTAAGTATACAAGTATTAGCCCATGGAATGTACATTTGGTACACATGTATTTTCTCGCAGTTTAGCACTCAATATCACCAGTTATAGAGAGGCTGCTTAGATAGGCGTTCAGGATATGAGCTACCTTTGATTAGTGAGAACGTCATGGTTCTTTTCCTACAGCGGTGCGTACGTCTTGTAACAAGACTGCATTCGCATATCAGGGAATGAGAAACATACGCTGCATGGTGCGCGCCTGGTGATTATTTTTGAGAATTTCTCTCATACAAGTAATGCATGGGACGAAAAATATATATGAAAATTCGCCCCATTCACACCACCGAAACGTGTTCTTTCTTTGATTTGCGAGCCTTTTTTTCCATGATCTAATATTGCCCGCTTTCGGCAGTTTGGAGGATTGATTGCGAGGACAGGATGTACAGCAGACGGCCAATGATTGGTACGGCAGAATATGAAACATGATAATGAAAATGGCGGTTAGGAGAGAAACTGTGGATAGGCGAACATATTCATGGCTTAGAAACTTATTGGCTCGTATGAATATGCGCATACGCACTTCAGAAACGAAAGGACAAGGCATGCTTCAAACAAGCGAAAATGGTCACTGCTGAACACAGAGGGGTCAGTCATTCCATATGAAGCAAGAAGAAAGAGAGAGAGAGAGAAAGAATGACGCGTGAGCATTATGAAAAACATTCCTCCAAGGTAATAATCTTGAACGCTTCGGTCACGGCACGAAACCTATAAGGATTTAAAGCAGTCCTAGGTTGACACACGCGCAAGCAGCATAGGGTGCGTGGTTTCTTTGTTTTCTCCTGCCGTGGCGTGAGGTGGCTTCTTTCAGCGTGCGCCACAGTCATTGCGTTCATCGCGAAAATGTGGTTCATTGATGTGCGCCAAGAATCGTGAATTACTGGTTCCAAGCTGAACAGCTCGAATAAGTGATTATCATGGCAATATTTCTTTCGTGTGTCAGCAGTGTTCGCGCTGAAGAATGCTTGCTGACCCGTGCGTTGTATTCGAAATCATGTCGACGTCTTGAACTACTCCAAGGGCGAGCGCGGAAATTTTGGTGCGGAAACTTGTGCATATCCTTCAAGCATCCTGTTATGAGGAGTATTTGTACAAATTAAGAAATTTAAAGTACTGTATATTGTTGGTTTTATTACTAAGCCAATGAAAGATGCCATGTTTTTGTAAGAGATCCAGTTAATTCTCTACTAACATTTGTTAGTTTCCCCATGAAATTATTTGAATTGATACCAGCAATATATATTTAATGCATCAAATGGTACATGGAATGCTGGCTCCTGAAATGCATGCGTTATTTTACACTCTCGTCTGTACCTCCTTTACCACCTAGCACATATTTGTTAAATATAGTTTTCTTTTGCGTTTCCGTCTATATCCTTGAAAGTACGTGCTATTAAAAAAAACAGCTCGAAGTAGTTGCGCTGTGTGTATACTTCGCAATTTGAGAGATCTAGCTATCACTTTATTAGTTGGAAGAGCCTTCGCAGAACTCTGTAATTGACGTAACATGCGTTTCCAGTTCTCATGCCAGCAGCGTCCGCTTTTCTATTGAATGCGGGGAAAGGAGCATAATTGCGGTGTTTGTCGCAGACATTATTTAATGCACGGTGCAAAAACACAGCCGTTATATTTATTCAATACAGGCGACTGGATAAATAACTAATCACTCGCCAGACAGCTTTGGCTCTCTTCTTTCTCGCCTGGAGATATTGACGCCCGGCCATGTGCTAAGCAGGTAACACCAACGCCGTCCTTATATGAACAATGACCACAGCTAGTCATATGAGAATAATTGTCTACATATTGTCAGATTTATGTTTCCAGCATTGGAGGGTAAACTAGCCGAAGACGAACCTGCGACGAGGAGGGAAATTTCTTCCAGTCGACGACCGTCCAAGTCTGCGAATGGTCCCAGCTGACTAGGTGAGCAATGTTTGGTGTGCCACGTGCGACCGGCCATGAAACTTCCGGGTACAGTGGAGACAGATCCATCTGGACACCCAGGTTGTGCAGTTTGCCCAATGACGTTAAAAAGTACAGAAGGTTGTCAGCATCGCGCTTCATCAGGCTCACGGTATGGGCCGAAGAATCCACAGCGCGCCGTAGAATTGCCTGTATTCAAGAAGAAATATTTCAACGAATGACACACACAAGGTGTATATCCTATTTCACATGTAAAGGAATTAGAAATATTCATTCACGAGGGTTATGAAAAGGCGTAGCATTCAAGTCGTTTTTGCTCAATGCGCATGCGTTTTTTTTAGTTTGACTGCTTTGGTCTACTTAAAGAACAACAATATTTTATTGAATAATTCTCTACTACATATTGAGCATGGGCTAAAGTCTCGTACATTACTGTACTAATCCCACAATGTTGTTCCCTTGTAGTCTTAACCTCCAATTTTACACAAGTTGAGCCACGTTGCCAAAATTACCTTTGAATGATTTGTAGGATTAAACGTCCCAAAACCAGCTCTGATTATGAGAGGCGCCGTAGTGGAGGTCTCCGGAAACTTCGACCACCTGGGGTTCTTTCACGTGCTCTGACGTCGCATAGCACACGGGCCTCAACATTTCGCCTCCATCGAAATGCAGCCGCCGCAGCCAGGTTTCGGTCCCGCGACCTTCGGATCGGCAGCCGAGTGCCTTAGCCACTAGACCACCGTGGCGGGACAAATTACCTTTGAAATTCACGACACAAGTTATATGATTCCGAGATCAGAACTTCGTTCTATAAAGCTGTAGGTCCTACCATGACGAAGTGATTATGAGGCGCGCCATATTCGAGCACTCGGGATGAATTCTGACTTCCTGAGGTCTGTTAACAAGCACGTAAAGCTAAGTAACGTCACGTATGTGATCGACGGCGGCGTTCAAGGCTTCTTCCGCTTCCGAACGACAATGGCAACACTTGTGGACACCAGACGATTAGCTCGGCTTCTAACTCTAAGAGGGTCGAAAAAAGGCACTCTCTTAAACGAATCACAAACCGCTGTGTTTCATGAAACAACTTACCCTGGCCATTGTTCTCGATTGCCTCGCGCTCACACCGAATCAAGGCAACACGATTTCCTTGGCTAGGTGCACGGAGACAACTACGCCTCTAAAAAGACTCTCTGTGTCTGAGGGTACATTCATGATTTAATATGCCACCCGCAATATTTAAATTAGGCCTCCCACTTACTCGCGAAAGCACTCATAAGCAATTTTAGGCGGTTTCTTGGCCTAAACGCGACTCTGAGTCATGATCACCTTCGTTACAGCGCTAAGATGAGACATCATCCCTGAGCCGAGACACGGCACCACACGGTTGTTTCTGTATTTCCCACCTATCGTAACGCGCCGCTGTTGTCGGCAGTTCACATGTTCAAATTGCGTTTGCTTTTATTTCTGGGTATTCATTGTGCGTGATCTAAATTGGGACAATTTAGTGCACAAAGTGTCCCAAAGAGAAGTGGGCTTCAGATATGACAAGGAAACATTCATAACATATACACTCGTTTTAGTTGAGGAATTTAACGTATTACTGATTCATGAAGTTTTAGTACATCATCGTAGCACTGAGGTAACGAGAAATACCGTATTGGCCGTTTTAGACGAATTTTTAACACTTGTGTGCTCTTAAGCTGGAGAATATTATTAATAGATGGGCTCAAGTGCCTTTCAGCGTTGTTGCCAAGGCGGCCAACGAAAGCAGCGATTTCCTTAGAAATAAAAAAAATCGCTCCTAACTTCTTAAAAAGATAGGGATGGACTGGACTCACAAAGCAGGTGCGACATTTCTGTTGAGATAATCAGCTTCTTATTTGATGTGCATGACGATGTTGGGGAACGATAGTTTATTTATAGAAGAGTGGTGTGAACAGCAAATCACGGCTGGCTGCTTCGCTGATAATTGTCTGCCTATCCACAATATTGAGCTTGCTGGCAACTTACATGGCTAATCGCATATTTTATTATACGGATGCTTTCAAAATCTGCAACGAAAGAATCTACGAGATTAAGCTTATATTCATACGTCTTCGAGGAGTAAGCTGCCATTCTTCTAAATTAACGTGTACTTTTCAAGACCGCCATCATTGCTAACAGCCTCAGCATGATAAGTGAAGCGATTACTAAGTTTTCCGTGGCAAATAATAGTGCGCTCAAAGAACAACCAATCTTAACAAAGCCCTGTCATGCTGCAATAAAGATGAAGACAGGTTGCCTTGATACGATCGAGCAGGCTCCAAGTACACAGATTAAGACAAATTGTGTTCGTTTTCAAAAGCAGTCGTCTTCTCAGAATGTAATATACTGAAAAAAGTGGCCAACAGCACTGCGTGATGTGGCTGCCATTCCCCTACTTCGGCGACATTTGCTAAGGAGAGTGGCATGAAAACTTGCCGTGGAAGTGAACGCAGTACGTTCTGCCAAGAAAAAAGTTTACAAACATTTGCATAACACTTTAAGAACGCACCGTGCGAAGGATGGTTCAGTCCGTGATATGCACATTGACAAACACATCTTGTACCACACGTTGCGCATAGATTCCTTTTCTTTGCGGTCTGTGCCCTATCCTAAAGTATGTCATTGCCGTAACATCAGATTAAGGATGACATACCTCTGAAGGGAATCGAATATCTGCATTGCTTAGATGACTACGGTGGTTGTGGTTAGCAGACGCTTTTTTAGAATACAGCAGTTTTGTTCACGCATTAGGAGAAAATGTCCAGAGGAGTCATGAAGGACTTCCTCGACATACGTTTATTTTAAATGTCGATAGCATTATATCGTTCCTAAAGTAACTTAGCCAAAGAGCCACAGCGAGTTCTAGAAATAACAGCTATAATATATAAGAACAGACGTGATACGCACAGCCACCTTGCATACAATGAAGGAGCAATCGTGCTGTTATTTCATGAGCAGTGTTATATGCCAAAAAAGTGTTGGCCACTTCGAGATTGTGATTCAGAGGAACGAATTTGTGTAATTTGCTTGCTGTGCTCTTTATGCATTCGAAGCGTGGTAGACCATGCTATTTGTATGATTTATCCCCGTTGACATTGAGGATTTGGAGGATCATTTGGTGCATTCACTGCACAAACCAGAAACATAAATAACATTAAGTAATGCGTTGTTCTGCATCGTACCGACGCTATCTAAAAGGTCAGTCAGCAATGAGAGATATCAATAAGCACGTCGCACTTGCCTGAAGCAAACCGTGAGGTGCGATCTCGATAAGAATGGCGTCCGTGGGAACGTGCTTCAGGGCGTCGTTGAAAAGCACCGGGGACAGAAAGTTGTTGACAAGATACTCGGCTGAGCAATAGCTAGCAGCCGGCTTTAGCCAGCGATTTTCGGGAATTGATGTGCTGATCCATCTCTTGCTTCGGCGCTTTGGTTGTGGAATTACCTGGTTTGTAAGAACAGCATCACATAAATGTAATCAGTGGGAGTTTGCCTTTTCCATTACCTTTCCACATTATACCTGCAGCTAGTACTAGGACATCAATGAATTTTTTATTCATTCTGTAGTCTACAAGCTGAAATGAATTTAAAAAAAATCCTCGAAAGACCCAACACATTGTGAGAATCGACGTGATGCGAAGCAGACAGCGACTAACTTGCCTATGCCGAATTGTTCGGAATTCAGGCAAGTGTTGCTAGCAGGATGAACGTCTTTGTGCAAATAGTTGGTGTTTAACGCGGGCTTACCAGGCACGTCGACAACAGTGTGGCGAGTAAATGGTAGCCCGCTGTACGACGTAAGGCCGGCACTCACTTTAGAGCACAATCGCCTCTTTGGTGGAAGAGATACAAAGGCAACAGGGCGGTGATGTGCATGCGTACCACTACCGTCGTTTGTTGGAGCATTCTTGCAGGTCGAGCAAAGCTGCACAAAAGCATGCTGAGCAGTGGTAGCGCACATGCATTTTTTTCATACATTTGCTATAAGAGCGGTTGACACATGCTAGAGCCACAGTTGATGCTGGACAAGCACAATCACCACAAATGCCGCGTAATAAGTGTCCTTACGACATGTACCGTGTGGGAACATCAGCCGTGGATTAGTGGTGGTGCGCTTGCTTGGAAACGTCGGAGGCCCGGGGTTCTATTGTTACAACCTGGCAGGTTACCTTTCGGTATTACAGTCCGTTTGTCTTTGCTTGCCTGCTTGTTATGTCTACATTTTAACTGTAAGCTACAATAAACGGCATGTCTTTCTATCGGCTCAGTGGTTACATGATTGACATAGGCTGCTATGTTAACAGCCAATCACCCGTGGTGCACACCCGCTTCGCCAGGGTCGAGCCATACGGGTATGAGCCACACGTAATCCTGTTATCGTTAATCGCGATGTTCACGTCAAATACATTAAGTTCTTGACGTCAAGAAGTATATTATGTTTGTCATACACTCATATCCTACCATACTAGTTTTGATGCATATCGAGTGAGCCAGACGACCAGGAGGGCACTCAGATGTAGGTGGCTAGATGGATAGATAGGTAGATAGATAGACGGATAGATAGATAGATAGACAGATAGATAGATAGATAGATAGATTCAAAGTGACTGATGTTCATCAAGAAATGATTGACATCTTGTTTTTTTGTCTCGCGTAGTCATGTCTTACTTTATTATAGTGACAAAACAAATGTGAATACTTTCGAGTCACGAAGTTCTGGCGTATTTTAATCGGGTAGCTTTTTGCGATGCCATCGCTGGCCGCGGGGCCGCGCCGCGTCCAGTCTGTTGGCATCGGGCAGACGGCAGCGAAAGCAGCTGCAGGGATCAGCGCAAAGTATTGTGGCTTGTCACAGCCCAGTTTTTAACTTGTGTCCTGTACTGTGCCTAGTGTGTAGTGCCTGAAGGTCGGAAAGGATGCCTCTAACCTGCTGCGTACCTGGGTGTCGACCTAGAATACAAGGGAAATGACAAAAAAACCTCTCAGAGACAGCAAACGGCGGGAAAAGTGGACTTGTGCTATACCCAGCAAAGCAACAGGTGCTTTCACATTTGACTCCCCGCATGTGCGTGTCAGCGAAGTGCACTTCGTTGAAAGTGACATTGTTCGCGTAGACCAGTGGCTAGTCGGACGGGTGCTGTGACGTCACAGCGCAATGTTCTGAAACATCTTGTGCGACGCTGTGTGCAACTAGTGGTGAAAAAATTAGAGCTTAGAAAACTTCTTTTAATTTGCCTTATTTATGAGTGCCTAAGTCATTCAAGAGGATGATTTAATTAGAACGTCAAATATACACACTAGATATATACTGTGAATGTGTATCAGAGCAACTATTTGAATACATAAAAAAATCACAGCTTTGCCAGTACGGCGAAACAATGATAGCGATAGGGATGCATGATATAATATACGAAGTAAGAGTAGCATCTTTAGGGGCAATCTGAATAGTGAACATGGGCTTACTAAGGAAGCATGCAGTTGGGTAAAGTATATGGCGGTCGAGCGGCACAGACAACAGCCGAGCAAAGCTGCGACCTAAGTCATGTTGTTTTGATGCCTTGTGGGCCGCACTCCAAGCAGCGCGCCTTCGCTAATCGGCGTGCACTTTGCACCACCGAGAAACTTGGCTCAGCACAGCGGCATCAAGTGAGCACATTCTTTCCGGCACTGGTAGACACATTCGCGAGAGCGGTTTGTGGCGAGGGCATTGTCGTCGTTGCGAGTATATGCGAGGCGCCTGGAGCGGAGAACGCAATCAAAGCGCTGTTACGCTGTACGCTGCACGTCTGGTGGCTGCCGAGATAGCGCGCGCGCCAGCGATGGCGACTGTGCAAATTCCACAGTTGTTGCTCGAGCTACAGCCGACTCCACCCCGCCCCCCCCCCCCCCCCCCATCGCGTCGTTTGATGCTAGTTTCCCCTCCGCTACAACACAGGCCTCCCGACGGGTGTGATGTCATCGCATGCGTGTTCCGAGCCACGGAGATGGGCCGGGCTCGATTGATCTCTGCTTCAGCTGCGTTCGTCCCCCAGCTCGCGTGCTTTGACCTGCGGGCAGAAGGTACGACGCGGGGGGTATCAATTTGGACTTTATACGGGACATGACGGCGACGGCGAAAACCAGTCGGAACTGTCCATATAATTGCTGTCGCAATAAAATATTTGGTCGCTGGTACTGGTCTCGCAGGGATTCAGTTTGGTAGAGCAATAAGAATTTCTTACTATCGTGCAAAGCAAGCCTGGTTCGGACACGCTAACTGTAGATATAATCAGCACATTATCAAAAAACGACAACGTTTAAATTCAGAAAACAAAGAAAAAAAAAACTTAGGATCTCAACGGAAGAAAAGATGAAAAGTTAAAAAACTGTGAAAACCACCGTTATGCATGAGCGAACGGAGTTAAATCGTGCCACGGCGCCGCAGTGATGATCAGCAAATAAAACACGAACAACAGCGACGTAAGAGAAAGGCAGTCTCGAGATCCTGAACTGCCCATTAGAAGGATGAACCAGCATGTGTTGTGACTATTTGCAAGTGTTCATGTTGAGTGAACAATGTTCTCTTGTATCGATGTGTGTGTTACATTTGGATGTTTTGTAAACTTGGAGAAAATGCATGTATTCAGTGTTATTGTATTACGCGTGTACGCGATGAGTTGTGAAGCTTTCAAGTGATGTATTTTTATGTGACGTGTGTGTGCGCGATTCATTGTGAAAGTGTCGTGATGTTCCGAGTGTGGACTCATTGGTTTGAACTCTCAAGTGGACTTATGTGCTACTGATTGTGAGAAGACTTGTGGACCTTTGTGTGGTTATATTTGTGTGTGCACTATTTTGTGTGTTTTTGAATATTATTTCATAATATTCTTAAAGTGGGGGGCAGTGTCACAAAATAGTGCCCGTTTGGAAATAAAAACCCGGCGTCCAAAGGCCGAAACAACAACAAGAAAAACGGCGCGCGGAAGAGGCACCGAAAGACGCGCCGCGCCTACAAAAAGCCAGAATGTTGTAGAAGCTTTCTTATCGCGGCGAGCGCGCGCGCGGGGCAGACGTAAGGAGAGAGAGAAGGCGGAGAGTACACACCGACGCTCCCTGCGCAGTGAGTGAGAGAGAGAGAGAGGCGCCGCCCCAACCAAGAAGGTTCGAGAGTGGGCGAGAAGGTTCCCAATTGTATGTATGCTCTGGGTCACGTGGCCCTACGGAACCTTCTAGTACCCTTTCCCAGGACTATATAAGCGGTCGGACACGGGCCGCGCAGGAGGGGCGAAGAAGAGACGAAGAGAGAGTTGAAGAGTTGCAAGTAAAAAGAAGAAGCAAGCAGTCGTGCGTGACTCAGACGCCGAGCCAGCTGACAGGCCACCTGCAAGAAGACGCCGAGTGTCTTGGTGAATAGGACTCTTTGTGTTTTGTTCATTGTTGCAGTGCATGAACTTATTCGTGTTGGTTGGCCTTGTATAACTTTGCGACCCATCTGTGTTTTGAGTTGTGAAAGCCGTGTTGTGTACGTTTGTGTGCCTGCCTATTTAATGAAAATATATTTGTTTTGTTTGACCACCCTTGGCTCTGACTCGGTCTCTGAACCACTGCTGGCGTTTTGCTAGTGTGCTAAAGGGGACCAAAAATCTTATTGTCCAAGCTTTCGTGGGATCTTTTTCGGGGAACCAAGACGTTGGTTCTTGGAATTATTTCCGGCGATCGCGCCCCGTACATCATAGCACGGGTTTGGTGACAATGATGACGTACTTTGTGGTCGGCAGGGATTCATTTCAGCCGGCAAGACCTGTGCGAAACGCGGGATGCACACGGCAACGTGATGAGGTGAGAGTTTCTTACGCATACCTTGCAGACTAAAATAAGCCCTGCTGCGTGCCCTCCACGACGGTATGGCATTGCATTATTTCCCGTACGGTAAACCAGAGCTGCCAAATATCTCTAATGCAGTGTTTCACTGCCGGCGTGAGGCCATTCTGGCTGTTGAACACGCTACGAATCTTGAAATTGGCGCAGATGAATAAAGCTGGTTCGTATGGCAGGTGTGAATAAGTCCACGATGGAACTGTACAACCTATCTTTGGATGACGATTCGGGGGTTAAAAGGCCTTTAGTTCATCAGAGCCGATATAAAAATAGCCTTCTGGCACGTCAATTAAACACGTTCCACGTGGCGTAGATGTTCATCAAGCCATGTAATAGATATAGAAAGAGCATTCGAGAGAGAAATTTAGCTGTCGGCAGCGATGGCAAGCATTACAAATGGTAGTTGTAGAGCTGTACGACTTCTGAAGACGCTGGGAGGCACGACAAACACCGTAGCGGTGGTAACAGCATTGCAGAAGAAGGCGAAAAGGAGAAAGGGGAAGGCGGTATGTCGGTTCCCTCACCGACGACCATTTTTAAGGGGAAGATCAAAAGCTTCGGTGCAAAAGTGTGGCATACAATGGCGAAATCTGAACTCCAGCGCACGCGCAGTGAATGATTGCATTATGACGAGACAGGACGTCCCCCACAGAATGACATTATGTGGGCAGGCAGAAAGAACAACAAACTCAACGATATGCATAACGCCTTCAATAAGCACGTTATACGGGAGGTGTAACGCGCTGCTTAGTTGCCGTGTGAAGTGACAGTCCAAAGAGCGGCGCGCTCACATTTTGCAGGAACGGCTCAGTTTTGCGGCTATAGGCGATGCGCAGCGCCTATAGGGGCGCCACTGAAAGCCGCGTAGCGGCGGCCGTTGGAACCGCTGGTGGGTCGCGTAGCAGACGCCTCATTTCACTGCAAGCATGACGGAAGTGCGCGCGTGCGATTTGCCGCTTGCGCGCGTCCCAGATAATTACTTTTGAGGCGATAGAGTGCGGAAAGGAGCTGCAGATTATAATAGTGGACATGTGTCCGATGTCACAGCTGTGTGGGACGACAAAGTCACCATACGCGCCAAGTGTTTGCCACAGACAAGCGTCAACAAGGGATACATTTGAGCGCAAAGAAGGACTGAGCTTTATATTCTCATGTTTTTTTCTGAATAAAAACAGTTGGTAGTGAGCGCTCGTGTAGTCGTCTTTTTTTCCTTGTGTTTCGTCCTTTTTTGCGCTCAAATGTATTCCTTATTGAACCAACGCGCCCAACAAAGCATTCTATTAAGCGTCAACAAGCTTCACTACGAAGTGGAGCTCATCGCACCGCTTTCTTTATAACGTCCCGATCACTAATGCCTGCATGCGTTGAACGCGTGAACGAACGTTTTTTTTTTCTCGACACAGTAGCTTCGTTTACGTGCCATGTGTTTATATAGTAGATTTTGAGGGATCGCTGTCGCACCGGCGCATGGATTTCACGGGTGCGGCCACGCGAAGGGTCAGCGTTGGTAAATCTTTGAAAGCAGCACGATAAACTTGTGAAAATATATCTCGGCAGCTTGCGCTAGTTGCGCGAGACTGAGTCACTACGGAGCTGGTGGTCACCTAGCTTGTCGTAGCAGCTTGACTACGTATTTGCTAGGTTTTTGCAAGTGTTGCAAAATGGCGTTACGCGATCGTCAAAGTCCTAAATGTGCATAGGTGCCATGTTTTACAGTCAATATGCATACAGTTGAGGCGAACGCACAGCGAACATTCTGCACCGGTGATCGTATTCCAGTGCCATCAATAGGTAGAATGCAGCCGATTTCGTGCAGCACGCGTGTGAATCCACGGCGCTTTTGTAAAGGAGCCGTCACCTGCCCCACATTCTCTGACATTGCGCTTCGCGCCATTCGTTTTTCAAGAGAGCCTAGGCATCGCGTCTTATCAGTAATAACAACCTCATGTGCATTGTAGCGTCTACAATGCAGGCGAGGCGACCAAGTGTAAACGTAGTAGCGTTCGCTGAAGACGTAGCGACATAAATGGAGAAATAAAACACGATAATCGTTCTAACACTGCTGTTAAGAAGAAAAGAGAAATAGCGGGCGCGAAAGAAGACGAAGTAGGATCGCGAGCGCGTGGCACGTGATGTTCTGGGTTTTTCTCTTTAGAAAAAAAAAAAACGGCATCGTAGGGTTTCGCTGCTCGGCGCTCTTCAGGCGTATTGTCTTCCGCCGCACTTCGAAGCCTGGTTTATTCTTCATCGAAGTCCTCGGACTTTACACTCCTGTAAACAAAGCGCGATTGCTTGCCTTCTGCGTCGTACAGCCGCAATCCACCGCCGCCGTCGCTCTCGCTCATGAAATAGCACCGGAAATCTCTATAAGTGCGTTCGTGGCGATTTCTTGTGTGTGTTTGAGCAGCCGACAACGCAGCAGTTGTTTTTCGGCATCTCTGAAGCCCGAGAGAGTCGTTAAATCACGATGAAAACACATCCATCCGCGCACTGGCGCACACGCTCGCGGGAACACTGCTCGCTCGGACCCACCAACGCTTCCGAGCCGTGGCGGCAGATGGCGTCGTCGGCGCTTTGCGCATCGCCTATAATCAAAACAACTGCACTTCTACCCACAAGTTCGATAGCAGACATATCTTGGCCTCGCGAACTGTTGCGTTTATATTTCCCGGATGGATGGTACCGGTATGGGAACGTATTAAGGAGAGCGGGCGCCAACGAGGAGACAGTAAGCGATGCGACAAACAGCCAGAGAAGTTCAATAAAAGCATAAGGATGTTAGTGAGAAGTATAGTATTGGCGAAAGGGCTGCGGTTCATATTTAAACGACCAAGCAGCGTCCCAGGAAGTTTGAAGGCGACAGCTCAAATAGTGGCAGCATGCACCTCCAATGGAATAATTGTCAGGCAGCCCACAAGGGTTTTTGATTCTCGGTGCTAACCAAGATGCAGTAGGAACTACAGGTGCTGTTAAAGCTGATAAAGGCAACTGAAGAGGCCTACTCATTGACTGCGTATTCGTAAGAAGCGCGGTCACGTGCTGAGTGACTGCGCGTAGGTAAGATCCGCGGCTACAGGCTTCTGGTGGGGCACGAGGGCAGGAGCTCGAGTGCATCTCCTCGGAAATGAGAACACCGAGCATAATCGGCATACGGAAGCTGGGCTCTTCGGGGAAAGGATCGAACTAAGGAAAGTGGGAAAGGAACTTCTTCATGGATGAATTGTTTTACTATGCAAAGCAGTGTGTACGGATCGGACGTTATATCAACATTAGGAAAACGAGTCATCGCTCCGCAGACGCTGCCGAGTGATTGATGATTTCTGGGTCTAACGTCCCAAAGCCAGCCCTGATTATGAGAGACGCCGTAGTGGAGGTCCCCGGAAATTTCGACCGTCTGGGGTTCTTTAACCTGCACTAACATCGCACAGCACACGGGCCCCAACATTTCGCCTTCATTGAAATGCAGCCGCCGCGGCCGGGATTCAATTCCGCGACCTTCGGATCAACAGCGGAGGCCCATATCCTAGACCACTGTGGCGGGGTGTCGCTGCCGAGTCGAGGCGGACTGCTTGATGATCTCATCGTAGCTCTGGCATGGATTGACGATCTGATAAACGGTGCCCGCCTTCCTGTCCAGAAGCATCCGCAGTGGGTCGTCATCGATACTTTGATTGATTTGATTTGTGGGGTTGAACGTTTCAAAACCAGCTCTGATTATGAGAGACGCCGTAGTCGAGGTCTCCGGAAATTTCGACCGCCTGGGGTTCTTTAACGTGCACTGACATCGCACAGCACACGGGCCTCAAAGAATGTGAGGAATTTTATCGGCTTTCATAATAGTGGCACCGACAAGTTTACAAACGTGAACAGATTCTTTGACGCAGCTCGTGAAAGCTTCAGCGGTCTGCCGTGCTCGGGTGCGCAAGGCCGGTTCAGTCTGAAGTTTGCGGGAGGCATGTTGATCAAACACTTCAGCGAAGGACGTCATGAATGTCGACCAGGTAGTGATGCAGATTTAGTGATTGTGGTGCCAGAGTTGGCTTACACCACGGACATAAAATTTGATGTTGGCTAACTTGGTGGCGTTATCCCACTCGTTGTGCGCTCACCTGTTCGTAGGAGAAAAACTAGTCTTCTACGTCGGTGTTATCACCGCCACTGAAGAACTTTGGCTCTCGCTGTCAAGGAACACCGTCATGGCTACCGGAAGGGGGCGCATGCACCGGCTGATCTGCGTTGTTGGGAATGATGGGCGGAAGTGTTAAGGTTGGCATGTCCAGGGCGCGAGTGACGGGGGGAACTCTGGCAACGTCCACGACTTGAGCAGATGTTTATTCGTTGTTCGTTCCTACATGGAATCTACGAGAAGGAATGACGGGGCAGTACGAGGCACCGTCCAGAAATACGCTAGCGAGATGCAACGTGAGCACAGAGAAGGGGGCGTCTAGGACGTCGCGCATTTTTAATTCACAACTTACCAACTAAATAACGAGCGCGTTTTTGTCGGCGCGCGCAGGCATACAGTGAACATATTTCACTAGATTACCACTAATACGGGCCTTCACAACACTGTCATGATGAACGTCTAAAATAGGATGGTGCCAGTACACTGGGTCGTACATCACTTCTTCGAGATAGCGGGAGCAACGACTCTACGCGCGCGGTAATACAGAGATACCGGAGCAGACACTCATATGAACAAGACAGTCTTCTATGCTTGTTGAGCTTCGCAAGGGGGGAATATTAAGTGGAAGATATATCGCGCGCGCTGTGCTTGAGGACCTTTCAAGGCCGAAGCCGTAGCCAATCGCTCAAGGCCGGCCTGACCAGAGGACAAGTGATCATTCCTCCTGCATGTAGGGCCATCAACTCAGGATTTGGACATCAAAGCCATCTTCCTGAATAGGAGACCTTTTCGCGAGATATGGTTGCTCTTTTATACACAAATGCGGTGAGAACAACCGTGGAAGCCGGAGGTTTTTTCCTGGACAAGTGCGTAAAGTACGCATCAGCAAGGTCATCGGAACATCTGGAGGAGAGCCCTTGGCGGCTTCAGCCCCTGTGCTGCCCATACTGAGCTTGTAGTGAGCTCCCTTCCCATTCTCATTTCATTGAATCATTTTATACTAATAAGCACCTGCTCCTCCCCCTTTATTTTCTTGCCTAGAAAGTCATGCGTTCACTTTTGTGCACAATCCGTAGAGTTGTTTGACTTACCCCCTTAATCATGAAGGATTTGGTTTACTCCCTTTTGAATTCAGCGTTACTTCATTATCGTGCGAGTCAAAGTACTTCCTTGAAGACAATTTCTTGGCGTGGAGCAACATGATACTGACGTGTCTTGCAGGCTGACGCTTCTACTTAACTTTTGAACGTGTGCCTTTGAGAAATAGATTGTCAGAAACATTCTTCGAAGTAGCATTTCAACTTCATTGGGACGCAGCTATTTGGAAGACCCAGGTGGCTACAAAGGCCTGTGCGACGGTTTCGGCGAATATGTCCGGAATCGGTGACGCTTCAGCCCACCGTGAGTAACGATCAACATACGTGAGTAGGCACGTGTATTCCTGGGAAGGAGGACGACGTCCTACCAAGTGCAAGTGAGCGTGGTCGAAGCGATTCTCTAGTGGCTGAAATGGCTGGATTGGAATGCGCGTGTGGCGAGACACTTTGATGTCTTGATATGTTCGGCACGTTTTTGCGCAGCATCGGACGTCCACATGAATTCCAAGCCATACAAATCGGCTCATGATGGGCCTCTGTGACACCCGGATGCATGGGCGGCTGAGGCCGTTAGGGTTGTGAAACACAGCACACCGGAACGGGGCACAAACGAAGAGTCTACAAGCTTTCTGAGATGCATTGCAGGTAAACTTAGTCATTGCTTACGGCAGTGGGATATCCGCGAGCCCAAGTGAGGACGGACGCTGCCACATCTCAGATCTGGATCGTCCTGCTGGGCAGCAGCTAATGCCTCAAAATCAATGGGCGTGGGAACGGTGGACGTGGGAACAGCATCGATAGCGGAGAGGGCGTTGGCTGCTTGATTTTTTTATCCGATATGTAGCGGATGTCCGTGGAAAACTGGGAAATGAAGGAAACTTGTCGCAGTTCTCTTTCCGAATATGAGGAGCTGTTGTCCGTGAAGACCAATGTCAGCGATCTGCGTTCAGTTAAAATGAGAAAAGTGCGACCTACGTGCAAGGAACAGAAGTGCTTCAGGGAGCTCCCATCTCTCTTCCAAAGGTGCTGTAGCGCACTTCCGCAGGTTTCAGTCGTTTCCGAAAGAAACCTACTGGTTTCCTGTCCGTGCCGTCGTGTTCCTGTAGCACAGCCCCCACTGCCCTCCATGAAGTACTAACCACGCGGCGCGGTGGCGAGCCTGGATGCAAGGTGCGTTTTAATGTGCTGACCGTCGGAGCGTGGCCGTCGGAGCCGTCTTAGAGCAGTGCATTAACTCCGAGTGGAGGCCGTTGTCTTTTTACTCTTGGGAGCTACTTTCTGCTGAGGCCGCTGCAGCGCTTTCGGCCGGGAGCTGGTAGCAATCTACAGTGCTATACAGCGCTTTGGGCATTTCCTGGAACAGTGCCCGTTTTACGCGCTGACCGATCATAATTTCCGTCACATGTTTACCGCACCAACTTATCTAAGCACGTGTCGCCTGAACTCAGCCATCTTGCTTATATTTCGGAATTCACAACTGACATCCGCCACGTCCGAGGTGCCAGCAACACCGCCGCAGATGCTCTTTCTCTTATAGACGCAGTCGACTCTCCATCTTTAACCGTCGAGTTGGGGGAATTCTACTCCGCGCAGCAGTGTGATGAATGCTTTGAGGGAGAATCCCCGTTCTCTGCAACAACGGCTTATTCCCCATCCGCTCCCCTCTGAGCACCTGCTGTGCGATGTCTCAACCCCCCCCCCCCCTCTTTTGTTCCGGCTTCATTACGTTGAACCATTTTCCACTCTCCACACGACATCTGTCACCCGGGCAATCGGGCTACTCAGTGCCTTCTCACCCAGCGCTATGTCTGGCTCAGGAGTAACGGCGACGCTCGGGTTTCGACCCGCACATGTCTGCCAAGCCACATGACAAAGATCAGTCATACCTAGACGCCTCCCCAAGCTTTCCTTGCACCCGGCCGCCGTTTCGATCAGGTTCACCTTGGCATTGTGGGCCCTCTACCCGTGTCTCAAGGTTACCGTTATATCCGCACCATGGTCGATCACTTCACACTGTCACCAAACCCGTGCTGTGAGGTACGGGACGCGATCGCCGGAAATATAATTCCAAGAACCAACATCATGGTCCCCCCAAAATCATGGTCCCCGCACCACTACGTATCATCCTTGCAGCAACGGTATGGTGGAACGCCTTCACTCACAACTGAAGATCGCCTTGACACTCTACTAAATTGTGCCACCTAGGTTGATGCCTTATCCCTTTTCTCCTTGCTTACGGGTCGTCATTCGGGGAGACCTGCTGTGCTCAGCAGGGCTGGTGTGTGACAGTTCTCTGAGGCTTCCCGGAGGCTTCTTCAACGCAGCTCCGAACCCAGTAACAATTCCTCCAATGCCTCCTGTAGTGTGTTGAAGATCTCCGGCCCACTCCATCCTGACCTTCCCAGTACAAAGGAATCTTCGTGTACCCTGACCTGGCCACTTCCGCACGTTCCATGCATCACGACGCAGACTGTTCACCACTAACCCCAGCCTACGACGGACCATTCCGCGTCCTCCATCGTACTCAGAAAATTGCTGCTCTCCTACAGAACGACCGCGAAGATAGTCAGCTTGAACCAACTTAGGCGGCCTACATAGAGACCACAATGGAAAAACTTGCAACCCAGCCTGACTGTGTCCTGGAGTGCCAAAACCGGCCCTCCGTCACATTTCGACTTCCATTCTATCCGTGGGGCCCTGTAGCGCCCTCGTTTTGACGGCGCGTACAACCGAGCAGCATGCGCCCGCGTGAGAGAAAAATAAAGACGACGCTTGACTGTGGCACGTGAAGCCACGTCTGGCGTCGATTAGTGGTATGACGTCTCGTTATTTCGCCCCCGAGGCCATAAGCCTACAAGATATTACAGACGAAAATTTGAACGTTAGCTGCCCAAGAGGGGGTTACTCAAACGGGTGCGTTGAATAGAACGGGCAGCGCTCTAGGTTCCACAATGCTGCAATGAACTTCTGAGATGTAGTAGAGTTTGCTGATCTTGGTGGTGTGTTTCACGCACGGTGTGCGCATGTCTCAGGCAGGGCGGACGCATAATTTTATTTCTCATGACGTTAATCTTGCGTAGAACGCTGGGTTGCCCTTAAGTCACGGACCCCCTCCCCCATATTTCTTAACAGTTTTGTATTTAGCACTCCAAATCTAGTGTTTACCTTTTCAAGCACTTCTCGAAGCTCAGGTTCCACACTGCCCACGTGCTTGCTGTGGTAGGCCACGCCCATGCTGTCGACTTCACGAACGAAAATGTTCTCCTCTCTCAACTCTGCGACAAAGTCAGCAACGGCCTCCGCACTACCAGATATAGTTACCGAGTCCTCGGCATTATGGCACGCAGGGATGACGCCATCGGGGCAACGTCTTCTTGCTTCATCCCATGTCATACCTGAAAAAAATATATATATATTCTTCATTATTTTCCATTTACGCTTAATATATAATAACATATGGCATCGATTCTGTCTTGTAATTAGAAAAAGTGCAAGAATAATGAAGTCTGGGTGCTCTAGCCTTGTATATCGGCCGATGACGGCACTCAGTAATACGCTGGCAACAGTAATCCTATCACTGATGTCCAACAGAAGTGTGACAAGAATCAAAAACAAAACAAAACAAATGAATCACCTAGCACTTACGAACTTAACGAGGACACCTTCAAGAACACAGTATACTGCTACCACACACTGGCCCTTCATAAAATAGGGTCAGCAGATTAGAACCGTAATCGCCCGACCACAAAGAGCAGTATGTAAATATCGAACAGTCAGTGAAAATATGCTAAAAAATAAAGCATAATGGAGACACGAGCAAGCAAACAACTTTACAATCATACGTTGAAATAGGAACGGAATAACTCAGCATCAACTGAGCAACAGAGTTTTAAAGCAGTCATTGTAATTCTCGAGGGAAAACATACTCGCCTACAGCAGCCATGGCCCCCTTGGGCAGATTTTGAAGCTCGACGCAACGGCCTCGCCAGTACGCACACTGCAAGGCCTGCTCAGCACTCAGGCAACCATCAGCGTAGGCGCTAGAAGTCTCGCCTGTTGAATGTCCTACAATCCCATCCGCACGAATTCCCAGAGAGTGCAGCGTGTCCACTAAGGCTACCTGAAAATACGTTAAAGAAGGCAGTGTGTTTGAAGTTATGTCGTTAAAATTAGCTTTCTCGAATCAAACTTTGATGAAAGCCCCTTCTGGAAATTTAACCACGTGAGCTTTTAAAAAAACCACACACACACACACACGCACGCACGCACGCACGTGTGACCCATGTACGTTTTCTTGTGCCAGTTACGTTAATATGCTCAAGGTTAATGATGAATGAATATTACTAGCTAACAAGAAAACCTCTGCTGGATGGTGAGCTTATATCCGAAGCAATATGAGTAATTTTTGAAATACCCTAAACGTTTTTTAAGAAAGGTATGGCACGTTAGGCATAGAAACCTGGATGATCCCAAATAATGATAATGAAAAGCAACCGTGAAGTGCGTTTTGTATGTGGCAAAATGACTTGGAAAACACGCCGTGGTAGGTAATGGTCAACGTGTTGACGTAACGAAAACAATTTTGATTGTCAAGCATGAAGATATCCTTACTCTTACCACAGGCATGGCTGCGCTGTGGTCAAACCAGTTATCAAACTGATTTTCAACGAAAAAAGTGGGTTCTACACTATTAAGCATGACAGACCGTAATGAAAACCGACAAAAAGGCGCCCCGTATCCTTAAGCTGTATTCTGGTATCGGTCCAAATCGAAGGATATGTCGAACGCTTATGATGAGTCCCGTTTATTTTTCCTCCTCTTTCACCCGCTTTATAGCGATTCTTGTCGTGCTAGAGTTGAACTGTCCACGCTTTTCTACTAGCTTTTTATGAGAGAATTTCACGTATATCCGTGGTGTAGGAGTGGCCTCACACTCTACCACATCACATCAATCACGGATCACACTGACGAACAGGAAGACAATAACACGAGCGTAGGGTGGGATGCATTGCTATCCAGGCCTGATCAAGTTGGTCCGGGGGGCAGGAAGGATGGCGAGTGCCAGCGGCGACTACGAATAGGGGCCCGAAAACACGGCGTTGCCCCATTTTAGGGACAACGTTTTAGTGGTATCGAAATGGCTTGTAAAAGTAAACTTCTGTTTTTCTTCTTCAGTGTCATAGCACACTTCGGATACTTTATGTAGTAGCAACAAATGCCAAAGAAAAATTTTTGGCACAACATGTCTGTTGTGACAAATTCGGCGGCAGAGACTGTGAACTTTAGTTGCAGACGTCTGCGGCTTGGTAAAGCTATGATTTACGCCCCATACATAACTCCTGAGCGTTTATACGATCACCAATGTAAAAGTCAGTAGTCATTTGAACTATCTCTATATTCGTCTCGATCTAGCTCGACGGTCAACTGCTTAAGAATCGTAATGCTGGTTGTCTGAGATAAGACGGCCCAGCTCTTAATCAGGTTTAGCGAATAGTTTTCGTGCGTACGGTGTTCGATCTCGAGCCTCCTTATCACGATGTTACCTTTGCTTTCCTAATTACGAGGATAATGAGATTTAATTTTTGAAGGGAGGTCTTAAATTGTTGATTACAAGGTATAACTTTCAACGGAAAGTTGGCTTTCCATCATAAAGAGCGTGCACTCGTTTTCATGGCTCAGCGCCAATCTACTTCTTCAGTGCGATATTTTTCCGATCTCAAACGCCACCCCATAAAAACGACTGCGCCCATTGCCTGCACTTGGCGAACATCTAATGGTAGTGCAGGCTGCAGTCGACACGCCGGAGCCACAACAAGCAATCAGGCGATGCCGACGTCTCGCCCCCTCAGAACTCTTGCCGAGTCAGGCAGTGCGCACAGTGAGTTGCACGAAATCCGTGTGAGAAGTTCTGGTGCCGTAGCGCGTGAGCGCCCGTGCGTGACATTTTATATTTTTGTGCACAGAAAAAAAACCCAGAAAAACATTTGAACCTGAGACAGCACTTTTTCAACGAACGCAGAATGTACTCTTGATGGATGCAACAGAGATTTTAGATCATAAGTCTTGCAATGCTATAGTCTACCAATATAATTTTAATAAAATGAATAGCATCACTTCAGACGCGCATGCAGTTACTCCTGGGAGGATTTGGTTCCCCCATTTAACAATAAAGCAAAGCTTCTGTCATCTTAAGATATGGTGGACATTTTACGGCATAGAGCTGCATATCGGACAGCAATTATGTTACACTGCTTTACTGCCGAATAGAGAAGACGATTTAAGCGCAGTCGAGGATCACACTGCGCAACAGAACGTAGTAGTCCGCCTTCGTAGCTAAAGGATGTTCAAGTTGAAAGCGATAGTAAAGAAAAAAATGCATAAAAACTGAGCATTAGCACGTAGCGCTCTCTCTCAATGGTCGGATATGAAAGTAGCGGGCTGGCAAAGCGGGTAGCGTTGATCATCTTAATGCAGTCTTTAGGCTTAAACGATTCCGTGAAACCTCGGAGGTACGGTAAAGATGGGTAACTGTTGCGCAATACGTCTAAGACACGCGCAGCTGTCACTGCAGAGGAAGTGATGCGAGGATATCACCTTGAGCATACCTGCATTGCCACGATTGAGACAGACGTGCAACTAATTCTCTTTGTCTCAGGAATCCCGATGGTCAGAAGACGGATGAGGTCCACGTCGTATTGCTGGAGGAAGTCGTGCGATTTCTGAATCGAACGGGCGAATGGCTCAAACTGCATCATCTGCGTTGCCATGCCGTTCCACTGGCAGCCCGTGCCAGGAAAGACGAACCACAGGGACCGCTTTTCTGAGGCAGAACACGAAGCCATCTTGACGGCTTTGTTTCCGGATCCGTCCACAGGCACAATAAGGAAACCACGGTAAGGAAATTTTCTTACACTGCGTTGCCCGACTCGGTTCAAGAGAGCATACGCAGAGTCAGGGTACGGCCCTTCGGCTTCCACGCGATCCAGGCAGCGCTGCGAAAACCAAAGAAACAAAAAAAATTGGTATAGCGCGAAGAATTAACACATTGATGCGAAATCTGTAGAGTGCTTCTGAGCAAGTGTTCATTTTGGAGTTCAATGACGAGTTGTACACTTTTCATCGTTCCTAGTAAATTGTATGTGTAGGGGATAGGCACGCTAATTCTAAAACTCTCACAAATGTATCATGTCGTAAGGAGTTACTTGGTTTACTGAACAGACAACAGAAACCTAAACCAAAGCAAGGTGCGAAATCAGTATGCAATAAATCCTGTCACGAGAATACTGGCGAATAAAGCAGCTCCAGATTCGTTATCTGAGTCACACAGGATCTTTCGTAAACCTTGGGGCGGGCTTCAAGCAGTCTCAATGCGCCTTACGAGGAATGCATCCAACTTGCTTATGTCTGCTCTCCGTGTGACCAAGTCAGATTATTTCTTCACATTAGGGTACTTAATTAGTTTAAAATACTGTCTTCGCCAACTTCTAAACTATTCGTTCGAACGGGTAGTATTCATTGGACAATTTGTGTAACCTATATTTAAGTGTCAAAATAATGAGTCTCTGTGATTATTTCTGCTGTGCTTTCAATTTTTTTGGGCCGCTGAAAAGTGAGCGAGACTTGGGACTTATCACATGACTAGGCACTCGCGCGCGCGCGCGCGCGGTGACGTTAGTGCCTTCAGGCGTGTTACGAATCGTTTCTTATAGGCATGCTATGATCTTGCTCTACTCAGACCGAAGACGTCAACAGGCCTTGAGCAAATGATGTTGCTTAAGTACAACGATCCTGGCTTCCATAGTATTTTAAATGCGAAGCATTTCCGGGTATCTATCTATCTATCTATCTATCTATCTATCTATCTATCTATCTATCTATCTATCTATCTATCTATCTATCTATCTATCTATCTATCTATCTATCTAGCCACGTCTCGGTGCTCTCTTCGTCGTCTCGTTGAATTGGTACAAACGAGTACAAGAAGTGTAGAATGTCAATAAATTACGAACGTGAGTGATCGATCCACACATGGCTAGAATGATATACTTGTCATGAACGTCATGATTAATGACGACACGATCATGTGTGGCTCATACCAGCAGTGTCTAGCCTGTGTTATGCGGCTATGCGCCACAGGTGATCGCATGCTAACATTACAGCCCTTACGTTAATTTTGGACCAACAAAATAGGCATGGTAAATTTCATGAAAACACAGCTTCCGCTGGAAGAAGGCACACCGTTTGTTGCAGCTCACAACTGAAATGCAGATATAAAAAATGAGGGAACCTGGGCTTCGCCCACTAATCTCCACAAGGGGTTTTGATGTCGCTTCGCTGCTGTCGCGTGCGCGCGCACGCACGGCTAGCGGATGTCTGAAGGCTCGTCTCGGAAGTCGGGCGTCTGCTACGCTTCTCAGATACTGCTTAGCGTTCACGATTGCGTATTTTGGCATTTATTTCACACCTTATTTAGGCTTTTGACGATATACCTTTTCTTGAGACCTGAACTCATGGGCAAAAAAACATGCGACGTGAATATGAAGCAGAATTTCGTAGGGAAACAAGCGAAGTATCACTTTAGCCTTAACTGAAGCTTGCCCGCTCGAGCGGTATTGGTGCTCATGAGCGAACACTGCAGCCACTGTTAATATGTACATGTAATTACTATAAGCTAATGTTCCTGAAGACATTTAGATAAGCAGGAAACCAACTGGCACGATATCGGACTGACACGCAGTCCGATATCGACACGGTAAAAGCTGCGTGATACATGAGTACATATTATAGAAACTGCTACATGCTGGAAATAAAAATAATGTGAAAATGGCAGAGTGCCCTCTTTGTACGTCATTTAACTTTGACAGCAATTACACCAGGAACCCTCTGCAGTTCTGCGAGCAAAGGAATCTAGATATATCTTCAAACAGGCCATTATATATATTCGCTCGAAACGTTCTTTCTTTTAACTGCCCAGGTTAAGTTTTCACCTCAGAAGAAAAATGTGCAACTTCATGAACACATTTCTTGCTAGTTTTCAGAGACAATTACCCAGTGGGTGCCTGCGATGCTTCTTTGTCACGAAATTATGAAGCTTCTCTTGAGTTACACGTTAATTTGCAGCACGTCATTGGCAAAAAAAAAAGAGGAAAAGCTACGCAGCCAAGCACACTTAGACAGCAGGTCACGCAATACAGACGATTTCAGTGTCTAGTAAGAGTGACATTCACTGCATTTCATGTTACACGTACATGCTGAGCGATCGAAGTTCGATGGCGTAGCAGTATTCTATTTTTTCTCACAGTCGCTAAGCCCAAATTCCAAGGTCTTGCTCTCATCCACTTTGTATGCAGAGTGTTTCAGTTCACTTGTACCAAGTTTTAAGAATATACACTAACGAATTACGAGAATGCAGCAATCATAGTGTTGTTTGCTGTCGTTTTGACCATCTTTGACTATATTTTAATGAGCCCAGGTAATTAATTATCGTGAATTATTTACTTAATTTCAAACTGTTGCCTAAATTGAAAATGAAGTTGCAGAGTATGTCAGCTCGTGTATGAATGATGTACTTGCATAATAATAGATGCAGTGGTTTTCATTTTTCTGGGATTGGAAGAAGGCATGCTAGGTTTGAAAAAGTGCCTCATTACTGGGCGCTTACGCACCATGAAATTGGCGTTCTGAAATGCGCTATAGGACTGAACGACCGATGTTGCGCGGCGAACGCATGGAACAAACAGCTAATGTCATGGCACGCAAGCGCCTAGGCACGTAATACTTGTTGAGGACCGTGTGCTGCGCGATGTCAGTGCACGTTAAAGAACTCGAAGGCGGTCGAAATTTCCGGAGTCCTCCACTACGGCGTCTCTCATAATCAGAGCGCGTTTTGGGACGTTGAAACCCCACGAATCAGTCAATCAACTTTTCGATACCTCGCGTACCTTCCTGGAATCCAGGCAAAATTAAAATTGCTGCACTTATTTGTATGAAAATACATTATCCGGACGCTAACTGACATGTCTACAGCTTCTCCATTGAACGCTTTGCGTCTAAGGCAACCAGTAATATGTTGCTTAATTAATACAAAGTTATTACCTGAGTTCATAAAAATAATCTGAAATGGCTGAGACGGCTGTAAACAATACAAAAGCAGTTTCATTCTTGTAACGCTCACGTGGGTTTCTTGAAGCTTGGTGCAAGTTCATTTAAACACCCTGTAGGCTTTTGGAAGGAAAACAATGTAAGAACTGCTTTACGCTGTAGCCGAGTTTGTGAGTACGTTCGTTAGAAACAAGCGACTGTAATGTGGTGGCTACAGAGCCTGCTTCCTGGGGATGGTGTATGTTTGTCTCTGATTAAGTTGTCCAACTTGCGCTGGTACAAATCCCCTTAGAGCGAGGAAATCTGCGTTACAAGGCGCACAGCCCTAAAATTGACATAGGACCTGAGCGTTCAGCTGCATATTGTGTATCTCGTATGTACAGTCTATCGGAGCAAGAAGCAGGCATATTTGCAGAAATGTGAACGACATCGGGCCCATACGCAGCACTTTATGCTTTCACAGCGTCAGTTTGCACGAGTTCCGGGACGAACAGCCGAACTTCCTGTGAATGCGCGCGGGAGAGCTCGAAGCGCCATCCATCAACCTAGTGGAAAACAGTGACTTGACCTTGAGAGTTGAACGCGATATTGATGCTTGGTCTGATTCTCATCGCGCTCTCTTCCGCTTGCCATGCTCTCCATTCGCCTAGCCACGTAACTGTCACGACAGCACTTGGCAGAAAGTGCGAGTTACTTGCTTTACTGCGTGAAGTTCCTCGTCGTCTTGCGCCATTGGACATGGGTGTCCCATCAAACCTCGCCGATGAAGATAGCACCATTATAATTGAGACTTGAAGTAGTTGGTGATGGTTAATCTTGAGTTGGGTGCAGCGCTACACGAAATAACACGGATAAACAAGAAGATGCACCAGCGCGTCTTCTTCTTCGTCCGTGTTTCGTGTAGTGCTGCACCCACCTGAAGATGAAGAAGGCAGGAGGGTATTCTGGCGTACCATTAGGCACGTATCGGGACAACAAAGATTTATGGAATGGAAACGTACAGCAGTTGAAAACTCAAACTCCCAAATAGGCAGGACTTCACCTCTCCCTATTCGCTCGTGCAGCTATTTGCATAGTGTGCTTGGTGAGCAGGCTCTGGTATCTCATGCAAGTTTTGAGCTGTAAGAATATGAAAGAACAAGCAGAAAACATTTGTTTCGCAAGTAAAGTCAGGGGGATTGTCGCTACCGGAACTTATTCCTAAAGCAACTGGTCTCCAGATTTTTGTTCTCACGTCACACTACAGATCCCTTCTTGAGAACAGTTATTCAAATCCGCTTGAGAAGTGCCTTCCATAACTTTGTTGTCTGAATAACAGATGGTGGAGTTTATGCAACGCGTAACATTCTACGTCAACTACTTGTGGCATTTGGCTACTGATTTTGGCTACTGTGGTACGTAAGCGCTTAAGCACTTATTCGATAGACATTATGTTTTCAAAACCATTGTACCGTCTCTTGTACAGTAAAGGTGAGGGTAAAGATGTGCTAAAGCGTGTGAAGCGAATGATTTTAACAGGAGGAGGGAAAACCTTTTTAAAGCTGCATACCAATACCTTTTCTGCGAAAACGTGGCTGGTAGAAAAAATGAACTGTTTACCATGGGATACTCATTGCTTACTTTGTAAGAAACACGAAACTATAGAACATGTGTTCTTAGAATTCTGGAGTGTGGTTTTCTTTTGGGATATCTTGCAGAGGAATATTAAAAGGAATTACCGCTAACGCGACATGGCACCCGTTACCTAGCTGCAGGGCAAGACAGTACACCTTATGACATGCTCTTTCTTCTCGGCCTTCACAACATCTGGAGAAACCGCATGGCTTTAATGAATTGTGACGTAAATGCCAGCAAGCTCCGCGAAGTGTTCAGGAAATTGGGATACGATGATCAAGAGCTGTTATTGATGGATGCCCTTGGAAAAGTAAAGTGTTGTGATCTCAGTCGCACGCAGAAAACGCGGCGGCGGAAAAGGGAATAACGCCAGCGGATGGCAGCAGAGTGTTGTGATATATGTACTCGTTGTCAGGAAATGAAGGAAGAAAATTCGGGGTGGCCGAGCGCTCAGGAGCAAGGGATCGCAGATTCGATTCCCTGGGCGCCGAAGGTTTTTTTTTATTGCTTTATATGCATCTACCTGGACACGGTAGATGCATATAATCAGCGTTGTCACGGACAACGCTGATTTTTCCTTCTGTTATACGAACAACTGCACGACGAGGAATTGAACTATAGCAGTGGGAAGCGTACGCGACGAACGCATACGTGCACGGCCAGTGCCTGTGGCTGCGGCTGCCTCAAATGACCTTAAAGCCATATTCTATTCGCCTTCGTTCGCGGTTAGAACTTTTAACACGACGCGCTAGGGTTAACGAGAAGCTCGGCTCAAGGCGGTGGTCGCTTCAGTTAATATAGCGGTGTTCAGACGGATAAGAAATGTTTCACTTCGTAGCTGGATTTACCGGAGTGATACATAAGCATTGTTCTCTGCACCGCCCCTATTATTAGGAACGTCCAACAGGCGCTACACGAAAATGACGAGGGGGCGTTCTTGTCAGGTTATAATTTCTGCAAAACAGTTGGGTGTATCGTGAGAGATTGGTGACATATGAAGGCCGGACGTAAAAAAATCCCGCAGATACCTCATAGTGTGGCAGTCGACGTTATGCGAAGCAGCCAGCGAAAAAATTGCCTATGGCGAACTGTTTGGCATCGAGCCTAGTGTTGTTAGTATGAAAATCTATCTATCTATCTATCTATCTATCTATCTATCTATCTATCTATCTATCTATCTATCTATCTATCTATCTATCTATCTATCTATCTATCTATCTATCTATCTATCTATCTACGTCTCTGTACTCTCCTGCCGGTCTCGCTCACTTCACGCAAACGAAAATTGGTATGGTAGGATATAAATGCATGGCGAACATCAATTATTGATCTCAACATCACTGACATGATGTAATCGTCATGTACGTCATGATTATCGATGACACAATGACGTGTGCGTCGTACTCGCAGTGCTCGGCCCAGGGTATGCGATTATTAGCCACAGGTGGTTGTATGTTAACATTGCAGTATAGGTCCATCAAAGACGCAGCAAAATGGACGTTGAGAGCTTCGTGGGAAAACACATTACAAAGACATACCGTTTTATTGTAGCATACGATTGAAGCTTAGACATAACATGCGCACAGACACAGACAGCTGCTGCAACTACTGAGAGCAACCTACCATACGGGGGGGGGGGGGGAATCGAATCAGGGCCTCTGAGGTGCCGAGAAAGCAGGCTACCATTCCTCTACGGCGGCTCTTAACACGCGGTACATATCGTAGATGAACTTATAGCGTAAACAGATACTGCTTTGGTGCTTCTTTATCGCAAATTACGGCCTTAGTGGGTGTTAACCGCTCTTAGAGGGTTGCTACCACGCAGCATGCGTTTACGCGGCTCTCCTCAACCTCGTGCGAGCGCTCCATCAATCCCGGCTTATGATACGCACATCAGAGCGTTCATTTCTCTTCTACAAAGCAGGCGTACTGACCTTACGTCGCATCGCTAGCAGCCCTTTAGCCGCAAAAGTGCTGTCAACGTGCCTCGTAAGTTCACGTTGCGCACACATCTACTCAACTGGCACACAGGCGTTGATCCTACTGTAACATTTGGCTGCATGCCAAGCAATTTGGCATAGGCAAGTGCCTGGCTGACAGTTTCGCAATGCATGGACTGCCATCATGCGTGGGATCTGCCGGATTTTTAAATGCGAAGCATTTCTTAGCGAACTTCGGCGACTTTGAGCGTATCTATCTATCTATCTATCTATCTATCTATCTATCTATCTATCTATCTATCTATCTATCTATCTATCTATCTATCTATCTATCTATCTATCTATCTATCTATCTATCCGCCTACGACTTTGCGCTCTCCTGGCCCTTTTGTTAATGTGGCGTATACCAGAATTGCTATGGCACAACACGACTGTATGACGAACGTAAACGACAGGTCATAACATTAGAATCATGACATGCGTGTCATGAGTGGCATGCTTTACGTGCCACAGTCCTGGTGCTCTTGCGGCCGTTTCGTTAACTTTATATGCACCAAAATCGGTATAGCGAGACAACAATGCATGACCGACATGAATGACAGGTCCTAACGCTCAAACTCTGCAATCAGATCATTGCACTGCATGGCAATTTCCTCGCTGACTGCTTCGCAATGACGCCGATTCCCACAGTGCGTGGGACCTGCAGATTTCTTTTGTGTAAGAATTATTAAAGAGAACGCTGGTCTCTGGCGTGTGCGGGAGCTGCAAGCAAGCCGCTTCAGCGACCATAGGAATGATAGGTAGCATTGTCTACACTTCGTTTTTCTGGTTTCATACGGGTCTGTGCCATAAGAACGAGCCGTAATTACTTTTAAAGATTGCGTTATAAATAGGACAGTTTGTAAAGGTTGTGCACGTAAGCATTGGCTTCGAAACTTTGAAAAAAATAAAAAAATGCGATCGTCATAGATTTCAGCACGTGTTTGCGCAGTGCCAATGCTGCCTGCTCTACTGGTGACGTGATTTAAAGGTTTATAGAATTATGAGTTCAAGACATGTAATGAACTTGAATATTGAACTAGGACTTTCGAGACTAGTGGTCATGTATCGGAGTTTGCAAGTACGGAAAAGAGTGAATGATAGATAAGCAGGCAACATACGCTGGCGTTTTTTTAGTGTGGAAGTGCGCCGCTGCATTTTCTCAAACTATTGCTCAAAGCGCTATTCACATTCATAGAGAAGGGGCTGACTTTCTTGATGTTTGGTAGTTGGGATCACTTAAGATGTGTTAAGATACACACGGGAGCTTTCTTTAACTGCGTTGAAAATAGCGTCTGCAGTTTAGCGTGATCCGTGACAGCGCCTGCTTGGCGTGCAGTCGACGCCTGCCACGGGCCATACTTGGTGTTTTATCTCGACATTGAAGTGGCCAAGTATCGATGGGGAAATTCTTTACGAGGTGCAGGTGCCATAATGAATAGCCTTGTCATATCTAATGAATATTATCCGCGAAAGTCTTGTCGTGTTCGATAAAAATGCGATGTTTCGACATTATGGCGAAGCACTCATTTCGATAGCAACACACAGGGAGTAATGCCAGGCAAACTTTTAGGGCTGATGTGCTGCGGCTTTGTCTTTGCCAGCCGCTACATTCTGTCCGGTGTTAACTTATAGCGTGCCTCATGCGCACGTTGTGCGCGCTTGTGGACATGCACGCGAGTGCACGTTTCCTTCAGCGCCACTATGGTTTGGAGAAGCTCTTCGAACGTCGTTCTGATAACGGGATACGCGTGGAGGGAGGATCAATGCACTCTACTAACTCGACAGACGCTGTCGCCGAATGACACGACCGAACGCTTCGTGTTGAGGAGGAGGAGGCGCTGCGCTAGAGCCACCGAAGCTTTGTGGCATCTTGTGAAACTAATCTAAATGAGCCTACTTTGCAAAAGGTAGCTCAGAGGGAGCTGTTATGTTGTCAGCTCGAAATGGTGTATATAAATACCGCGCCCATTTCGCTATCGGTAAGCTTTATCCGTTGTGTCTTTGTCTGAGGCGCTCGCCTGGGGACCGAGAGGTCGTGGTTTCGAATCCCCACTTGGACGAACTGTGAAAATTTCTTCAGAGGGGTTGTGAAACGTTTTCTGGAGAATTTGTAAGAAGTGAGTATTTGGGATCCTGACCCTCCAATCAATAATGTCCATTGTCACATTGCACCGTCTGGGTAGATTTAGAGGGATAAAAACGCGGTTTCGATTTAACTGCGCGCGTTCATAGCGGAACGCGCGCTGTCAAAGCTATGACGACTGCGCACGTGTCGAAATCTATGATTTTAGAGAAAACCCATGTTCACGGTACCTTTAAAATTAAAAATATCT
Organism: Hyalomma asiaticum; assembly: GCA_013339685.2. Lineage (NCBI taxonomy): Eukaryota > Metazoa > Arthropoda > Arachnida > Ixodida > Ixodidae > Hyalomma > Hyalomma asiaticum. Next base: position 14,678,000 of record CM023481.1, on the reverse strand, counting down.
TAAGTTGACTTCACCGAAACGTCACTAGATAGTACCCAAGCGAGCTTGTAGTGTCGCATAGTCCTTCCGGGAGCGCAAGAACGCTAGGATTTCAAACAGGAGTTATTGAACGTAAGCTGAGCATTTCGCCGGAATATTTCGGAATCGCCTTGTGGAATGCATATTGAAGCAGGGGCAATTAAAGCAGGGTAGCTCCATATTCTTTTGACGACACCTGTAAGGTTTTTCTTACGTGGAAATATATATGTATGCTGTGGGAGATGGCCGCGCCTCGGCCCGCTGTCACTCAGTCCCGGCCAGCCATCTGCGAGACGGCGCGCCCAGTAGCTCGTCCAGCCATGTTCCCGGCCCGGGCTAGAACGCTAGCACGAGCCACGCACACCACACGCGCACTTCGTCGTCTGCTCTTCATTATCTCGTCCCTATGGCGGCGATCCCCATATTGCCCCTCCCTCTGCAGAGGCGATGGCACTGGCCCGCTGCAGCCTGCACGATGAAACGGCGCCCCCACCGGCGGTAGAACCTTGACAGCTAGTGCACCGAAGGAGGTATGGCGAACGAGACCAGGTCACGCAGCTCCGGGCATAAGGCCTTCCAGAATGCCGCGGTCCTAAACCTTTCAAGGTCTTCTAGTCCTGCGAGTCTTAAGCCGATCCCGGGCGTGGACGCGCAACTGGTCGCCCCACCAACCTCGTTCCGGAGAGTGCACCAGCAGGTCACCAGTGGGCTCTGCCACCAACTCACAGGCAAGCATCCGCAGCGTGGCCGACTAGTCACCTCAGGTTTGTCGCACATGGTAAGGCACTGGAAGTAGCATTGAGACATCGGGAGTGTCGCCGAGTACTCCCTGCTGACGTCCTGGACGGTCGTCCTCCTTTCCGTCTTCCCGTCGTCCTCGGTACCCCTTTAAAGGGGTCCTGAACCACCGCTCGGGGTTGGTTTTGAAAACGGCTGGGTGTGTATTGAATGCCTCTCAGAAATTCACAGCCGAAAGAATTTTTCAAAACGGTTTGTTAGGAGCGAAGATATTGCGACCGGAAAACTTCCCTTTCCAGTCCTGTCTCAACTCTGCGGAATAGAGGGTACATAGCTCCTTAGGGCGGCGTCGAAGGAGGTGCCCCGCCCACCGCTTTACGTCAGCAGACTTCAGCGACGTGTCAGTGGCTGACGAAAAGCGCGCGACTACCGGGGGCTGTTTAGGGGCTGTTTCTTCGCAGCGCGCTTGTGGCCGCCTGCTCGCTTCGCGCCTGGGCTCGGTCGCGTGCCCTCGCGATCACCGCATTTTTTTTTCGATCCTCCGAAGCTTTGTTTTCGGTCATCACATACGTTTAGGCTCGCAGGTGTGAGCGTTTGCTTTGTCAGTGCGCTGCCTGTCGTCGATATTGCGCATAACGCGGCGTCAGGACAAACAGCGCAACTGCCAACGCTGCTCCACCTTGTCCTGCATAACCCCAAGTTAGTTAATTGTTGATTAGTGATTGTAGACGGGATAATCATGCTGCCGGGCTCGAACGTGACTACTATGACTCGGAAGGAAGGCCTTCACAACTCGGACCCTTGCCGACAGGTTAATGTGGAATAAGGTGCGTTGACATGCGGTAAGATGGATGGATTAATTTAATGTGTGAATACACTAGTTCAATTTTAACAGTGAAGCTGTTTAAGCTATTGGTGAAACTGGCAAATCTGCCGAAAACTCCGCTAAGTTATGTAATGCTAGCATAACACTACCACGCTGTACTAAAGACAAAGCTCCGTAGGACGAGTTAGGTAAGGCTAAGTCTCATTCAATGCAGCCGAATTAAGATTCCTAGGACTAGTTAGGTAATGCTAAGTCTTATTCAAGAGAGCCTGATTAGGAATAATTAATTGAGGCCTAGTTCAGACAGGACTAATCCAACTAAGCCAAACCAAGCCAAACTGAACTAATTCAACCTGAATTAAGCTATGACAAGTAAGTCACGCCTAATTAAGCGGATACTAATGACTTATAATTAATTAAGCCACGGTACTAATAAACCATGTCTAATTAAGGTAAATCTAATTATGCGGAGCCTAATTTAGCTGATATGAACAAATCTAGCGTAAGCAAGCTTCTAATTAGACCTGAAATAATTAATTAGTGCTAATTAAATCACGCATGGCTAGGTTATTACTAGTTAAGTCAAACCTAAGCTAGCACTTATTAATCAAAGGTAAATTATGCGAAGACTTCAAGGTCAAGCCTCATTAAGTTGAGACAAAATATTTCAGGACTAATTAGGCTAACGCTGATTAAATCAGGCCTATTTCAGGTAGTATTCATTAAGCGATATCTAATTAAGATAATATGTCAAAGAGCAGCGCAACTAGGCCTGTACTAATTAGGCCATGTATAATTAAGATATGACTAATTACCGCAAGCATAATTATATCATGAGTAATGAATACCAGCGTATTAAACAATGTATCATTAGGTATAAGTTAATTAGACCGAGTCTAATTAGAGTAACACTAATTACGTCCTGGCTAATTAAGTTAAGACTAAGTCAAGTCTCAATAAGCTCAGATTATTAAGTTACGCCAAATTAGGCCAAACATTACAGATGTAATGATTTCATTCGAAGCTAATTTACCTTAGTCAACCCTAATCTGCTGTAATCCTTAATTCACCCTAATCTAAGTCTAGTGTAATCCGCTCTATAATATGCTATAGTCCACCTTAATGCACCTCCGTCTATCTTAATCACCCTAATGCACCTTAATGAGCTCTAATCCACTCAAGTACACCATAATCAGACCTCGTCCTTTAATCTACCTTGTAGAAGAAATATTTTGGATTCGACTCCAGCCATGTTATTGAGTACGAGTACTAGAAGGTGGCGCATTTGAGTACCATAGGGAATAAACCCATCTACAATCACTGATGAATTAAAGTTTGGGATTAATTTGTGATGTATTACGGGCTGCAGGCATGCATTTGATGGCTTCTTGGAAAACTATATTTATGGTGACTTTTGCACCGCACCGTTCGCGTCCACGCCGAGGTAGTTTACGGACGCCTTCCAATGGCATCTATGAGGCTTGCGCATTAACAAATATATTTTTACATATTTCCAGCAACTATTTTGCCTATAGAGGTGCTCACAACGCAAGGAAAAGCGAGCGCACGGCAGGCACGGAACGCACGCGCTTACGGTTTTAAAAAAGGCGCGCTGCGAAGGGCCCGCACACAGCCGAGGCGGGCGTGTCTGCCATCGGCCAATAGCAGCGACGCTCCTTGTAAATGCTCTATGACGAAATAGAGCATATTCAAAGAGCGTGAGGAGAAGCCGCTTTTTGAGTTGAGGGCTCCTGAAGAAGTGGAAGCTTTGTGCTCCGCTTGCGAACGCTATGCTTCGCGGATGACTACAGCATTTGGCTGAGATGTTCGTTGCAGCGTAGGCAAGCCGTAGAATATGTTTTTTCACCAAGCCCGGAGGGTGGTTCAGGACCCCTTTAAACAACGCTGCTAAACTCAAAACACGGCGAACAGCTCGTCATCTTGTAAAGTGTGACCTTCGGGATCGTCGCTTCCCTTGCAGTCCTCCAGCTCCACACCGCCGTCCTCTCTGTCGAGAACAATATCATCGTCATTATCAGCACCGTCGTCGCAGGCGTCCTTCCTACTCTGTCATTTCAGTCTTAATTATCTTGCCTCTGTAGTTCATCTTCAAAATCTTCATTTCGCGATATCTTCTACTGACACGTCGGCCGGAGTCTGCTTTTTTGTGAAGGCTCCTGCTCCTGCGTAATTGTGTTGCCGGCGCCTTCTTCGACAAAGTGGCTTCCTTGGTCTGCTGCCTAGGGACGTCGGCTTGCTTGTCAACGTAACTCATGGTATCCCGGTGCGCTGTACGGGAGAGTCGACGCAGCCACTCGCCTAGGCTGGTCTGTTGCCCGCCGTGGCTTACCAGCGCGCGTTCGCATGGTTGGAGATCATGCAACCCCGCCGGCGGTGGGGCTGCGACTTGCGGAACGGGCGACACGGCTTCTCCCACGGGAAAGGTCCACCCGGAATGTAGCCGGGGCCCCACGTTGGGCGCCATTGTGGGAGATGGCCGCGCCTCGGCCCGCTGTCACTCAGTCCCGGCCAGCCATCTGCGAGACGGCGCGCCCAGTAGCTCGTCCAGCCATGTTTTCTTTTCTTTTCTCCTTGTTATTTGGCTCTTGCCCACTACGGGGGATCGGCCATGAAGCCGGCGGTTAATATAAAAAAGGAGAAAAAAAAGTGAGCTAAAACAAAGGAAGAGTAAGGAATCGGTAATGTAAGGAAGAATGAAATGTTAGAGTGATAGACTATTTATAATACAAATGAACCATAATAAATAATTTGAGGTTTAATAAAATAGTGGCGGCAATTTCGAGGTACGAAGTTTTGGTTGGAAAGATGATTAGCAACGAATTCTTCTTGTGTCACGAAGGAAATTGCACATGGCTAAGGAGACGTTCCTGTTGCTGTAACCTAGTGAGGACGCTCCAAAGGAAAGAATATTCTGAGAATTCAGGGGAATTTTTAAATTCCTGAATGAAATTTCGAAATGTCTTTTCCTCTGACTACTATAACGCTGACAGGTAATTAAAAAGTGATCAATGTTTTCAGGCTCTTGACAATAGCAGCATAGCGGAGATGGCACCAGACCAGACCTGTGTAAATAAAAATTTAATGAAGGGATACGACAGCGAAATTTTGTTATTGCCACTTCCAGTTTACGAGAGGGGCACCACTTATTATTCCAAACAAAAGAAAGATGCCCATATTCTTCAATAGGTAACTTCATTTTTAAAGAATCTTGAAGTAAGGAGTACTTACGGAATCTAGACAAAGTAACAAAGGCAGTAGTAGGCACCACGTGCATTACCGGCCCATCTAGGGACCACCGCGCGAGAACATCAGCCATCTCGTTTATAAATATGCCACGATGGCCTGGCACCCACACCAATCGTATTTCACGCAAGTGGGGAGGAATTAATGAAGTGAATGCGTTTAGAACAGAAGACTTGGAAGGAGAAGCTGAAGCGAGTGATATGCATACAGAAAGTGAATCAGTCACTATAACAACTCCCGGCCCGGGCTAGAACGCTAGCACGAGCCACGCACACCACACGCGCACTTCGTCGTCTACTCTTCATTATCTCGTCCCTATGGCGGCGATCCCCATAATGCAAACTTTCCGCACGAGACTATGAACGTGAAATATTTGCGCACACCGTCCCCTAATGAGTCATATATTCGCCATGGCAAGCATAACCCATTTTGTGCTGGTGCTTATCAGACAACATCTGCGGCCTACTTCAACCCCTACATTCAGTTGTCACGTGAACTGAACGCTGGAATAAGGATACTTTCGCACATTCAAAGCTTCCTCAGATGGCAAAGTATCGACGAAATTAAGTAGAATGATATATTTCTTTCTCGGCCCCTGCGAAGATTCGTCACTTGCGCCCGCTACTTCCTTGATGATAATTTGAAAATCAAGTATAATGATCGATGTACACAGGCATGAAATGCTGTAAAGAATTCGTGGTAGAAGGCGCAACCGGGGACAGCGGGCAGCATACTTGAGGTAGGTAAGCTGAAAATGCCGCTATAATAAACCTGTTTTTTGAAACCTTTTGTGTATTGATCGTGGTCTTGTCCTCATAAATTCTCGAAGACTCTCTCCAACTTCGCATGCTAGTAGGCATACAGGACGGCATTTATTATATATTTCGCAATTATGGTTTCCTCACCCAAAACTTACTTGTTTGCTATATTATACAGGCGCTTCTTTCACCAAATTTTCGATACACTTGTAGGAAGAACAGAAATTTGTGAGCGACTGTGATTCCAAGCAGATCAGACCTATATGTCATGAACATTATTACCACTTCTTCTTTGAAAGAAGGCTATTGCTTTAAAGAAAAATGCGTCCTCATCAACATGGTTTTGTCTCCACAAAACCCACAAACTGCACCATCCCGACCATTTCACGAATAATTACTAGCATATTTATTAAGCTGAAAAAGGCGGTAAAATATCTCTTAATATGGAAAAAGCTTTTTATGCGTTTTGCCACTTCACACTTCTAGCCAGATAAATTAAAAATCCTACGGTGCTGTTCGGTCTGACGCCCGTTTAATCCTATGCTCTTACTTCGAGGCTTGCAGAAAGCAAATTGCGATCGATAAATGTGATTTGGAGCTCACTGAACTACGGAATGAGACAACGAGCTGTATTAGATTCAATATTTCCTGTATCAAGGACGTTCGCCACAAGCTTTCAATTTACGAACTTCGCAAATGTACTCCCTTGATGCAGCATCACCATTAACAAATACTATATCATCAACTACTAGCCGTATCTCACTGGTTTTCGCGAAACTGATAACGTCATATGTTTTCACCTTACACGATAACTTACCACACTGAGTTGACAATATTACATGCCTAGCCGTCGATTTAGACATATCAAGGTTGAAAAAAAAGCTTTGTAAAACAAAGCGTTCTTATTGTTCTTACACGCTCGCTTACGGCAGGAAATACTTTCCCTGTAACCTTCATCGGGTTTTGTACGGTTTTTCTTATTTCGCTGTCGCTTAGGTTGCTGTTGCGAAAAATGGGGGCTGATGTAAATAACGTTCTTGGCTCTCTTACTGCGATAACAAAAACGAGGTCCAAGAATAGTGAGTTTGCTTCAGCCTAACAGAGAAGTAGTGTCCCGTTCAATGAGTTCCATGTTGCAGACATACCATATTTTCGTCGCCCATTCTGCGCACCAGGCAAGCAAATAATGGTTGTGTATACATGCGTTAATTGTAACTATTCCAATAGCGAATAACTGCAGGATTTTCTCGGTGCTTTAACTTGGAATTAAATTAAAAGTTGTGAGAAATTTTCGTATTTCATGCATCTAAAGACTAGTTTCTTCAAGATAAAGTGTCCTCATAAATCTATTTACTTGAACGAGCACAGGATCAATGTGGGCAAGTGTGTTTCGCATACTTGAAACGCCTGTCCGCTGTACAATATTTTTGTCCCCGTTCTCTCGCGCTTTTTTTTCTTCATGGAACCCATTTGCACTTTTGCTTGAAAATGTAGCCCTCTCTCTTCGAGTTGTTCGAGCTGTGCTTGTCCAAGGCTATTGGACACAATTTTATTTTTCTGCATATTAATTTTGAGGCCCACCGTGCTACTTCGCCTGTTTAGGTCGGTAGTCATGCTTTGTAATTCGTCTCCCGAGTTGCTTAGCAAGGCAATGTCGCCAGAAAATCTGAGGTTACTGAGATATTACACCCACCTGTTCCAAATGCAATGTTGCAAATGCCTCTTGTAAACATGCTGTGAATAGCATTGGAGAGATTGTGTCCCCTTGTCTTACGGTATTACGGTCTTATAGGTATTTTATTGCTCTACTTATGTAGGACTGTGGTGGCTGTGGAGCTGTTGTAGATGTCTTCTAGTATTCTTATGTAGTGGTCGACTACGCCCTGATTCTGCAATACCTGCATGACTGCTGAGGTATCAACCGAGTGTAATGCTTTCTCGTAATCTATTAAGGCTATATAGGGGTTGGTTATACTCCGCGCATTTCTTTATCGATTGATAGTGTGAACGTGGTCTACTCTTGAATAGCATTTACGAAACCCTGCTTGTTCGTAAGGTTGACTGAAATCTAAGGTGGCACAAATTCTGTTAGCGATTACCTTGACAAACATCTTGTAGACGAATGAGAGTAAGCTAATCGGCCTGCGATTTCTCATCCCTGTTCGTGATCACATTGCCTTGCCTGTCTCGTAATGCATACGTCTGATATTTGCCTATGCCTAGACATCTATTCACCGCTTTCAGGCTCCTTCCGTTCTTTAGAGCATGCTCAATCCGCTCCATATTATGCTTTCGTATGTCCGCTGTCCTACGATTATTGATTCACTTCGAAATCTCGGCTAGTTCTATTCTTATTGACCAGCTTACAGCGCAAACGGGGACGAAGGCGAAGGAAAGACAAGGTGACAACACGAGCGCTGTCTCAACTGAAGTTTATTCCAAGAAACGACACGAATAAATACACATGTTAACCAAGATTTCAACGGAGCGATTGCGCGTGTATAGCAAAGTCATCCAAGTGACGTAAAACTCCCGTCACACGTGGAGCACCCACGTGCGTCCAAGAAAGCATACACAGAAGCAGGTAGAGTGAACACAAACTTTCAAATGAACCTATTCCCGCGTCATTCATGATGGCAGGCTGCACTCCAGGAATTTTATTTCCTTTTCGCTAAGGGCAACAGACGGATGACTAATGCACCTTTCACCTTCTCTGATAATGAAGAGAGCCTCCATTACCTCTCTCGTAGTCTGATGACCATGCCGGAACAAACAATCTGTCTCCCTCGCCATCGGCTCACAACCGCAATCTTTGCAATGTGATGGCAGGTGCAAACCGCCTTCAGCCCTCAACGATGACAGATGTTCACTCAATCTAATATTTACACATCGGCCGGTTTGACCAATATATACACGCCCGCATGACAACGGCAGCCTGTAAACAACACGTGATTTGCATTTTACGTATCTGTCTTTTTGCTTTTTTGGACATTGCACGCAATCTTTACCAACACCTGAAAGCCTTTTATGCAGACGGGAGCCGACAGAAGCAAGTTTGTTAGGGGCCGATAATGCCATGCGCACCCCATATCTACTTCCTACATTCTTCAGGCAGTGCGAAAACTTATGCACATAAGGTACAACCACCGGTCGTTTTTTATTGCGCACATGTTCTGTCGTCTTTTTTGCCTTATTGGAACCCCTAACCCACCTGATCAACTTATGGCATGCTCTCAAAATTCCCACTTCTGGGTATCCGGCTGTCTGCAACTTTTCAATCTGGCTCAGGAAACTCTCCTTCAGGGAGTGGGTGCACGTCTTCTGGATCACGGCGCGCAATGCTGAGTATACGATGCTGGATTTCACAGTCTTAGAATGGCCAGACGAAAAACTCAGAATCGCCTTTACAGATCGAGGTTTAAATAACCAGCACAAGTGATTATTCCTAAACCTGAGTCTAATATCTAAGAACTGAAGTTCTGCGTCGACAGATAGTTCACGGGTAAACCTCAATCCTTTGCACACATGCCGTGAAAATCTTTGAAATCCTGTCTAACCTGCTATGGTTATTGTCTCGTTCCGTGATAACCAAAAAATCGTCAACATATCGCAAGACACGTAAGGCCAACCTACCCAATTTGTGGGCGATCGCTGTATCAATGCGGCTAAGAAAAATATGGCTTAGGATTGTCTTGTCTTTCCTTCGTCTTCGTCCCCGTTTGCGCTGTAAGCTGGTCAATATGAATTATCACCAACTCGCCCAGATTTCCGTTCTCGTTTAGTTCTATTCTGTCAGTTGCATTAGATAGTACCATGCTTTGACGTTTTCCAATCAAGTCTTTCGTTTCCTGGGAAAGTTTGCTAGCACTCTGTCTACCCATCTTACCCCCCACTTCTATTGCACACTCCGTGACAATGCGTGTGAGATCTATCGCTGACTTCCTGAACGCAAATGTCTGCTTGCTCTGTTAGAGCTGAATATCTGTTTTGCAGCGCTATCCGGAATTCTTTGACTTTCCGTCTTACTCTTAGCTCACTGATCGGTTTCTCGCGTACTAGGTTATTGCGGTGCCTCCTGAAGTCTAGCTCAATTCGAGATCTCACCATCCTGTGTTCACGGCACTTACCTTTGTCCAGCACTTCCACATCCGGCACGACGCCAGGGTCATCGCATAGTGTAAAGTCCATTTCATTTTTATGCTCGCAATTCGGGCTTCTCCACGTCACTTTCGATTCTCCCGTTTACGGAAGAACGTGTTCATGATGCGCAGATTATTGCGCTCTGAGAACTGTACTCATAAGTACCCTCTGTCATTCCTACAACCCACGCCATATCTCTCGACTGCCTTCTCTCCAGACTACTTCTTGCCTACCTCAGCATTGATGTCTCCCATCACAATAGTGTATTGCGTCTTTACTATAGCGATTGCCGATTGCACACCTTCATAGAAGCGCTCAACTAGCTACTCGTCATGGCTGGATGCAGGTGCATAGCCCTGTACCACCTTCAATTTTTAAATCTTATTAAGGTAATTATAAGACCTGCTACCCTGTAGTTAGCACTATAGTATTCATCTACGTTGCAAGCAATGTTCTTGTTGACCATAAATCCCACTCCTAGTTCTCTTTTGTCGTCTAGACCGCTGTAACATAGGACGTGCCCATTTTTCAGCACTGTAAAGGCTTCCGTCCTCTTAACCTCACTGAGCCCTATAACGGCCAATTTAATGCCCGCCACACACACACACACACACACACACACACACACACACACACACACACACACACACACACACACACACATATATATATATATATATATATATATATATATATATATATATATATATATATATATTAGCGCGTGCCTTTGATCAGTTTGTTCACGGGAACTGCGCTAATTCGCACAGGTCGCGCTTAGCTTTTAAGGGCTAAGCAGACGTACGCTTTGCAAAGCATCAGCACGCGCCGCATTTTTTTTTGCAACGGGGAAAAAGGGCGCGTTTCGCGAGTTGCTGCTCGTCTTGCAACAGCATGGCGGCTAGCAAAGCGCCCGCTTCAATGCTGATTCGCACCCAGTTAGTTTCTGTTTACATCTGCGGCAACGAACAAACTTTACATTGAGCTTGTGCTGAACCTCATGTGCTAAATGAGACAAAGCACTGACGATGTTTTGCGGCCATTGCTTAATAAACGTGCTGATTTTGGCATCGCTAGACCGATGTCGCTACCATGAGCCTCAATTTTGGTTTGATTCTTACGCACTAGATGGCGCTACGGGGAGCATTTACCCCATTACAGCATTATTAACAAAATGTGGATTGATGGTATTCAATGATCCCAACGATCAGGCGGTGTCCGTACAGGGCCAAGAAATACGGAGAGTAAGCGAATACAAGTACCTTGGGATATGGGTAAATGAGGGTGATAGATATATGGAGGTACACGAAAAATCCTTGGCAGCAAAGGGAAAGAGGAACGTTGCAATAACGAAGCACAGAGCGTTAGGGGGATAAATTAGGTACGAGGTGCTTAGGGGTATGTGGAAAGGGCCAATGGTAACGGGGCTTACATTTCGGAACTCAGTGGTGTGCATGAGGCCAGAGATACAATCAGGAATGAATGTGAATCAAAGAACAGTGGGACGACTCGCGCTGGGTGTTCACGGGAAAACGACAAGTGAGGCTGTCAAGGGCTATATGGGATAGGCGAGTTTTGAGGTAAGGGAAGCCCAGAAAAAAACAAGGTTTGAAGAGAGGCTAAGGAATAGGAAAGATTGTAGGTGGGCAGTGAAGGTGTCCCGTTATTTATATAGAAAGAGCGTTGACACGAAGTGGAGAAAAAGATCTATGAGGCTCACCAATAAACATACGGCTCTAAGAGAACTGACAACAAAGAGCGTAAAGTGAAAAGTCACAGAGGCGGAGAAGATTTACTGGAGGGCAGTGATGAAAAAAAAAACGACTCTGAATAACTACCGAGAGGGCAAAAACGAAATAAAGAGGGAGGCATTTTATGATAATTCAAGAGGAAGCGCTTTATTGTTTGAAGAGGGATCGGGCTGCCTTATAACGCGTATTTATAAAGCGAAATTCAGTAAAGAAGAAGAAAAATGCACATGCTGTGAGAAAGATAGGGAAACAACGGAGCATGTTCTGATAGAATGCGGAAATATCCACCCAGGTGTACGTTTGGGCACCACCCTACATGAGCCCTTGGGTTTTACGGCGAACAACGGGAAGCTGAACATAGCCGCAATTGAAATAAGTAAGAGACGGTTAGAATACTGGTGGCAGAAAACTAGAGAGAACGGTCAAAAATAATTATAGGGAAAAATAAGGACTTTCTGCAATAAGGGGCAGAGAACTGGGCTATGAATTTACGTTTTTGCTACAGTCTGATCGATTTAATTGAAGTAGATTTAAAAGGCATGAGGCCAACTTAAAGAGGAAACGTTCTTAAATATTTTACGAGCCTGGCGGCGCACATGTCACCGCCCCGTTACAAAGGGGACGCTCATAGTATCTGTTCACCCATCCACCGCTAGTGAAACTGCAATTATTTTGATGGAAATGACAGCGTATTTGTTCTAGTAAGGTGAGAACGCTGGCCTCGCAGCGCGTTTTCAATATGCCTCACGAATGCATGACTTTTCCTATTCATACAACGACAAAAATGCGGCCATAGCCTCCGAAATTTGAGCGCAGCGGACCTGCCGTCGCGCCAAGCCTGTCACGCCACTTGTCGCTGTCTGACGCATGTGGTATGCCTTAACCGTTGCCGCGGAACACTACCGCCATTTCCATATGATCGCCAGCGCTCAGGCATCCCCCCGATCACACACGCGCTTCTCTGAGGCTCGAAGAAACGCGACAGATTGTCCCGGAAGTGATGTCAACTTGCCATGCCCACCTGGGGTATCCCGCGTGAGCGACACGCGCCGAAGCCTGCAGTAACTTTCGCCGCCTGACGCGAAAATGTGGCAATGCTAGTCAAAGACTTCGACACGTGTCATCATGAGATCCGGACTCGCCGACCGACGCTGACGCGTAGCGGCGCGTGCTGGAGCTTTCGAACGCGCACGTCTGGTTAGCCCTTTGTGCTGCTTCGCGAGTGGTGTGGACCGTTCTACTGACTTGGCATGCCCGACGTGATTATTTGAGTGCCTTTCAGAATAACAGTGATAACACTGTTAATATACAATAAACAGACTTTCCATGCTTTGAAGTACACTGCGTCCTCCAGCGCCACCACCACGTGGCATATATATATACAGAGCATGATGGCGACGAGGACAACGATGGCGAAAACCCGTTTCAAGTGTCCGCAACGGCTATGCCAATATACAGAAGCTTACCGCAGAGCTTATTGAAAACACTAAAGAAAGCACCCGAAGGCCTATGAACAAGAAAGACAGTTTCTTTCGCAAAAAAAGGAAATTAAACACAAAACAGACACAAACGCCACGACACTACAATAACGACAATAATGGCGAGAGTGCCGTACAGTATACCAAAGTTTAGCCGCTGCTTTCTTCGCGAAGCAAAATGCAGTGGCCTCAGTCGCGTACTCAAGCGAGAGGTCAGTTTTAAGGAGACAGGCCATTTGAAGTCATACACACGAAGGCTACGAGGTAGCCTTCGTGTGTACGAAGCCCGCGAGGTAGCCTTCGTGAGGTAGCAATCCGTGAGGTAGCCAGGCACCCCAGGGCCCGAGTTGACCCTAATAATTACTGCAGGAAACTCTATGACAGCTTCCGCTTCTCCAGAGACAGATTGCTTGTCGATGGATTGAAACGACTAGGCAGTGAGTATATGCGAGAAAGTATATGCTCTGCCAGTGTTCTTCCTGCTAAATGACTACGTAATAGGTGAGGAGGTTTCATTGCCCTATAGCCATGTATTGAAAAAGAAGGGTCTGGCCCCTCATCATTTCCACGAACTGTTTCTTCATGCCTTCTGTGGGCGGGCTGCGTAAGTAGTTCATTGGCAGGACACTCATTTCGATGCGCGCAAGCGCTTAGGCACTTGATACTTTCTACAAATGTCGCGCACTTCCGCTGGAACACAGGGGCCTGAACCTTACAGCGAAATACGGAATGCTATTCTGCGCTGGTCCTGCCTGGTTTGTCACCTGTGCCTACCAAGGCAGAAATGACCAATAAGGGGGTTCAGGATTAGTCCCGTATAGGCGATTTTGCCCAGTAAAGGCAAAATTGATCAATCAGGTATGCCGCCATGCCACAGTATTCTGTATTTCGTAGTACGGTACGAAACACCAGAAGAAATATTAACACTGAAGTAATCCCTATACGATTTAGGCCAAATTAATATCCTACACGATTCTTCCCTCAAGATTTCATCGCCGATTTACATAAACTCATTGGAAATGGGCTCTGAGTTGGTCAGTGGTAAAGGTAATGATACTGAACAGGTTACGTTATCATAAGGCGTACTGCGAACTTTTTTTAGTTCGGCCCGAGTTAGATAATTAACTCCGTCTACACTGGTAAATAAACAACACAAACACATTTCCACAGAGTTCAGCGAGTGCTGCTTCATGAGCGGGTGGTGGCAACTGACTATTCACAATGAAAGACAGAGTGTTGGCATATGTGTTGGCTCTACGAATATATTGTTACGGTTGCAGACAATTATTTACACTGTGTATTTTAGAGAATTGGACAGGTGCCGTGCAGCCAGCAAAGCTGTTGTTGCTTCGTCGTCGTCTCAGTCGTCAACGTTCTCTTCCTTGGTTCCAAGGAAGAGAACGTTGGCGACTGAGACGACGACGAAGCAACAACAGCTTTGCTGGCTGCATGGCACCTGTCCATTTCTCTAAAATACACAGTGTAAATAATTATCTGCAACCGTAACATTTTGGTGGAGGTGCAGGGTAACAATATCATCTGCATACGAGTACTCCAGGTTTGAAAGTGAAATGGGCGTCATGAAATACCTCAGAGACGGGAAGACGGAAGCTCTATTGTGCGAGTTGCAGCGCACTATAAATGACATTCCGCAAGAAGGATATCGTAGGCGAGATTGCCGCCGCTTAGCCTTAGCACTTCTTTGCGCTTCTTTGGCATTTGAATAAGAATATGCAGAACTGTTGCTAACTCTCTTGCAAGCACCTCATAGCACATTTTCGCGAGGTTTAAAAGGGGCCAACACCCTTGTGTCGCTGCACAGGTTCGTAGGAAAATTTTAGGCATACTATGATCGTACGAAGGTCACTCTAATTCCATGGTGAGAGAATCATCGTACAAACGCGACGAATATCACATGAGCCATTTGTTTTACGATTGTATTAAATTGTCTCCAAGTTTGTTGAGACGTGTGTGTTCTTTCTACACTATGAAACCTCGAGTGAAGCTGCAAAAATGTACTTTTATAGCCACTTGTAGATTATTTACTCAGAAATAGGCGGTGGTTGCTACCAATCTCGGCATCCTATTTGTTTTATTTTTTCTTAAGGTGCGTAACATTCCTTTTCCGAAAATACACAACAAACTGTAGTCCCAGGCCACTGTTACAGTTGCTATTTTATTGTCTCCTTTGATAAGATCTTATCTCTCTTTTTTGTCATATGCACTTTTAGATTTTTTTAAGTGTGCGCATGAGTGTTCAGTGCTTTTTCTTCTATTCTAATTCGACCCCTCGATCTCTTCCCCCAGCGCAGGGTATAAAACCCGATGCACTCCCGATAAACTTCCCTGCCTTACTCTCCTTACATTTGTCTTTCTGAATATTATTGAGTTTGTTTTCTACCCAATCTTTTGCTAAGGAGCTCTCACTTTACGACGTCCACATGTATACCGATGTCAAAAAGCTAGTGGAGTGCATTTTCATCTGAGGCTATCTATTATTTTGTTCTTCTATTTACACTAGAAGTTAACATTTTTCGATGCTTTTTATTGAGGTTTCCGTCTGGTTATTCGCGTAAAGGAGTGCTCTGCTTTGTTGTTGTTGCTGTTTTGTGGGGTTTTACGTCCCAAAACCAGTTCTGATTATGAGAGACGCCGTAGTGTAGGGCTCCGGAAATTTCGACCACCTGGGGTTCTTTAACGTGCACTGATATCGCACAGCACACGGGCCTCAACATTTCGCCTCCATCGAAATGCAGCCGCCGCGGCCGGGATTCCATCCCGCGACCCTCGGATCAGCAGCCGAGTACCTTAGCCACTAGACCACCGTGGCGGGGCAGTGCTCTGCTTTCGTTTAAATGGAATAGATAGTAACGAACTCAATCGTGCAGGTTCCCGCCTGAGCACACCAAGCACGTACACGAGTGGGTTAGAAATCTCATTCGATCAGCCCCGGAACAAAAGCCCCAGTGGCGCTTTTGTTAAAAGGCGGATATAAAAAAACTGCGAGCTTTGTGAGGAGTGAACGTTGGGCTAGTTACTCGCGCGCATTTTCGCTGCTTAGGTGACGTGCTTTCTTTACGCTGTTTACATCACGTCAAGTTCGATCGCAAATTTTGAACGAAAATGAAATTATATTTCCTGCAGGAAAGACGGGCACCTATAAAGCATAGACTGATGGGCACTACTTTTAAGCAAAATTGCAGCAGCCTACCGATCCTTTACTCTCCCGTGCTATACATCATTTGCTTGTTATTTGCGAACTCTAACTTTCCATATTAAAGTACACATATTTAAATTATCTTACCTTTACTGCACAAACATACTCACCACCAAAGAATCCTCGCTTCTTCCTGCCAATAGAACAAGCCTAGGAAGCTCCGGCTTTTCTCTCTGAACAGCGTCGACGTGGTCTCGATGTGGCGCGGCGTCGGACTCAAGGATTACGTGGACGTTGGCACCACCAAAACCGTAGGAACTAATCCCAACCGGACCTTCTGGTAAGGGTGTCGGCACGTTTACAACTTCAATGCTGCCATCCAGCAGAGACGGGCAGCGCGGGTTGGGTTCTTTGAAGTGCAAGTTCGGGGCGATGATGCCAGTCTCGAAGGCCAAGATCACCTTGGCTACGGAGACGATGCCTGAAAGCAGAGGGGGACATTCGAGAGACCATACTTGGGATGAGAGCGTGAAGAAAAGTTTCAGAGTGACGCAGCATTAGGCGTTTCATAGCGTTCACTAAGCGAAAACGTCGCCAGTGGCCGTGTTTACTGTAAAGTATGGCGCCCGAAGTTACCGCATTTATAGTAAAATCAGTTGGTATGACGTAAGCAAGCCCCTTACGATCCTACAGAATAAATCCTCAACTTAGCCAAATATGACAGTGCTAACCGACTATTTGAATCTTACTGCGCTCGGTACATTCGCCGTGGCAGCGTATGGGCTAGATCGAAGACCCATGCGGTCTAAATTACTCCTGAGCCTTGCACTACGGAACGTGCCTCATAATCGTATCCTGGTTCTCGCACACAAAGCTTCATTAATTATGCAGTTATGCATTATTATTATTATTCAACTCGCACGTCGGCAAATGGTTTCGGACAAACAGACCCAAGTCTTAGTCGTTACCTCAACGGTGAGTCAGCGCCACACAAAGAGCGCGAAGCCCACATCAACATGCGAATAGATTGGCCACATATTCTAATTTCAGTTTGTAGAGCACGTGCACACAGGACCGACAACGACGGTGTCTGGCGAGGAACTGAATATTTATTCTGAACCCTGGTCGCGTACCTGACAGGGCACCGCGGAGCGACGCGCGAGAGCGAAGGAACACGACCATGCCCGGGCAAGATTGGAAGATCTCTGCCCTGCGGCTGCCAAAAGTTCTCTGCCCGCGGCTGCCAAAAGCCACGGGCAGAGAAGTTCAGGGAAGAGCGTTCGTTGACACTGGAAAGCGGGAATAGCACACGCAGATGTAGGCAAACAAAAGCCATTCATTTGTTCTGACACTCCGCTACGAGTTCTCTGTATTCTAGAGAACAGAGCAGTATAGTCTGAAAGGGCTCATGTGCTAAAATCTGCAAGAAATCAGCTCGACAGGGCGCCGGAGGTCATTTAGGAAACACGGGGACATATGGCAGTTACACAGATAACTGTTTATGGTAGAAGCGCACATAAAAATATACAAATCATTACACACGTAGTTCAGAAACTTTTATTCACAAACAAAGCGCGTAATACTATTTGTTAAACCGTGAGAGAGAATGAGCTTTTATTTTGTTAGAAGGCGAAAAGCGCAATTCTAAGATTACGTAGCCCTAAGGCAGTCAATACATACTACTTAAAATTGTTAACCAAAAAAGTGCGAGAAGTAACACCAACAGGCTAAAATACGCCCATAATCGGACAATAAATAACACGAAAGAATAAGACACACACAGATAAAAGCATACCAGCTGACTATGCAAAACAGAATATACTGTGATTAGAATACATTTTTATAGAGACTACCTGTTATTTCACGCAATGCGTTCAGCGCTGGTTTTTATAGTTGTTGATGCTTATGTAAAATAAACTGGATGTTATATTTTAGCTGCTCTAGTTACCAGTCGTGGGAAAAACTTGGTATAAGTCACTCTCCTATATTGCGAGTGCTTAAGCAAGACTTACGGTGAAGAATTGGAGCGAGCTGAATAAATTCGTTAAATGCAGAACGATTTCAAAATGAACGCACGATACGAAACTGATACATATCTTAGATAATTGAGTAATTCTGTGACTTCCAAAATATGTACAGGCCCAAGAAAAATTACCAGTGTTGGCGATGTGACGGACGACTTTCTCCTGCTAAACGTATATTTTGTTTATGTATGTTACGTTGAGTTGCAGCAAACCAAACTGCAGTAATGTATCTGGACTTGAAAGAACACCTCGTATATTTTTTTATTGGCTTGCACAGGAAGAATTTATCGACAACGCGATAAAG
This sequence comes from Hyalomma asiaticum, assembly GCA_013339685.2. Taxonomy (NCBI): domain Eukaryota; kingdom Metazoa; phylum Arthropoda; class Arachnida; order Ixodida; family Ixodidae; genus Hyalomma; species Hyalomma asiaticum. The sequence continues at coordinate 14,659,542 of CM023481.1, read as the reverse complement.
GTACCTTAGTAACAGAAATTTTTTCGCATAAAAATTAAAGCGAGTTCCACGCCTGTGAAAGGTGAGTAAACAGCGAATGGATGGATATAGGAGCGTCCCCTTTATAACGGGGCGGTAGCCGGGCCGCCAAGCTCTAGCTTTATTTCTGTTTCTCTACAAAAATTCTTTTCCCGAATCACACATATTTTCACAATTAATTTTTTCTCCGTCTATTTATTTTATCTATTATCGTTCCGCTGTGATGTAACAATCTTATCCGAACTACCTTGCGCTTTTTGTTTGCTCCATACTTTTGGGCACCAATGCTCTAAGCGCCTTTACTTATCTCTATCGCCGCATGTTCAGCTTTCCCCTGTTAGTCCTGAACACCCATGGCCTCCTGTAGGGTAGTGTCCACAGCTACACCTGGGTGGACATCTGTACATTCAATCAAAATGTGATCTGTCGTGTTCCCAGCTTTCCACAGCACGTACAGTGTCCCCTTCTTTATTGATTTTCGCTCTGTAACTTCGGGTTCTCAGGCAACCGGACCTTGCCTCAAACAGTAAAGCGCTTCCCTTTGAATTATCGTAAAACTTTTCTCTCTTGATTTCGTCTTTCCCTTTTCGGTAGTTGTTCAATGCCGGTTTCTTCTCCATTCTTGCTATCCAATCCGAGTTCACCGCCGCTCTGACCATGCTCTTAACGCTCTTTTTCGTCCCATCCGTTTCGTTACTGGATGTATACTTACTGGTAAGCCTCCTAGTTCTCTTCCTCCATTGTGAATCACGTTCTTCCTATACAAATACGTGAATACTTTCGCTGCCCATCTACTTTCTTTCATATTCCTTAATCTCTGCTCGTACCTAATTGATGCAGAGCTTCCCTTCCCTCAAAGTCAGACCATCCCATATCCCCCTTAACAACCTCATTTGGGGCAGCGCTGCCCAGCAAGCGCCACCACCCGGCGAAAGCAGGTTAAGTGCTTTCGACTGTCTTCATCTTCCTCTTTCTTTAATATTTATTTCTCTCTACATTTTGGTGTTCCTCATCTGCCTTCATATTGTTTCTATTGCTTTTGCCTCCTTTCCCACCTTGTCATTCTCACTTCTCTTTCCCACCCTTTGTTATACTACACTGTACATAGTTATGATATGGTTTGCCTCTCACCTTCTCCTATTTCTGCTAACCCTCACTTTTAAATGCGAAGCATTTCTTAGCGACTTCGGCGACCTTGAGCGTATCTATCTATCTATCTATCTATCTATCTATCTATCTATCTATCTATCTATCTATCTATCTACATCTATCTATCTATCTATCTATCTATCTAGCCGCCTACGATTTTGTGCTCTCCTGGGCGCTTTGCTAATGGGATGTTTATGAAAATTGGTATGCCACAACATGACTGCATGAGAACATAAATGACAGCTCAAAACATGAAAATCATGATATGCATGTGTTGGTGGCATGATTTACATGGCACGGTCTTGGTGCTTTTCTGGCCGTTTCGCTAATGGATGTATGCAAAAATTGGTATGGCACTGCCTGACCAACATAAATGGCACGTCATTACATGAAAATCTTGATATGCATGTCATGAGCGGCATACTTTAGATGCCACGGTCTTAGTGCTCTACTGGCTGTTTCTTTAATGGGGTGTATACGAAAATTGGTAGCCACAACATGACTGCATAACGAACATAAATACAGATCGTAACATCAAAAGCATGACATGCATGTCATGAGCGGCATGATTTATATGCCACGGTCTTGGTGCTCTCCTAGCCGTTTCGTTAATGGGATGTATACGGAAAATTGGTATGCCACAGTACAACTGCATGGCGAGCATAAATGACAGGTCATAACATGAAAATCGTGACATGCATGTCATGATCGACATGATTTACAGGCCACGCGTTTCGTTAATGGGACGTATGCGAAAATGGCATGCCACAAACATGACTGCTGACAAACATAAATGGCAGGTCATAAGACGAAAATAATGACCTAGATGTCATGAGCGACATGATTTACATGCGACGGTCTTGGTGCTTTCCTGGCCGTTTCGTTAATGGAATGTATACGAAAATTGGTATGCCACAACATGACTGCATGGTGAACATAAACGATAGGTCATAACATGAAAATCATGACATGCACGTATAAGCCACATGATTTACATGCCACGCGTTTCGTAACGGGATGTATACGAAAATTGGGATGCCAGAATATGACGCATGACGAACATAAATGACAGGTCATAACATGAAAATCATGACATGCATGTCATGAGCGACATGCTTTATATGTCTTGGTGCTCTCCTGGCAGTTTCGTTAATGGAATGTATACGGAAATTGGTATCCCGCAACATGACTGTATGACGAACATAAATGACTGGTCATAACATGAAAATCGTGACATCCATATCATGCATATCATGAGCGGCATGATTTACATTGCCACGCGTTTCGTTAATGGGATGTATACCAAAATTGCTATGGCACAAGGCGACTGCATGAAGAACGTAAATGACAGGTCATAACGTTAGAATCATGGCATGGTGTATGAGCGGCGCGGCTTACATGCCACAGTCATGGTGCTCTTGCGGCCGTTTCGTAACTTCATATGTACCAAACTCAGTATAGCGAGAAAACAATGCTAATCCATTTTACGTTCCTGATGTGTGCTTCGCATTTCCTGATTCCCACTGCACGTGGGATCTGCTGTTTTTTCACCCTATTTCTCTCCTCCTCACCTTCATGTGACTTCTTCTCACCCTCACTACTCTTGCTCAAGCTCTTGCTATAATATATTATGTGTAGCTACTACGTGTGCTATGTTACAAGCTAATTGGCAGGTACCCGCTTCCTGTGGCTTTTTGTGACGCATACTCGCGAAACCTCCCCAGTTTTCAGTGGTCACCGATGAAATTTCGCCAAGCTTAAACGGCTCTCCTATTATAGCTTATGCAAGAACCAAAACCTAAATAAGGTCAACATGTGACACCGAGGATCTCAAACAAGATCTATTCTTTGGTATGCACACATATCTTGTTTGTGGGGCTGAAACAAGGTATCAGGTACAGCTTGCTATGCATTACATTTTTCTAACGTTCAACATTTTGCCGTGGAACGAGGCATGAAATTACAAAACGACGCAATCTCAGAGCTCGACAGCACAAAGTATGCGAACAGTAGGCGCTGCTGAGGCTCAGGTCTCAACACGTCTATCCCAATGAGAATGTTCCGTGCTGCTTGTCAGCTGAAGCTGCGAGAAGAGGAAACTCGAGGCACCTAGCTTGTCAGCTAGCTCTTACTATCGAGCCCATGTACTCATTCCAGCACCGGCAACGAATTACACAACTTCGAATACAGCACGTGGACCGCTGCCGCGCTGTTGCGCAGTTAGCACGTCGGTGGTCACAGATAGGACGCAAATGTGTCCGACGTATCAGGTCAATAAATATCGCGATAATATTCATTCATATACAAGTGTGCACTTACCCGAAGCGGCTTCCGTGTGTCCCACGTTTGTTTTGACTGACCCAATCTTAAGTGGCCTCTCGCGTCCTGGCTTGCAGAAAACGCTGGCAATGGCCGCCAACTCCTGCGGATCTCCCACATTAGTTCCACTGCCGTGAGCTTCGACGTAGCCTACTTGACGTGGATCGATGCCCGCTTCGGCGTATATATCGCCCAGAAGTTGCTCTTGGAGTCGGCCAGAAGCGAAGGTTATTCCTGCGAAACCAGAGCAAAGGTACTTCGCGGCTTTGCTACAGCGCAAGCCCTTGTGTATGCATTACGATAGCCAAGTTTAGAGCATTGTTTTCCACCACCGCAGCTGCCGGTGTCCGTAACCGCTGTCGATCATAATGACAAAAAGTATGAACGAAATCCTGCATTGAGGAGGCGTCAGTCATTCGTGCTTTGCGAACTTATTGCTTATCGAGTTGGTTGAGATCATGCGAAAACATTTTAGCGCAAGATGAAAAAAAGGAAACAACCGCCAAGAAAGAAAAAAAGAAAGAGGAAGCGAAAGGTAGGGCTCTAATTCGTGTTATTTGGGTTTAACGGAGCACAGAACAATGATGGGCTACGGAGGCCCCTATGAGAAAGCATCAGCAATTAAACACAAGCCGTGAATGCACGGTATGCGGTCACCAGACAGATTACAAGAACCGACGGATCTACCCCCCGAAAACTCCCAACGAGACAGGGTTAATTAGAACTACGTCCTTACGTACGCAAGCGAAAGCCTGTTGTAAGTAAAGACCAAGCAGCTGTCTCAAAAAACAACTATATATTCTCGAATTTAGATACGCATGTACAGCTTCGCCTATATAGTTACACCGCAAGTAAAAATACATGGGATTCAACAAAATCTGGGAGCCAGTTATCGGTCATTATTAAACACACAAACACGTGCTGAACAAAAAGAATATAAACGCTAAACATCCCTTCGTATTCACCCGACCCGTACTTGTCATTCAGCAAGTGCGTGGCGTGGCTTGCGGAATTTGTTGAAGAAGGAAATGCGTGCGGATGTGCAGACGTTCGTGGAATTACGTCGACTGGAGCATTTTGCTTTTTTCCGGGGGAGTCCTCTCCACAGGCACACCGTAAATACTTCACCGCTCTGAGACTTCATGTCTGCTCCACTAAAAGGGGAACACATTGTTGTTTAATTCCAGGTGTTCCTTTACAAGCTACCTCTAAACTTTTCTTTGACCACAACGATGTTCCATGCAGGGAACTTCCCTTCCCCTTGAAAGTTTTTACTTTGATTTTTGGTGAAAGGGATACTGGAAATCTAAGATAAATAGGAAATTTGACACTTGCGGTGCTAATACTAAAATTATGCCGTGAGCCACGCCCCGCCGGTGATTCCCAGCCACCACATTGGGGCTTGGCCTCCAACGCTGGTGTCAAAATTGCGGCGTCTAAGGCCTATTTCTGTCTACCAACATGGTTTCCACAGCATGTAGCCAGAAAAACAACGGCCTCATGTGATTTTTATTCAAGGCGCCCAATTCGAAAACGCGTAGAAGACGAGCTTCTTAGTCATGAGCGAGGAAATGAAATCACGAAACTCGCTTACAAGGCTCACCAGCATTTTCTGCAATTTGCTGTAAGAACACCACCATTTCAATGCACTCTTAGGGAGACGTGTTTCAGTGCACATGCTTTCTGTGAGTTTTCTTCCATGGAATTCCCGGAGATTTTTGGGAAATCTTATGGTGAAAAGTCGCCCTAAATACGAAAATAACGAACTAGAAAATGGGAATTCTGCTACCTGTAGCGCGGAATATCGCTGTTTGCGCATGAACGCGCCAAAGTTGGGATTATACTGGAGCATTCTCCACCTTCGGCCGCTGCTTTTCTCTTTACGATGGCGCCGCCGACAGCTTAGTGGTTGACGTGTGTGCTTTCTATGGTGACGCAGCTGCGCCACGCTGTATAACGAAATTTGTCGAAGCGCCTACGACCTCCTTGAGCACGCGCTGAGCATGCTCCAGCATGGCTTTCTCCTTTGCCGTTTTCTTGTGGCGGGCACCGCGGATCAGCAACGGCTGATGCAGAGCGTCACCTAAGTGGACGCTCCTTCCTGAGAAAGAGATATCCGAGTCATATGATGAGAGCGTGAATGTTCTTATATGTGACGCACCAGTACTGCCAACGTTACGTTCATAAAAATAAAACGCGGTTGCTCGTAATTCTGCACTGTAAACGGTTGTGTAACTTCGCGTCTTATTTCCTATGCGGCTTCAATAGAAACAAGGCGTGGGCGTCATTTGTGTTTTCTACATGACAATCACCGGTGGAGCCTCATACGGTAATGTACTTTGCTTGCATGTATTCATAAACAACGATTTCATAGATATTTACTTGAAAATTTACGCTGAAAAATAAGTAGCTATTCAGTTAACGAGGCGACATCCCTCTACTTTCTAGATTTTCGCGTTGCACAGGGTCCACACGCTCTGATTACTCGTGAGTAGATGTTCTAATCTTGTGCGTTTTAGCGATAAAAATGCAGCTTCCTCGGCTAAGCCATAGAGAAACCAAACCCAGTGAACACGCCAAAGAACAACTGCAGCAAAAACAAAAACAGTAATCCACTTTGCAGACGACAAGAGATGTCCTAACTTCTCCATTAGAAGACCTACCTTCAGCTTTGTAGCCGTCCTCGTTGGCCCTGACATTGATGACTTTGGCGTACACTCGGCGAGCAGCGGAAGCCCGCTGAAGAAATAAAGCTCCCACAGCTTCACTGCGAACGTATCCGTCGCCTGCGTGCGATATTTCTAGCATTTACCGCTTTCTTTTTCCAGGAAGCACAGACAAAGATGAACACGTATCCGAGCGTGAGTGTACATGCACCTATCACGTCTGGAACACAAAGACTAGGCCAGTTTTGTGCCTAGAATTTTTATGAAACGAAAAGGGGCACGTAAATTTATGGAAGCTGCTAGCGTATAAAAAATCTAGAGCGATCGTGTGACGACTTCATGTATATTCTTACCTATTTCCAAGGCTCGCCTGCAAATGCTTTCAGCACACCGCGAAATCGGTTGGACTTCTCATTACGTAGCATCATTTTTGAAAAAAATAATATACAACGAGCATACCCTTGCGATTAAAAACTTGCCTAAATTTATTAACGGCTTACTTATTCCTAAATTCTAAAGGTGAAGTTGAAGGGATTCGCATAAGTGCATCTTTTCTAGTTCTGCACCTAATCCCGCAATGTTATACCCAGTTGTATTATGGTTTACGCGTGATATTGCAGTGTTCGACAACTCGGAAATGAAGTATAACCACGGAAGGAAATCAGAATTGGGAATTCGGTACATTTCGTATGCATTCATGCTCTATTTGAAGCATCGCGCACTTAGACGAGTGCCTGTGCTTTCTTAATCATCGCTCTTGGCTAATTTAGTGCTGCAACAACGAAAATAAGGAAATTAGCTTGTGGCTGCTACCGAATGATGACCGTATAGGTCCAGGAGAATATGGCACAACCATTACATATAAATCGTAGCAGAGCTACTAGACTTTCGAAGGAAAGGGAAGCATTGCTCACTTAAAATTTTTATTGTGTACACGGACTAAGCTTTGATACCATGCCATGGCAAGCGGCGGCGAACTTGCCCGTCCGTCCACCCTTGCGGATACTAACAATGGGGAATGAATTTAATTGTGAGGTTTTATCCTAGGAATAAAATTTTTATCAGCTGGGGCTCCTCCGCGTACGCCATTAATGCACGAACAATCCCACGTGGGTCTGACAAGCATGAATTTTTATCCCCTACCTCTGTTTTTAACCTTTCACGATCTCTCGGGGCCCCACGAATTGCAGAGCAAAGGGAACGGGAGGCGCTTAGGAATAACTTAACAAGTGCACTTTCATCCCTGACTTACAGAGTGAGTCGAAAGCCTTGCACTTTCCATCCTTGGAGAGAACGCCGAGGCGCATTAGCATGAGCGATGAGGCGGGATCCAATGTGAGGCAACTTCCGCCGACGATGGCTGCTTCACAGCGTCTAGAGCGAAGGGCTAGCACGGCCTCGTTCAGGGCGCTCAACGAAGACGAGCAGGCACTGTCAATTGTCATACTGGGCCCTGAAACAAAGTACGAGATACAAAAATTAGGTGGGATTACAAGGTTGGATGGTTGTGCGATGTTTTTTTTTCTAGGAGGTACCGTTGGCCTAGGTGATTTCGACAATCCCTGCCCTCATAAAGCCGAACACCAGACTGCTCTCAAAACAGCCTTGCGGTCGTCTGATGGTTTTCATAATGAAGTAGACAAGAGTAATGTTGCCGGACAACTAACTGCACGCACGCGTATAGGATGCTGAGAAGTTCCATTTAGGGAGCTTCGTCTAACGGTGGCTGCTCCTGTAATGCCAGGGCGAGCACAGAAAGCGTGACTGGTGAAACTATACCTCGCAGAAACGACCACGCAGATCGCGTTTAGTTTCATTAGCTTGAATTTCAAAGAGCCAAGCGCAGTGATTAGGCGGCTCAAAACTGAGTTACTGAGGTAGCAGTTACTGATCTACGATGTCTTCGAGCTGGTTCTGAGCTCTTGTAATCTTGGGCGAATAACGACCGGGAAGATACATATGCAAAGAAGACAACGGCTACTATGACATAGCGGAGATGATGAAGCATAAATTATGTTGATATGGCGACGCTGACAACAACCTAACGAGGCGATAAAAACGTCATTTTTCGCAATGAACGCCATCCGAACGGCATGATAACATGAGGGTTGTATAGAAGCAAAATAACAAACGCACAATAATGATAGCGAAATAGCGCACGCAGTAGGATGCTTTCAGCATGAACGATGCAAGAGAAAATCAGTTAGCGCCTGGAGCTTTTGTAATGTGCTGCTGTAAGTGATAGTGTTTTCAAGCGGGGGTTTCTTTGTGAGCTCTCCTATACTTTCTGATCGTATTGCTGCTGGTTGCTGTGGCTGTCTTTCTGAAGATCAACTGCTTGGAAAACAAGCGATATCCCACTTCCGATGATGAGCTCGCACCTCGGCTGCCCACCACAGCACATCGATGCTGAAGGTAGTAGCCCCTCTCCCCCTGTATGCCTCGAGCCAGGGATAAGTAGCTTTCCAACAGGTTCTCCGTGAGCATCGCGTTGCGTTGCATGGATGGTTGATAGCACATGTGATCGCGATAGTTTTAAATGCGAAGCATTGCTTGCTTACCATAAAGTGTTCGGCGTCTCACGTAACTATCATCATTAGTTCTGGTCCGTCACAGTGCGCGTGCACTTCTATGCAATGCCCAATGTGCGGCGTTGATGATGATGATGATGATGATGATGTTCTTGAACACATACGGCGCTCACCTACCGCGGGGGACAGCTGTTGGCACGCGTGCTTCTTGTACAAACGACCTCAGCCCACTGCTACGCTGGCGAAACTGCGGTTGACGAGTGCACGTGTTGCACGCACAAGCAGAAGAAAAAGAAGACGAAGACAGTGTGCGTCGATTTGTCTGATACACAGCGTCTCACAAAGGTGTAGGTTTGTGCATAGCTTCACACCAAGAAAGCACGCGTCCCTATATGGCGATAAGCTATGCGCAAACACTAGTGCAACGTTTAACGGAAAAATTTATCCAACCGGGCAAGCCTAAAGGTGGAATTAGCAGGCATAATGTAGGCTGTGAGAAGGCCTAGCGAGGTTAGGACGACAGGTGAAACAGCATTCCTAAAAATGGGAACGAAAATTTGCAAAGGGGTGGGACGGCGTCAAGCCGAGGCCACCCATCTGCCATCGTCCGTGCTTCGACGAGAACGTCTTTACACTGAGCTCAGTAGGAAACTTTGAACATCGTTCGCTTGGCCTTGAAGTGCTTTGCGAGGCGTTTCCCGAAGACTCGGACCACGACGAAATGCGGATGTGCTGGAGAAAAACCCGGGCCATCCAAGTGCCCGTCCGCTTCACCGCTTCGCTAGCCTCACACCGCTTGTAAAAATTACTCATTTCTTTTTATTAGTCAAAATTCGCTGCGATGCGGTAAACCAACATTAGCTGTCCTTACTTAGGTCGTCGCCACAACGTATGTGAGCGTTACGTGCAAGGATTACAAAAGACAGACAGAGAGAGAACTTTACGTCCTGAGGAAAGCTACCGCTCAAGGCGGCACAGCAGCGGGCCGCTCCCACGTCGGGACGGGTAGGCCGAGCCTCATCACCGCGTCGTGGGCCCTCTGGACAGCCCTGAGTTTTAGTGTAGAAGGTCTGAGGTGCTGAGCATGGAGCTCCATTCCTCCCCGGTCGTACGTCGAGAACTCTGTAATGAGGGGCACTGCCACAGCATGTGCTCTAACGTGCAAGCAGCGCTGCATTCTGGGCATGTTGGATCAAAGCCTTCGACGAACTGACTGTGGAAATGAAAATTACGGAATTATTTCGTATGAAGCATACAGAGGGTAGATGCTTGTGCTTTAGAGAGCTTCTCGTGTTGAAAGCAGAAGACTATCCTACCCAATTGATAATGTTTGGTGACCTCATTTAAAGCAAGCAGAACGTCCCGAAAGACGGCTGGATCGGACTCCGAAGATCGCCCAGACTGCCCAGCATGGTAAGTTCGCGCGCTAGGGCATGGGCCATCCCGTACAGGCTTGCCATGGAGGTAAGAGGTAATCCCAGCTGCGCCGGAAACCAGTTAATTGTGCGAGGAGAAATATCCCTGTAGCCTAAAATGTGATTTACTTCAGCTGATACCGATCCGGAGGGAAAGGCCCTGACCGCCGCTCGTGAGTCGGTGTTGATCTGTTGGTTAAAATCATCCAGGAGAGCAAGGGGATAGCTGCCTGCTCAGCCTTAGCGGGAATGGCATTCCTGATAGGCGCGGAGTAGAGAACACAACCTTTGTGATCAACCGTGACGGCCGAGAAGTTGGGCGGTCGACTGTACTGCGCCGCGTCTACGAAGCATCCAGACTCCGGGATTGCACGGACGTCTTTGAGCAGGGCTTCACCCCCGGCCCTCCGCCGCGCTACATTGTGCTGCGGGTGCACGTTGCGGGGGAAGGAGCAACCATGATGTGAGCCCGATGTTATTTACTGAGCTTATGTTTGCATCCCTCTTCTGGAGCTGAACCACACCCTAGGATGGCCAGGATGCTCCAGTCCGCGGCTGAGGAGGAGAGCCTGCCCATCTCAGCCGCATGCTGTGCCTCAGTTTTCTCTTGCAGCAGTTGCATTAGCCGTTCCGTGCTAGTACTCGAACGGAGGCGCCCTAGCACTGTATTTATGATCTTGCTGATGAGGACATTGAGCTACATTGAGCTTAGTCTTTTCATGACCTTGCCAGCTGTGCATGACAGCAACGTAGGTAATGTGGCTCATTAAAAAAACATGGAACAACCTTAGTAAATTCTCCTGCCTGAGGCCACCTCGACAGTTGGAGACCCCATCAATTAGTCGAACAATACTTTCCGTTTGAGCCTGTGATCTTGCTTACGGTCTGCGCAATCGTTCCATTAGCCTCTATACGCATTCCAAGAACGCTGATGCCCTCTGCTCCAGCAATGAGATCACCAGAGCTGGTGCGAAGCCTGGAATTGACGTCCGAAAGGGGGACCCAGCGCTTAGGTTTGACACCCCTTCTCTTTGGTCTGTACAGCATAAGTTCTGACTTGCTCGGAGGGAGTCGAGTCCGGTTCTACTAACGAAAGCCTCGGTGGAATCCACAGCCTCTTGAGTGCCTCTTCTACTCCGCCCTCGCGGCCACACGTATACCAGATGGCGATGCCATCGGCATAAATGGTATGACGTATGCCCTCAACCTGCGAGAGCCTCTTGGAAAGCTCACAGAGCAATGTTGAATAAAAGAGGTGAAACCACCGAAACTCGGGGCGTACATTTGAAGCCAAGAACGAGGGGTTCTGAGTTGAGATATCCTATCGTAATCGTGGCCTTTATGCTTTTGAGGAAGGAGGCTGATGATGCATGGAATCTACATGCCCAAGGCCAAAACTCCAGATTGAGTTGAGAACATACTTGTGCGAGAGATTGTCACCGGCCTTCTCCAAATGACACGGCTGATGATGATGATGACGACTTAGATACCCGGTTAAGGAACTCCAGCTGGGCAATGTTATTCCAAAGCCCTACTGGGCGCTACTGATAATCATATTGTTGTTCTGGCGCGTAGAACCCATTGCTCATTATTACTATTGCGATTAGCGATTATATGGACAATTGAATCGAGCGTCTTCCGTCGGCCTCCCCTGTAGATGTTGCCGTCATGCCTTGTACAAGTACCAAGTGTGCATATATATTTCAAATTTCTAAAAAATAACAACCCTAAAGAAACTTTCACGAGGCGCCGGAGCAGGGAGTCGAAACTGCAACCGCTCGTTCCCTAAACGAGTGCCTCAGACGACTTGGCTACTGAAGGACCTTCCCGGCAGTGCAACCGGTGCTCATTTTGTGCATACCACTAGGAGCTGGCACCATGGTACCACTCTCTGAACTATTTTCTGCGGCAACGGTCACTTAGACTTTCATCACGAAATGGCGCAATGTTCTCGCCGCCTAGCTTTGACGGAGACCCCCCGCCTTTAGACGCACCGCTCGGTCTCGTGAGTCGGCGATGGCGTCTCTTCGAGTTTGAGGCGCGCTGATCATCGTTCCACGCATGACGCGTTTCGCCGCACTTCAGCTAGCCTTAGTCACACTCAAGAAAAAGCGCGCTCACGCGCGTGCCCACAAGCAAGCTCAACATGCAGCTGGGTATTAGGCACTCTACAGGTCAGCAACCGGACAGATTACGGCGTTTGGGGAGGACATAGCCGAAGCACATCGTCGCTACATTCTTACCTCCATAATTTCCTTGTAAAATTCCTGTGTGTTGCAACTGCAGTTATTATTACGACGTCACACATGCAGTGTCATTTGAGTTAGCACGCTTTAATAGGGCGCAAAGCTCCCTTTTGCTATACGAAGTTTACTGTTACGGCTGAAGCAAGTGGTCGGTATTGAAACGAGCAGAGTCGCTCTTTTAATGTGTCGCATTTTCTTGCTGTACTGATAGCTTCGCGGGTACCCATGCCCACACTGAGCATGACCTTATTGGATAATATGCTGGTCTGAGAAATGTGCGTAACATAATTAAAAGGCTTCTGATGTGCAAGGAGTGAATTCATGAAGTCCGAAGTTAGTTGAAAAGACATTCCGTGAAACCTGTGAGTCACCTGGTTCTATAACTGCGATGACAACTATCGCGGACGTTCGCAAATACTTTACTCAACCTCCTCGTCCTCTTCTGGAGACATCATAGCTTTACTTGTGTTGACCTGTTCAGTCATTCCATGCCCAGTGTAAAAGAAATACCTGTGATTGATAGACTGTATACCGATTGCGTCAGTACGCGTGCTACAATTGAAGTACCACGATGGAACGTGGTAGTTCATTGTAGCACTGAACTAATCATGGCTAATCACGATAACTACTCATGACTGAAGAACCAGCGATAACAAATTTGCTGCTTCTATTAACGCTTGCAATGATGATCATAATGTGGTGACTATCTATTGTTAATGGGCTGCCACATTTAGAGCGGCTTGGCCATTAGGAATAAAAAAGTTAAAAACAAAACAACACTATATTAGAGAAACACAGGAGAGGTGTACATTTTAGAGGAGCAGTGCACTTCGCATACTTCTTTGACCTTGTACTGAGCCACGTCGCCGCGATTTACATGCTTCTGTGCGGGTGAAAAAAATCAGCTTTCGTCTTTTTACAGCTGATCTGTAAGGAATTTGTAATTTGCGCTGCTCAGAAATATAAATTTTCAAGTACGGTGTTAGCTAGTCTTGATACGTTATCAGTTCCACACGACTCGAAGATAAGGCTGGTGTCGTCGGCGTATAATAAATAGCGTGGTAACCTGCAGACGTTTGTTAAATCATTTAAACAAATGTTAATCAAGGTATGCCCTAGTGTGCTCCCTTAGGGAACAACAACGCCTAAGTTGAGAGAGCTCGAATATTTTCCCGAGATGCAAACGCATTCTTTCCTGTGCATTAAGTAAGACTTGGTAAAGTCCAAGGGTAATCCACAGGATTTATAACGTTCGAATTCTTTAGCGAAATAGTGTGGTTGATCCTCTTAAAGGCTTTTCGAAAATCGATAAAGACGTCTAGAGTTGATTTGCGATAATTTTTTGTTTCGCAACTCTCGAAGATTAAATTCTCCTGCATAAATAGAGGCAGGTCAGTTGATCTGCCTTCACGAATCGCAAATTGACGCTGAGATTACAGGTATTTTCTTCACGTATGACACAACCCACTTACAGATAACTTGCAATCCTTTTCAAATGACAGGCAGTGCTGAAACCGGACAATATCTTGGCACGTGCTTTCTGTCCCTTGACTGAAACAGTTACCTTGGCCTGTGCATTTTTGCAGTGATAGGCTAGTAGGTGAGCATATTTGAATACGTGGGCGAAACCGGGTACCAAGAAATCAGTTTAATATTTAGTTAGTTTGACCTGTAGACCATCAATTTCGCGTGCCCGTCTGTTTTTAATCATACAGAGGTGATCACCGTCAGGTTTTGTAGATGCAAAGAAGGCTGTATTTGCACCAGGCACACCAAGAAGATTAAAACCATCGGTATCATGAGCGCTAATCATTGAGTTTTGAAGTGTTCATTGAAGCGGTTTGCCAGTTCCATACTTTTGCACTGCTTGTCATACTCCGTAATCTCGAGCTCGACATTACGACCTCGATCGCGATCTAGAAGCTTATTAAGCATACGCCAAACTAAGTCGCCTTTGGAATTCGCATCAATAAACAGCCTTCAAGAGAGTCGCGTAGCCGTTTTCTGTGTATCTCAAAGGAGTTTATTTACAAAGTTTATATATTTTTAAGAGGAGAGAGATCATCTGGCTTTTTTTAACCGCACGAAGTGAGTGTGCAAGTTTCCTTTTTTTACAAATAAACTTAAGACACTCATTTTCCAACCAAGGTTTGCGTATATATCCGGGCGTATTTACAATTTTAAACCTAAAATAACTAGTATAAGTATTTGTATTATATGCATCAGCGTATTGAAGGCCGTATCAGCATCGCTACACTTAAACACTGGTGTCCAGCCGACTTCTTGCAGTTGCTTTCGGATGTCATTCATTGTGGAATTTACTTTCTGGATGGCAATAGACTTACATCTACTTCGTCCCATTTTAGGTGTGTAGTTTCTTTTAGAAGACATCTATATAGGTAAGTAATTACCTAAACCAGCACAGTTATATAAGCGAAAATACCTTGCATTGGCCTGTCCGTGTTAGGTCGATAACAGATTCAGAAATGGAGGCAACACAAGTGAAAGTGCACCAAGGAAAGAGTCATCGTAACCAGGATGGACAAGGTTGCACGGTGCAGTCACCAGCAAATAAGACGCAACAACTTCTGTTTGTTAGTAATCTTTTCTAGCAGATTTCAACTAGGTGTGCCTCGAATGTTTTCCCAGCAAAGCTGCGCTCATTCGTTTTTCGTACGAACACTTTTCCGTCCAGTACACATGGGCAACGCCATTTCAGTTGTTTTTTTATTTGCGAACTGTCCTGCCAGGAAGCTGCTTTAATTCACGAGCACTTGTGCCCTCATGAAGAATCAGCCGCAAAGTGGACTTCATTCGATTTTACGCGGTTTACATTATTGTAGCTAAATGCGCCCGTAAATGTGTTCGATTTTAAGCCAACGATGTTTTGTTTTCCTCCTTTTGATTCAGGGCGCAGAATTTTTTTTTGAAACTATTTTCCAGCATTTCCACGTAATCCTCCGCCTCGTGCACGTCCAAGAACCTTATAGGTTTGCATATAGAAAGCTGGAATGAAGGCTATAACGGTGAAAAATGGCACTTCTTACCATGAAAATCCAGGCAGAATGAAATGCGGTTCGCAAACATGCTGCGGCTGCACCCGAGCGTCTCATAACCGTCAATGTTGCTGACGTCTGACTCGAGCACAGATCTCGTCTCGCATTCGGTCATGCCTACGAAGACGCCCACGCTTCCGCCCCGCAGGGTGTCCGGGTCGTAACCGGCATCCAGGATGGCCTCGTACGATGTTTCCAGCAAGAGCCTCATCTGCGGGTCCATCACGTGCGCCTGCCTCGCGTGCACGCCGAAGAACTGAGCGTCAAACTTGCAGAGCTCTCGGATCTTGCCATGGCGCCTGGGCAGTCCCAGATGACCTAAGGGCGACAATGATTTTGCAACACAGTTAAACTGACGAGACAAGAAACGGCACGCCTTTGTTAACTTTCGCGGGTGAATGCAAATGCCGAATGGTCCGAGTGGTCAGGCAAAAGAAAAATCACGGTCAAACATTTTTTTTGTAATTATAGCCAGTGTAAATTACGCCGACTATCACACCATATGAGATATAGGAACGAGATGGTAGGTGCACTCGTCACGGCTTAGACAAACTGCTCTCAGGACCCCTTGTAAAAGGAGACCTTACCTGGAGGCCAACGTGCATCGTCTTCAGTCACCATATCCACTCCGCCATAGAGTTTTTCTTTGAACTCCACCAGATGGTCTGCCTGGGGAAAGTAGGCTGAGAAACCTGTGATCACGATATCTTCTTCCACCATGGCACCCTGCAAGAGAAAACATTAAATTCACTTCTACTTAAATGCACAATTTCTAGCTTCGAGATAATATTGAGCAGCTATGAAAACGTTATATGCTTTGCCATGGCAAAGTCCTGCACAAACCTCTATGGAGACCTCTGTGGCAGTAAAAGATGTTAAAAATTGTCCAGTGTACTTCAATTTAATGCATATATTAGTTCTACCACTTAGCTTAATGAATGATTTCTCTCGTGGCTTTGAGGCCCTTATACGTTTTACGTCTCTGTAGGGCCGCTGTGTCTTAATTACGGCAGAGAAATTCATGGCCACGTGAAAGCTCGTTTTTTATTGCCGAAAACGGAGAAAAATTGTGTCTGGCTTAGTCAGTCAGCAGCAGCAGCGAGTGCTGGCGAGAGCTGTTGACTGTTGACTTTCCCACGTGCCAGTGCAAGTGTGTGCCAGGAGAGCACGCCGGTGCGCCCGTTCACACAGCTGCTAGAGTCTCGTTAACACTTGAGCACTTAAGCCAGCATGATCAAGAACTTCAGCACAGCTCTCACCTCGAATTCGGATTCAGAATATACTACATTTCCGCCCCGCAGGGAGTCTCTTTTTGGACGTAAAGACGTGTGACGGCAGCTGTTACAACAATATGCCACTGACCACAAAAACAGTATTTTTAGGGTACGTTGTGAACTTCAAAAGAAATAAAATACACAAGTTCTTTGGCATTTTTAACTAATGCTTACTTATCGTATTAAAATCTTGAAACACGTTCTTATTTTCTAGGGCCAGTGTCTGCCTAGCCATATACTCCTGCCTGTAGAAACGGAGCCATATTGGTACGACGTCTCTTGAAAAAGTGTTCCATAATAAATAAACATCTTGTATACATTGATTGCAGATGCGGAGGCAGGCAGAGCCATACATTCGATCTCTAGCAGTGGTGTAAGTAGGAGATGTGCAGATGAAAGTGCATGATTGTAAAATGAGTTCATATTGCTGTGTGAGTGCAGTTCTCGTTGAGCGTATTTATTTGCCACAGCGGTCTTCGTTGTGGAATATCAAAATGGCTCTCTCACAATTTCAGCCAATATTTATATTTGCTTGACAGGAAAGGGTCATGTTTTAATGAAGGAGGAAGGGCCTACAACCGTAAACCTACTGTGTCACGTGGCTTGGCACAGAATGCTTTGAGGCATGCAATCATGATGTTCGTACCTGCTTGATGGCCCAAATAAGACCCTTAATTAAGGCACAAGCCCGGCCTGGGCCTGCCGAAAAACGGGCCCGTGCAGCGTTGTACTTTGAAGTGTACAGCTCTCAAATAGACCATGCGCCTTTAGCAGAAACCCTAGAAAGGGAGAAGGCTGACGTCCCAAGCGTAACTATCGACGAGACCAGAAAAGCCGACAAGACGTGTCCGACGAAAAAGCAGCCGGTGAAGGCCGTATAACGGCGGACTTAATGTTTCAAAAATTCGCCTCACTGTGCAAAAAATGCCTCTTGACACTTAATGGACCAAGCAGTTGAAAAATGCCAATTTGCTTTTAACGCATAATGAAGGAGGCATAAAAGACCAAGAGTATTAGATATCAATCAGTCAGCAAACTTTCACTAATATGCAAATTGTTCATGAAAGTAAACTCGACGAGGATAAGAGTAACGCTCGGCTTTAAGCAACCTAGACAGCAGGGTGGTTGCTGAAAACGCTACTCCACAATAGATCACTCCCACACTTCAATCAAATAACTGATAAATTTGTTGAGTATAACAAGCGCCGATATACAGCACATGTAGTGTGTGAAGAAACATGCCACTACTCGAAATGCCAGCAGTTTTAGAAGCATTACGATGACAATGGGTACCTGCGTCAAACGTCCAAACTATAACACCTACGACAATTTCAGAGTACCTTCCCGTCCAAGAGAAGAGAAAGGCTTCCGATCAATAAAGGAGTCGTACAAGGAGATAGCACTTTGAGATGCTATTCACTGCATTCTTAGAACAAGTGTTTAAGTAGCCTGGTCAGCACCTTGACAAGGGACAGCTACTTAAACTCAGAAATCTCAGAAACTCAGAATTATCTCAGAAATCCAAGGCTTGAAGAGGACTTCGCGTTCTTCAACTATGACAGCGAAGAACCAGAAAGCAATATTGATGACCTAAGTCGAGAAAGTATCAAAATATGACTAAAAGTGAATAGGCAAAAAGCAAAATAATGCTAATCGACTAGGCTAATAGAGTTTATAATTAGCAACCCTGCTCTAGAATGTGTCCAAGGGCACGTGCATCTAGGACAATGACTGACCCGCACGGCTGCTGACGAAAAGTTCTCCGAATAACAAAGCTAGGCTGCACCGCATATGGCAGACAATACCAAACCATGACAGGAAACCTATCGCTGTCCTTCAAACGATAAGCTCAGAAGCACTGCAGTCTCTCGGTATACTAACATACGGCACAGTAATATGGAGGATAACAAAAAGTTGTTTCGATTACAAGCGTTATTCATCCAGATACCGTTTTTAATGACCTACGGTTGGGTAATATTGGCTGCTGTTGGCTAATCTTGCCTATACGCTGTTACAATAGCAACATTACTTGAATTCACTATTGATCAAATGATTGCGCTTCTACCATACTTTCTTTCTAATTTGTACTCTCTCTCTTTGCGTGTGTGCGTATCCAGCAGGTAAGATAAGACAGACTTAGGCAAACTAGTTTTTTTCGCTTATTTTGTAGACCTAGCAATTCTGGTGGGTGATTTTTCGGAATGTGGGAGCAGCCCCAGTATTGAAACTACAGGTCGTTGCTGCGTTTTCTAGGCACGCAACGGGCTGTTGCATTTCCTAAATTTCTCATTACAAAATGATGAGCCTGCTGAAAAACTTCCTCGCTCAGAGGAATGGGAGATAACGAAATACGTAGTGAATACAGCCGAACCAGAAGGCACGAATAAAAAAAAAGGAGATATCCAACAAATATACGGCAAAAGACTCACTGAGTATACGTGCTTCCTTAAGGACGAGGTGCTGCGAAACAATTCCTTTGAAACATCAGGAAATCAGGAAAAAGGCGGGCGTATGCGCACTCATATTCAAATAAGGCACCGCTTAAATGCCTAGGAAACAGTGGAGTTCCACAATTTCCCCCAAATGGCCAATGTAATGCCGCGCGATGAACGAATAGGATAACAGTTGAGGCATCAGAATTTAGCTTTTGTTAAAATAAGAGATATTGTCATTCAAACCGCATGCGCGCAAAATACCTGGTTGAGTGATGGCTACATACCAGGCCGTCAGTAAGGGTGCCAGAAACGATGAACTCGTCTTTCTGAGGCACAACATACAACGTCGTTATACGGAAGTCTTCCATCGTGCTTCCTCGTGATGTGCTTTGCTCGCGACTTTGTTTTTGCTTGTTTCGTTCTTTTAAGTGTGCTGAGAGCGTTATCGCATGTTATGACTGTTATCTTACTCAGCTATCCTTGGCCTTCTGAGTGTACCACTTTCGAGGAGTGTTTGCGCCTTAGTGATTGTGGACCCGTATTCACGCGACACGTGTGGACAAGATGACCTTTGCTGAAAGTCATTGCACTGGCTAGGCTGATGAAACAAATGAAAAGCAAAGGGCGCATGCCGTACAAATAATTTCAATTTTTTCACATAACTACAAGGCCGAAGAAAAGGCCAGCGGACGCCACAAACCCGATCGCGGTTAATTGCATAATTGTTCCTGTTCCTTAAAGCGACATTGCGAGAGCAACTGAGCTTGCCGTTTTTATCGCTTGTTCTAGGACTGCGGCATGCGGAAATGTCGCTGCGAGAGTGGAAGTGCTAGAAGTGGTTATAATTTTATTTAAACGACGAAACAGCAATCCACAGAGTTCGGCTTGAACCGTGCCGACACACATTTGCGAATTTCGTTGTACGAAGTGACCCTTGATTACGTGGAAGTGACGACTCTGGGTGTGCCTTGTGATTGGTTTGACAAGCTAAGTCAAATGTTACATTTATTGATCCCTGCTAGGTCAAGCTGTTGAGTACAAAAAATATAGGAACTCATGTCTAGCGGGGTCCTCGGGCCCATAAACGGACGCATTAGTCGAGGTGGTTTAACAAGCATAGCCTCGAACAGGCGGAACTTTCATATTTTCCGCCTTCAGCGGTGGTGGCCGCCGAAGTGGCGGAAGGAGGCGCTTGTTTCTTTTTTTCTCTTGTTGCGCCCGGCAGGATAGGCATGTCAAAAAAAATTGCAGCATATCCACGGAGTGAATGATGATGAGTGGGCGAAGCTCGGGATGGTCATCGTAGATCGTGCCGAGTTCCGGATTAATTTAGTTAACGCGCACGCTACGAATCCTCATGGTTCAACTACGCACGAGTGAAATCTCCCACCGGCAGTTCATTGCAAGTCAAGATCCAGTGCATATATATATATATATATATATATATATATATATATATATATATATATGCAGTCATGGTGGTGAATAGGCCGGAGGCGTGAAGGCAGAGATGAGTAGTAGACCCTCGGAATTGGCAACAAAAATGCGGAAAGCGTTTATTCAACGTTTCAGCCGGAGACCGGCCTTCATCAGGAATGATGAAGGCCGGTCTCCGGCTGGCATCAGGAATGATTCCTGATGAAGGCCGGTCTCCGGCTGAAACGTTGAATAAACGCTTTCCGCATTTTTGTTGCCAATTCCGAGGGTCTACTACTCATATATATATATATATATATATATATATATATATATATATATATATATATATATATATATATGTATGTAGTGTATGTATGGGTTGCCGGTGAACGCTTCTCCAACGCGAGCAGTCGGTATTTCTCAATCAAGAAACTCGCTTGGAGACGCTGCCTGCGCCAACGTTGTCTCTCTCGGTGAGAGCGCGTTCTCCTTCTTTGCGAGCTGGTACAGCGTTCCTCTAAGAAAGTGTGTTTCCATAGCCAACGCGCGCCTTTCGCTCTCTCTCTCTCTCTCACAAGACAGCAGAGGGACGCGCCGGGAGAGAGAGAGAGGCACGCGCCGAGGCGAACGCCGAGGGCGAGCGCGTGCCTCCCAGCACGCGGGTTACGCCTGACGCCTGACGCCTGACGCGTGACAAGGTTAGACTAAGAGGAGCTTCGCCCCTAAAACCAGTCGAAATAAGCAGCGGTACGCAGTGCCACGCCGCGGTGCACTGGTGCATTTGAAATGTGTGGACGCTCGTTCACAACATAAAGATTCTGAGTAGACGAGACAAGATACACTGACCAATAAAAGAACTGAAATTGCGCATGTGCCGACACAGAAGCAGAGAAATGTCTTAGTAAACGTAAAAGACAAGACAGAGAAGAACTGCGCGAAATAAACAGGGACAAGGAAGACACACGCACAAGCGCTTGTGCGTGCGTCTTCCTTGTCCCTGTTTATTTCGCGCAGTTCGTCTCTGTCATGGATTACCAACTCGCCCAGCGTTCAATCCTTCTAAAGTAAAAGACAAGATGCCCGGTGAAGATTTCCCTGGTGTAGTGCACGAGGTTGCCATGACTGTGACTACAAGTACATCGGTGAAACAGGCAATTTCAAGAAAAGGGTGAAACAGCACGAATATGACGTCAGGAAGCTACACGTGGCCTCGAATTCCCTCGCCGGACACGTGGATTCGAAAGGCCACAGGATTGATTGGTCAAGTGCACGTCTCCCGCCCAAGGAAAAGAAGCTTGCATGATGCCTACACTTGGAATGGTATCCCTGTACATACAAACGACGGCGCACACGTTGGACAGGAGTGAATGGGCACTTACAACAATGTACTCTCGCTGCTTACGTCATATACTCATGCGTAGTTACGTGCTCTTTGCTTACCCTCTGAGTTCAGTGCATGTGCTCACATGATGTTAAATACGCTGTGCCATTGCTATGGCATTTTATTGGAAACAAGGTTCCCGTTTGGGGTGCCGAAACGTCATCGAAATTTCAGTTTTCTTTTATTTTGGTCGGTGTATATATATGTTTTCATAGGTTGCGTCAAACCTTGGATTTCAACAGAAGCATTCCTTATACTTCATGACATGTAAGAGAAAATCTCTTTTAAGTATCATATTTAGAAAAGAACTGCCTTTTTGGACTGACACAATTGGTTCGTTGTAACCATGACGACAACTCCGTCAAAAAGAGCGGTGACAAGCTACTTTGCAAAGGCCACTTTGAGACGAAACTTGCCGGTATCTCCGCTTCCGTTTATAATTAAAGGTCCGCTTATAACTAAACACAACGTGCGCTTAGCATGCCTCGTCGGCAGCATTTTATTCGGGCTCCCAACTTCGACATGCAAAAGGCTTTCATTTCGTACGCCTGTACTAATAAGCACCGCGCCACGAACGTAAATCAAAATTTATATAGTTAATAAAGAAGTACGAGTACAAATTAAAAATGAATATATGTATATATATATATATATATATATATATATATATATATATATATATATATATATATATTTCAGAACTCAGACTACTACCTTGCTGGTGAGGACGATACCGGCGCTATTAGAGCTTAACTTAAAGCTAGACATGTAGACAACAGCATCGTATCTAACCAAATTACTTTTATACATCGACGAAGAAGGCATCATGCGACCTACACGCTTTTTTTTGCAAGGCTGGAATATTTCGGCATAGGGAATGCGTATGAATTCAGCACCGAAAAAAGAAGTCTTGCAAGCTGCACTAGCTTCGGCAAACGTTTGGCCCCCATCGAGGCTACTCATGTTATGCCGACCCGAGTAGCCCGTTAAGCTTTTCTAGTAGGGCCGCATTAGGAACCCTCTACAGCACAAGTTGTTATTAAACACGCACGTCTCGTTGGTGAAGACGGGAACTTAGGTAACAAATGCGCGGTTAACATGACACCTGGAAAGCACGCAAGTTAAATCACACGAAGCGAATAGAGCTTCGTTCGTACGCACCTTTCAGGCGAGGTCTCATTCAGCTCGTAGAATTCCGATGGCGTAGCACTTCATTCCAACAACAAACCACGGTTAACAAAACGTCGAGAAATGAATAAGAACGCCATAACTAATAGCAGTCACAAGCCGCCCTGCCCAACGCCAAAATTGTTGCGCCTCACATCCTTTGAGAAGATGTGAAACCTGAGACACTCTAGCTTCAGGCTGCTGTAAAATACCGCAGGCAGCAAATGAACGCTAGCACTCATCATAATGGTGTCATTAAAGCTTGTTAACGCAGCTTGCTAATACACCAGGTACGCAGCTGAACGTACAGTGTACCTTGTACAAGTACAGGCATGTACAGCACCAGCCGTGGCATAGTGAAACTTGTGGCGAGATCTGTGTATTGCTTTCTTGGTGTTGTTGCACTTGAGTGACACCCGATTTCAAACAGTCCAAGAAATGCAAATCCTATGCTGAAGGACGAGGTTGTGTGGGTCCGCCGCGGTGAGTGAAACCTCGCGCACGGTCATGGGCAGGCTCATTGGAGTTGGGGACATCGGGGGTGTACGTTGGCCCCCATGTGGGCCGGCAACCATGTTATGGTGTGAAACCCGGCAGCCCCCTCGCTGCCGAGGATAGCTGCTGCCTCCCGCGAGATCGAGCCCGAGGCGAAAGCTCTGGCAGCGGACCGCGAGTCCGTGAAGACATTTGGACGCGATACGTCCTTCATTGCTACAGCAATGGCAATTTGCTCAGCAATCGTTGCCGAAACGTTTCTAACCGACGCAGCACATAGGAGCTTGCCACTATGGTCGACTGAGACCACTGCAAAGCGATCAGAACGCCCGTACTGTGCTGCATCGACAAACGTAGCGAGGTCCGGGCTGTCTGCAACTGACTTCAATATGGAACGGGCCCGAGCTATGCGGCGTCCGACATTGTACTGCGGGTGGACATTCCTGGGAAGTAGAGCTACGGCAAATGTACCTCTGATAGAAGACGGTAGAGTCACTTTACGTTCGCGAATCTGTGTAAGACCGCAGCCAATGGACTCCAGGATACGTCTACCGGCCTGCGAGGACGATAGGCGCACTACCTGAGCCATTTTCTGCGCCTCGATCACCTCCGAGAGGGAGTTATGCATGCCCAGTTGTATGAGCTTTTCGGTGCTCGTGCTGAGAGGCAACCCTAGAACTCGCTTTATACTCGTGCGCATTAGTGCGTCGATTTTTGCCTCTTCCCTTTTGGACCAGTGCAGCGCCGAAGCGACGTAATTAATGTGGCTCATGAGAAACGCATGGTAGAGCCGAAGGAGATTGCTCTCGCTCAGCCCGCCCCTGCGGTTCGAGACCCTGAGTATGAGCCTAAGCATGTTCTCCGTCTTGGAAGTGATGCGAGCTATAATCTGCGAGTTGCTACCCTTTGACTCCAGCAACAGTCCGAGCACCCTGATGCAGTCTACCCTGGGGATTCTCTGCCCGTCACGTGTGTATTGGAATGTGCTCTAGAGGGGTGAGGTTCCTCATCCCTTGTCGGGTGGGTCGGTAAAGTAACAACTCGGACTTGGCAGGCGACAGGCTCAATCCCGAACCGACTAAAAAGCCCTCCGTGACGTTGAGTGCCTGTTGAAGTGCCTGCTCTACCTCGGCATCGGACCCTCCCATGCACCACACAGTGCTATCGTCCGCGTAGAGAGCATGGTTAATCCCGCGAACCGTGGCGAGTCGCTCGGAGAGGCCCTTCATGGCAATATTGAAGAGCAGAGGAGAGATGACGGCCCCCTGTCCTTTTCCTAACTGACTAAAAAACTGAGCTTGGGAGAGAGGTGACACTGACAAAAGGCAAAGTCCAGACTGTACAGAGCATGATAACAAATTTGTCATCCTGAGTGATCCATTACGAGGCACAATCCAACAAGAAAAGCTCTATGCCATCTCGGATGGCCAACCATAGTTTTTTGGAACTCACAAAAATTTGCATTAATGATTTTCCATTCTGGCATAAAATTACGGAAAGATCATGTTTACAGTCTTCATGAAGTGTGTTGCTATGATATTTCGTGTTATTTGTGTTTGAGTGAAGCTATAGCCGACTTGATGAATTGGCGAGAAAAAGAGTTCAACATTGGAATTCTGAAGCTCGTGACCAGATTCAACAAGTGCCTGAATGTACAGAAGTAAAGGAAGCTTTGTGTATGCAACAGGTATTTTTCTGATAAGTATTGTGCTTTCAATTTTCATTCGTGGTGCGCTCATAGAATTACTTCACAATTTAAGAGCTAAGTTAAATTTTTCGTTATCAGTGAATGGTTCACACTTTTATCAAAATTAGGTGGGAACCAGTTCTAGTTACTTCAGCACTAGTTATTGAAAAGCTGGATGAGGTTTTTAAACATGTGCTTAAGTTATTGCATCAGTAGTTTCAATGACCACTGGTATTATGAAGTGCAGATTTAGTTGCTTTTTTTTTCAAGGCATAAGAGACTTAGAGCCAGGGATGCTTTCATTGAAGCGGAACAAAACGGCATTTTATGGAAGCCATTGACAAAACACACTTTACTCGAGATCCTCTACAAACGCATTTCTATTTAGGGCACAAACGCCTAGCATCCAACTATGAATGGAAACAGACATGCTGCAAGTTGTTACAAATGAAAGCCCAAATGAATTTGTTCTAAGCAAAGCTTACTTTGCAATATGAAAATTGGCAGTTTTGGAAGCACAAGTCTAGATTTTGATCTTCCTGCAATTCGAGTATTGACGTTAGCAACGAGGCGAACTGGTGGCATCACTGACGCAATTTGGTTAACAACTGTGAGCTCATGGCATAGTACAGCAGCTTACATAGGAAGGTTATAGCTGTGAATATCATTCTGAAGTGATGATTAATTTTTCTTCAACTGCTGAGCATCATTAAAATGGGAGGAATTCCTTAAGCATTCCTGTTTACTATTGAATTTGCTAAAGTGAGTAGAATATGATAATATACACAGCCAACATCAACAAAGTCTCAAACATTGCCTTCAGGTTATAGGAATGTCGAAGCGTGAGCAAAGTGCTGTATAACTGATATTGAAGAAACAAGAAAACGCATGCAACACACAAACAAGGAGAGGGACAAATGTATACACACGTAGGAACGGCTGTATCAATGTACCAAACTAGTTAACCAACATGCCCAAACTGCCGCATAACTACTTTTTCAAGGTAACCTCAAAGCAACACATGCTTTTTTTGGCTCAATAGATGAAAGCTGGTAGCAATATGTTGGCTTGTATGACCAAACTACACGTCAGAACAATTGCAGTGCTGCTTTCTGTGTACGATGACGTGTCAGGTTATGGAAAAGACAGGTTGCCAGAAAATAAACGGCACATAATTCACATTCACTTCATCACAGCTGTGAATTCATGATTTCTGCAAGTTCATCTCTTAGTGCTGCTGTAGCACATGTCTGTGAAACCGTCATTCTCGCTGAGCTGGAAGGAACGCTGTAGAGCTGGAAGGCACACTGTGGGACGCTACATAAAATTAGGCTTTTTTCGCTGCAGCGTTTGCATATAAATATAAACACGAATAGAAAAATCAGCTCTTTATTTTTCCGCGGATCGAAAAGCGAGGCATTCTGTAGTTTATTGATTTTACCGAGTCGTGAAAGTTCCGTACTTATTTCGTTCGGCGTATTGCTTTAAG
>CM023481.1:14439888-14632695 GCA_013339685.2 Hyalomma asiaticum | reverse complement strand
CATAAATAGAAAACTAGTATTGGTGCTGCTATGCTTCAATGCTGTGCTTAATTTTCACACATTTTCTTGCAGGTTGTGCACTAGCTGCAGCTTTACCCATACAATCGGTGGAACAAGACTGGCCCTTCGTCATTGCTGTGTCAAGAAATCAAATAGAAATTTGCTTTCTTCTGTGAATCTCTCTTCATGTCTTATTTTTATTTGTGAGTGTAGGAGAGTGCATTCATAGCAAATGTAGAAATCACTGAGATAGCCCCTTTCATTGCCCTGTTAAATATAGATTAGTTGTCACTGCAGTGCTTGTTTCGAAATGCCTCCATCATTTCATATGCGTTAGGACTGCAGTAAACCACAAAACGAAAAGAAAAAGGATTCATCTACCTGTGCAGTGAGCATGCCTTTGCATGAATGTGAAGAGTGTAAGTTATTAATGTCTTCATGTTGAACCGATCGTACGGACGTTCACTTCCATGACATCAGGTAACAGCCACAACACAGGCATCAGGAATGCATGGAGCTCACCAGAATCTTGAGCATTAGGAGCTCTATAGAACAGTGGTCAATATGTAATAAGCTGTCATCAGGAGTGCATCATAACAGTGCGTCAGGAGCTCACCGGAATCTTGTGCGTTAGGAGTGCATCAGAAACTTATGCGCCAGGAGCGCATCAGAAACTCATGCGCCAGGAGCGCATTAGAAACTCATGCGTCAGGAGCTCTATAGAAAAGCGGTGGCCAATATGTACTAGACTGACATCAGGTATACATCAGAATAGCTCATCAAGAGCACGTAAGAAACTCATTCGTCAGAAGCGCATCAGAAACTCATTCATTAGAAGCGCATCAAAAACTCTGCGTCAGGAGCTCTATAGAAAAGCGGTGGCCAATTCGTACTAGACTAACATCAGGAATACATAAGGAAATTCATCAGACAGTCATTAGAGACTTTTGTGATCCTGATGCGTAAACTCATCAGACTCTCTACAGAATGACATTAAATTTTTTCATAAGGGCCTGAGCCATTTTCTGCGCCTCGATCACCTCCGAGAGGGAGTTATGCATGCCCAGTTGTATGAGCTTTTCGGTGCTCGTGCTGAGAGGCAACCCTAGAACTCGCTTTATACTCGTGCGCATTAGTGCGTCGATTTTTGCCTCTTTTCTTTTGGACCAGTGCAGCGCCGAAGCGACGTAATTAATGTGGCTCATGAGAAACGCATGGTAGAGCCGAAGGAGATTGCTCTCGCTCAGCCCGCCCCTGCGGTTCGAGACCCTGAGTATGAGCCTAAGCATGTTCTCCGTCTTGGAAGTGATGCGAGCTATAATCTGCGAGTTGCTACCCTTTGACTCCAGCAACAGTCCGAGCACCCTGATGCAGTCTACCCTGGGGATTCTCTGCCCGTCACGTGTGTATTGGAATGTGCTCTAGAGGAGTGAGGTTCCTCATCCCTTGTCGGGTGGGTCGGTAAAGTAACAACTCGGACTTGGCAGGCGACAGGCTCAATCCCGAACCGACTAGAAAGCCCTCCGTGACGTTGAGTGCCTGTTGAAGTGCCTGCTCTACCTCGGCATCGGACCCTCCCATGCACCATACAGTGATATCGTCCGCGTAGAGAGCATGGTTAATCCCGCGAACCGTGGCGAGTCGCTCGGGGAGGCCCTTCATGGCAATATTGAAGAGCAGAGGAGAGATGACGGCCCCCTGTACATTTCCTAACTGACTAAAAAACTGAGCTTGGGAGAGAGGTGACACTGACAAAAGGCAAAGTCCAGACTGTATAGAGCATGATAACAAATTTGTCATCCTGAGTGATCCATTACGAGGCACAATCCAACAAGAAAAGCTCTATGCCATCTTGGATGGCCAACCATAGTTTTTTGGAACTCACAAAAATTTGCATTAATGATTTTCCATTCTGGCATGAAATTACGGAAAGATCATGTTTACAGTCTTCATGAAGTGGGTTGCTATGATATTTCGTGTTATTTGTGTTTGAGTGAAGCTATAGCCGACTTGATGAATTGGCGAGAAAAAGAGTTCAACATTGGAATTCTGAAGCTCGTGACCAGATTCAACAAGTGCCTGAATGTACAGAAGTAAAGGAAGCTTTGTGTATGCAACAGGTATTTTTCTGATAAATATAGTGCTTTCAATTTTCATTCGTGGTGCGCTCATAGAATTACTTCACAATTTAAGAGCTAAGTTAAATTTTTCGTTATGAATGAATGGTTCACACTTTTATCAAAATTAGGTGGGAACCAGTTCTAGTTACTTCAGCACTAGTTATTGAAAAGCTGGATGAGGTTTTTAAACATGTGCTTAAGTTATTGCATCAGTAGTTTCAATGACCACTGGTATTATGAAGTGCAGATTTAGTTGCTTTTTTTTCAAGGCATAAGAGACTT
The DNA here is from genome assembly GCA_013339685.2 of Hyalomma asiaticum. NCBI lineage: Eukaryota > Metazoa > Arthropoda > Arachnida > Ixodida > Ixodidae > Hyalomma > Hyalomma asiaticum. The sequence goes on along the minus strand of CM023481.1, from coordinate 14,630,293 downwards.
AGAGCCAGGGATGCTTTCATTGAAGCGGAACAAAACGGCATTTTATGGAAGCCATTGACAAAACACACTTTACTCGAGATCCTCTACAAACGCATTTCTATTTAGGGCACAAACGCCTAGCATCCAACTATGAATGGAAACAGACATGCAGCAAGTTGTTACAAATGAAAGCCCAAATGAATTTGTTCTAAGCAAAGCTTACTTTGCAATATGAAAATTGGCAGTTTTGGAAGCACAAGTCTAGATTTTGATCTTCCTGCAATTCGAGTATTGACGTTAGCAACGAGGCGAACTGGTGGCATCACTGACGCAATTTGGTTAACAACTGTGAGCTCATGGCATAGTACAGCAGCTTACATAGGAAGGTTATAGCTGTGAATATCATTCTGAAGTGATGATTAATTTTTCTTCAACTGCTGAGCATCATTAAAATGGCAGGAATTCCTTAAGCATTCCTGTTTACTATTGAATTTGCTAAAGTGAGTAGAATATGATAATATACACAGCCAACATCAACAAAGTCTCAAACATTGCCTTCAGGTTATAGGAATGTCGAAGCGTGAGCAAAGTGCTGTAACTGATATTGAAGAAACAAGAAAACGCATGCAACAGACAAACAAGGAGAGGGACAAATGTATACACACGTAGGAACGGCTGTATCAATGTACCAAACTAGTTAACCAACATGCCCAAACTGCCGCATAACTACTTTTTCAAGGTAACCTCAAAGCAACACATGCTTTTTTTGGCTCAATAGATGAAAGCTGGTAGCAATATGTTGGCTTGTATGACCAAACTACACGTCAGAACAATTGCAGTGCTGCTTTCTGTGTACGATGACGTGTCAGGTTATGGAAAAGACAGGTTGCCAGAAAAATAAACGGCACATAATTCACATTCACTTCATCACAGCTGTGAATTCATGATTTCTGCAAGTTCATCTCTTAGTGCTGCTGTAGCACATGTCTGTGAAACCGTCATTCTCGCTGAGCTGGAAGGGACGCTGTAGAGCTGGAAGGCACACTGTGGGACGCTACATAAAATTAGGCTTTTTTTGCTGCAGCGTTTGCATATAAATATAAACACGAATAGAAAAATCAGCTCTTTATTTTTCCGCGGATCGAAAAGCGAGGCATTCTGTAGTTTATTGATTTTACCGAGTCGTGAAAGTTCTGTACTTATTTCGGTTCGGCGTAATTGCTTTAAGCGAAAGAAAAGCGCGCTGTCTTTAAAGGGCCCCTAAACAACCCCGAGGTCCAAAATTTGTTTTAAAGATATAACTGCGCTCCTGTGCGGTGTGAACATGCTCCCGCGAGAATTTTGCGAATAGGTGCAATAATAGAGAAGTTACACGGGTTTAAGTGACCGCTTGCGCCGGTTTCGTTTTCTCGGTCGGCCTCACCACCCTTCTCTGCTGAGGAGAGGGTAGGGGCAGCGCGCCGTCGAGACTCCGCCCACTTTTGACACGTGACCTGACGTGATCATTTGACGTCATTGACGCTTGCGCTGCGGAACCGGTTGCTCCCGTTCTAGAAACGTTGGGTTGCTCCTGCGCTCACGCCGGTGGGATGGCCAGGGGTTCTGACAATAGACGTTTCGACCAATCAACGAGATACGACTACGCAAAGTTGTTCGCGGTACGACATGACGACACCTAGTCAGTCGCCGGAAAGAAGCGCGCGAATTGTTTTTTTGAAATACGGCGTCTGTGTGGCGCGCAGCGCTGTCATATTCGCAGAATGTGATCGCCGCAACCTTCTCTATGATTGAGTTAGCTTGTTTGGGCGGCTTTGAAAAAAAGTAGGAGCCTGTTTAGTGGCCCTTTAAGTGAATTCAGTTTTACGCAGAAGGATTAAGAGACAGAGCATCCATCCGAGATATGAGACAGAAGGCAATGACCACTAGGGTGCAGTCATACACACATTCCAGTGCAAGAAGTCTGGGACTGACGAGTCGCATAGTAGGAGACTTCAGCTTTTTCTTCCTAAATATCCGCCCACTTCACTTGGCACTACAATTAGCAGGCGATGCGAGTAGAAGAGTTTGACTGTTTTTCTCTTAGCAATTACTTTGCGTCTGTGTGTGGTTACAAGTACGTATCATTACATTTATGCACCTGCTATGTCTGTGCAGTTCTGATTTGTCATCGCATGATTCTTACCTATATTTGCGCATTAAATATACAGCTTGTTGAAGATGTCCTTGTTTACAATGGTCATGAGAGCGCTATAGACCTTTCATCATCTGCATATGAGCGTAAGTGACTGTTATATAGGCGCGTAGTAGACCTCGCTTCCTGTTCTCCTGACCTCTGTATGTCGGCTTTGAACTAAACGAACAGCTAGCGCCACCTATGTAACTCGTCCTTAATGAGGATAATTCGAATAAAGACAGTTACACTTCTGCTCCCGACTGGGCTGGTCCCTTGTCTCACGCTCCCCAGCAGCAAACTTAACATAACATGGTGTTAGAGTGATCCGACCACCCTGTAACAATGGCCAGTGTATTTCTAGAACCACCAGCATGTTTCCAGCCAGGCGACAACCCGCGACAAGCATGAGAGGACTGGAAACAAGCGAACAACATCTCCGAGCAAGCCTGTGAGTACACCACCAAGTCTACCGCCACGCCAAGAGCCCTACTTCTCCATGTTCTCGGGCCCCATGGCCGACGCATCGCCCAGGAGTTCCCCCCTCCACCTCCAAACACCGATGGCGAAGAGCCGACGGATCAAGTTGCTTACCTCCTCGAACAGTTCGACGCCATCTGCAGACCATACAAAAACGTAATACAGGCGTCTGCTGTGTTCAGTACGATGAAAGGAAAAGAAAAACAAGCATTCGACGAGTTCATAACAGAGCTGCGGAGGCAAGCGGAAAAATGCTACTTTGGGGAGAGGAGAGACCTAATCATTGGCGATCGCGTCGTCGTAGGAATAAGAGACAGAGCACTGAGAGACCGCCATTTTCGTGAACGGGACCTCACACTCAACAAAATCACAACAACATGGAAGGCAGTGGAAATTTCCAAGGAGCACGAAAGAGAGCTTCAATAACCGAATTTCAAAGTGCAAGCTCTGCAAAAGCTGAAGCAATGGAAGTCACGAAAACCAGCAACGAGGAACCGGAACAGCCGAAGCCTTAACAAAAGTTCTCGCGCTGTGGAACAACGCACACACCATGCGAATGCCCTTCCTACGCTTCCAACTGCTATAACAGTGGCAAAATTGGGTATTTCGCCAGCCTCCCAGGTATTTCGCCAGCAACACCTCCCGCCAGCGAATAGGTCTCCTTGAAGATCCGCAGCAACAGGATCAGCAACAAGATTTTTTCTTGGAGAGTCTTGACCTCCATAACGTAAACAGCAAACCAGAATGGACAGAAACGGTCAGTCTAAATAGCTGCTGCGACATCAGCTTCAAGCTAGTCACAGGCTCTGACGTAAACATAATGCCCTAAAGTCAACTGAACACGTGGGTTTCGCAATCTGTATACAAGCCAAGAGCCCGAGTAACAACCTACACGGACAGCAACTTCTCATCAAAGCTGAATGCGAAGCGCACTGCTCAGCTGGAGAAAACGAGTGTAACCCACAGTTCCACGTCGTCAGCCAACCGCTCAAGCCGATTTTAGGCATAAACGCGTGCAAAGCTTTGCATCTCGTTACGAGAAGGCAGCCGAAGCGATCTACAGTAGCTGCGTGCACTCCAACACAACGACTCGAAGTGCTCAACGACTTTCGTGATGTATTTAAAGGCACCGGAAAATTACCGGGAGTTCATTTCATCCAGCTGAAGGAAGGAACAACTCCCACGGTGCCAGCTCCACACCGCGTAGCCAACGCATTAGAGCACAAAGTCAAAGAAGAACTGCAGCGAATGCAACAAAATGGAATTATCACAGAAGCCACTCAGCATTCCCCGTCTGTCCATCCTATTGTTATCATCACCAAGAAAGACGGCAGCGTCCGACTAGGCTTAGATCCCTGGAACTTAAACAAGGCCATCAAAAGGCAACATTACCAGGTGCCTGTGGCGGAGGAGCTTTTTGCAAACTTGAGCGGTGCGAAGATATTTTCCGTCCTTGAAGAAAAGAGTGCTTTTTACCAACTTGTATTGGATGAAGGAAGCTCGCGTTTGTGCACATTTACGACGCCCTGTGGAAAACGCCGATTTCTTCGCGTTCCGTTTGGTCTCGCAATAGCACCCGAACTCTTCCAGGAAGCCATTGACAGGGTTTTCGAAAGGCACATACTGTGAATGTGACTTATACGACGTTCTGGTCTCATCACAGAACATTGAAGAGTTCGCGAAAGACCCCCGAAATGTGCTCAGAGTAGCACGCGCCAACATCCTTAAATTCAAGAAAGCCAAGCTTCAGCTGGGGTTGACAGCAATTACGTACTTAGGTCACCAACATTCATCTCAAGGGATCTCTCCAGACCAAGATAAAGTGAAGACCCTTAAAGGCATCCAAATGCCATCAAACAAGCAAGAACTTCAAAGATTTTTGGGAATGGCAACCTGCCTAACTAAAATTACTCCCAACTTCTCGGCAACTACACCTGCTATAAGTGAACCACTGAAGAGAGATGTCCACTGGCACTGGACGCAGCGACATACCGACACAGTGGAGTGCAATAAATCGAGGCTGACGACTGCAGCCGTCCTTCGCTACTTTGATCCCTCAAAGCCTATCACAGTCTCAACGCATGCCAGCTCCTATGGAATGGGTTCGGTGCTGCTGCAAGAAGGCAGACATGTGGCTCATGCATCATCAGCTCTTACAACCAGCCAGCAGCGGTATGCACAAATAGAAAAAGAGCTTCTGGCTGTCGTGTTCGCATGCGAAAGATTTCACCACTACACCTTCGCGCAACACATAACAGTGCAATCGGATCACAAGCCACCTGATCGTCATTCATAATAAGGACTTCAACAAACTACCACCAAGAATCCAACGACTCATCCTTCGACTACAGCAGTGCGACATCACCATTACCTACGATCCAGGCAAGCAAATCATGGCAGCAGATACCTTGTCACGAGCACCAGACTTATCTTGCCAGGTTCAAACAGTGATTCATGATCAGGGACTGCTCATATCAACTTTGATCCAAGCAACACCACAAGACTTCCAAAATTGCAGAGGCGACTGCGCAAGATCCAACATTACAAAAAATTGGCAGATACCAAGTGCAGTGGGAATCAAGGAAATGCGAAGCACGCATCAGGAACATAAACTGGATCTGCACTGTTCTCTCGCTATACCGGTTTTGGCACATATGAAGTTGACGAAACGGCAAAAAGAGCACCAAGACTATGGCATGCCAACCATGCCGCTCATGAAATGCATGTCATGTCATGATTTTCATGTGATGACCTACCTGTCATTTATGCTCGTCATGCGGTCATGTAGTGGCATGCCAATTTTCGTGTACATCCCGTTAATGAAAAGGCCAGAGGAGCACCAAGACCATAGAATGTAAATAATGCCGCTCATGACATGCATGTCCCGATTTTCATGTAAGGACCGGTCATTTATGTTAGTCATGCAGTCATGTGCCATACAAATTTTCGTGTACATCCCATTAACGAAACAACCAGGGAAGCACCAAGGCCGTGGCATGTAAATCATGCCGTTCATGCCATGCATGTCACGATTTTCATGTTATGACATGTCATTTATGTTTGTCATACAGTCATGTTGTGCCATACCAATTTTCGTACATATCCCATTAACGAAACGGCCAGGGGAGCACCAAGACCATGGCGTGTAAATAATACCGCTCATGGAATGCATATCATGATTTTCATGTTATGACCTGTGATTTACGTTCGTCATGCAGCCATTTAGTGGTATACCAATTTTCGTATACATCTCATTAACGAAACGGCTAGGAGAGCACCAAGGCAGTGATATGTAAATCATGCCGCTCATGACATGCATATTATGATTTTCATGTTATGACCTGTGATTTATGTTCGCATGCAGTCATGTTGTGGCGTTCCAATTTTCGTACACATCTCATTAACGAAACGGCCAGCAGAGCAGAAAATCGTATGCGGCTAGATAGATAGATAGATAGATAGATAGATAGATAGATAGATAGATAGATAGATAGATAGATAGATAGATAGATAGATAGATAGATAGATACGCTCAATGTCGCCGAAGTTCGCTAAGAAATACTTCGCGTTTAAAAGTGGCAAGATGCATACAGGAAGGATGGCCTCAGAGACTTTCATATGTCGACAACAATGTCAAGCTATTCTACCATACCAGAAGCGAGCTCTACATAACAGAAGGCTTCGTAGGCTATGGCCAGCGATTAGTCATACCAGCAGTTTGTCAGGTAACTGTACTTCAGACGTTGCGCCAAGGTCACCGCGGAGTAACTGCTTGCAAGAACTTAGCAAACCAATGTGTATACTGGCCATGTTTGAGCAGACACTGAATCCTTGGTAAACAACTGTGACGGCGGAATGCTAATGCTCAGAAGCCACTATTGGACAGATCTCTGCCTGAGGGCCCTTGGATGCAGCTTGCCATGGATTTCTTTCCTCTTAAAGGCAAGACATACCTTCTAATAGATGACTACTTCTCCAAGTATATAGAGGTACGTCAGATAACGATTACCACAGCCAATTCGCTAATACTTGTACTCAAGGATACATTTGCAAGGTTCAGCATACCAATCGTAATATCTGACTAAGGGCCACCGTTTCACAGCGGAGAGCCCAGAATTTTTTTTTTACTGGGACATCAAACATGATCATTCATCCCCAGTGTATCCGCGCAGCAATGGCCAAGCAGAACGGACCATACAAACAGTCAAATCAATGATAACAAAGGCAGCAGAAGAAGGCAAGGACCTCACAGTAGTACTGCCCAACCATCGCTCAACTCCGACAGTGGCAGGATGATCTCCATCAGAACTACTAATGGGCAGGAAGCTACGTACATTCCTACCAATCCTTCCAAGCGTACTGGAACCGAGCTTCCGAACGGCGCCTCCCCATATGCTTTTTCAGCAGACAAAAGGAGCAGCACAAACATGGTAATCTCCACACAAAAAATCTCCGGGTGCTTATTCCTGGTGAGCCAGTGTGGATCCACCTGAATGGAAAATGGCAAAAAGCCACCGTGGTGAATGTCGGTCCACAACCTGGAAGATACGGAGGCATCTTCGTCAGGAATCGCATCCATCTTCGACCAAGAACCTCACAGCAGACTGATACAGAGGCTTCGCCGGAGGACTACGACACAGCTCAATCTTGCCCCCCCCCCCCCCCCATTCCCAGCTACAACACAAGTTGAGCAACGGCCTCGCCCACCTCAAACTACGGGCTCCGGAAGAAGAATCAAGCCTCCTGCACGATATGCCAGCTTAAGAAGCGACTTCGATAAATTGTAGCTTCACGTAGCAGGTTAAGGTCGCTTGCAACGTTTCTAACTAAGGATATTATTTTAATCGGCTTTATCTAAGAGGATAATTATTTCTGTAGTGTTCTTGTTGCCTAGAAAGCCGATCCTCATTAAAACGAAGGGCGTGTTATACATGCGCGCAATAGACATCACTTCCATCTGTACGTCGTCTTTGAACTAAACGAACAGATAGCGTCACCTTTGTAACGCGTCCTTAATCAGTATATTCCGAATAAAGAGAGTTCCGCTTCTGCTCCCGACTGGGCTGGCCCCTTGTCTCACGCGCTCCAGCAACAAACCCAACACAACAGTGACATCCACCGGAAACACAGCAATCAGAGTGCAAGAGATAAACCGCGTCCTAGAGTATGCGGTTCAATGAACTTGTAGAGAACGGAAGGGAGGGGCGCACGTGAGCAAGTGGCCGGGTGTGGTCGGGGCACCCGTACGTACACACGTGTCCTCTCCGATTTTGTTCAGCATCGCGCAGATCACCTAGCTGCAACGGAAACAGTTGATGTCGATGGATGTAGCGTTATTATTGCCGTTTAGAAGAAGTTAAAATAAGTGAGAGGCAACGCATCGCGTTTGATAACCAGTTTGCGCCGTCTCGTTCCGCCTTTGCTGCATGTGTTCTAACGGCTGTCGAGTGTGATCGATGCCCGAGTGCTCCGCGCACAACACCACAATCGTTATTTTGACTAGTAAGCAGATGTTTCCTGTAATGCACGCATATGTGCTAAAAGTACGAACTTACAAAGCTCGTAGCTTCGTTCACCGGGTAAACTTGCAGCTTTTTAAGTACGTTAAGCTTTTGTAGATGTTTCTAGGCGCTGGTTCAGCGGCACCATCCAAGGTCAGCGTTTTCCAATCACGCGCCTGCATTCTCAATAGATAATTTTCACGTTTTACGTTCCAAAACCACGCTATGACTATGAGATACGCCGCAGTGAAGGTCTCCGGAGATTTTGACCACCCGGGGTTTTTTAACGTGCACTGACATCGCAGAGTACACGAGCCTCAACATTTCAGCTCCGTCGAAATGCAGCCACCGCTTCCATCCCGCGACCAGATCTGCAGCCGAGTGCCATAACCACTAAACCACCTTGGGGGTGGGGGGAGGGGGCATTTTTATGACATCACTATAAGCCCAATGCTAACCAGCTATGTTCTAGTCGCAACCATTCAACACGAGCGCGCTTAACGCTAAGCTGAAAATATCCGGGAAAACTGATGATTACAGACAATAATACTGGAGATGGCGTCTCGAGGACTCCCTTGAAGAACATGGCAGTCACTTATTTCCGAGCTGATACGGGGATGTTGTCCCCTGACTCCCACGGAGCCGAACAGGGTCGTATACAGGCCACCAGAGTCGAGTCGCACACACGCTGACTCATTTTTGACTTTGCTTTTGTTAAGAGTGTATAATGATACCGTTTGCTGAGATCAGCACGAGGAGTGTGGCTTTACTGCGGATGAAGCGCTGGTGATAACCGAGAGACGGCGCTGGGGAGGATCAAATAATATGATAAAATGTGCTAGCAAGCTAAGCAGGCGCTCGATTTGCGCGTGTGGGCTGCCTTATGGAGCACAAGAAGCCGGTGACCGCCGCGTTGGCTGCCACATTAGAGGTGTTCCAGTGGCGTAAGGTGTGGTCAACACATTTAAGTGGGGCACTCACTTTCCATATAATCGCTTGAATTAAGCGCACCGAGCCGAACACGTGCTTCGCTGTTCTCGTTTTAAGTGATAAATAATGCGCCGTTCTACAAAGTCAAGTGTACTTGCTGAGGCTTTAAAGTTTGGCACGAGCAAATAAAGGGCCAGTTTAAAAAAAAGGGGAAATATCAAAAGCACACTAATGATTTGTACGAGTGGTTACTACGAGTATGCGCAAGGGCACCAGATATGCCCTTCTTTATTAGTTCTGCCTCGTTTGCTAAATACGATGTCATGGCGTGTGAATATGGCTTTGAGTTTAACATGTTTTGCTAATTTTCTGTACCGCCTTATTCGTTTAGTTTGTATCTCTTCCAATACTATGAACATGTTGCCATTGCTTTCACTGCTAATTTAGCAAGAAGAATACAGCAGTAAGGAAAAAATAAATAAAAGGCAACGAGCAACACAATATGCGCGCATCTCAGATAGTCGCTTCTACGAGTTCAGTGAACACATCAGTCGTTGGTGATAGAACAATGTATTCGTCTAAAGAATTCCAATCTCTTACCGCTTGAGGAAAAAAAGGGAAGCGAAATACATTGCTAGTGCAACAAAATTCCTCCACAGTGAATTTATGTTTGTAACGCGATTGTCTGGATGAATTATATCGGACAAATGACCTGGTATTTATCTTGAAATTATCATGTAACAATGAATACAAGAATTTCAACCTTTGTATTTTGGCTCGGCTTGACAGTGTCGCTAGGCCAGCCAGTGGAAGAATTTCTCTTGGGGAATCCCCCCCCCCCCGGTAGGCCTATAGCGACTAAAAATAAACATCACAGCTTTCCTTTGAACCTCTTCAACTGTAAGAATGTTGTTTTTCGTGTGCGGAAACCATGCAACGCTGGCATATTCCAATATTGGTCGGATAAGGCTAGTGTAAGGGGAAGATGGATGCTTCCATCGATGAACAGATCGCAAAATACGATTTGGAACAGGGAGTGTCGCAGGCTCCTGCGACATTCCCTGTTCTAAATCGTATTGTGCGATCTGTTCATCGATTCAAGGCAAGTGAGGCAAGATATTGTGTTTCATATGCGGAACCTGGTAGTGAGCGTTTCAGCAAGAACAGTGCCTTAGATACGTGTTGCACATGCGCGTTCCGGCTGAGGTTACTGCTTATTATGACACCCCGGTATTTCTATTGTGAAACGTTCCGTAGCAGCTGACCGCTAATGCTGATATTGCGTGATATAGTACGCAACCGTCTGCAAATACCCTGATGTTTACGTCAACGAGATTGCTTATATCGTTTATGCACAACAAGAAGAGCAGTGGGGCTAGTACAGAACCTTGCGGTACACCGGATAAAGTGGGAACGGTGTCTGACATGTAGTCAATATACTGCACGTACTGGTAGCGGCACGAAAGAGAATCTTCGATCCAGCGAGTAAGTGGGCCATCTCCGACTAGGCATTTTAATTTATAGTTCAGCTTATGGTGCCGGACCACGTGGGGACCGCCGCGCGAGAATATCAGCCATCTCATTTAGAAATATACTACGATGGCCTCCAACCAATACCAATTGCACTTCATGCACGTGTGGAAGGATTAGTGATGTGAATGCGTTTAGGACAGAAGACTCGGAAGGAGAACCTAAACCTAGAGATGTATATGCCGAAAGCGAATCAGTTACTATAACAACTGCCGAATCTTTTACAGGAAGTTTGCCAAAGGCTAAAACAATGGCTAAGAGCTCTGCTTCGAATATGGGTGTATAATCCGGGAGGGGCAAGGTATACGACCACCACGAAGTCTCTGCGAAAATTACCACTCCAGCTTTCTCCGCACGTATGGATACATCAGTTGCAATTACATTAACAACTCCCATTTGACGTAAATGATCTTGTAACAAGGCTGTTAAATATCCGGACGGTAGTAGTTTGACATTAAAAGAGAATATGTCATGCAATTCAATTTTAATATTGGTCAAAGGATTTATGCAGTGAAGATGATTTCGCTGAATGTTAAGATCTAAAGCATCTAGTTGATTCTGCCCAAATGAAACTTGAGGTCTGAACGTGCGAGACCCAGGCTCATTAAAAATGTTCAAGCTTTAGAAAGAACAGAAAGTGTGATCGTCTCTGTGATGGCGCATATATTTTTAAACATGTACTGACGTTGAGGATAAGGAATCTGCAAGCTAACGTGGAGATCCAGGCTTCTTGATATAAAACATGGTTTCGAATAAATGTTGGTACCTTGAGATAATTCCGAAGAGCCTCTCCCTCTAAAAGAATCAAAGGATTAATCTTGTACGCTGCCCCCCCCCCCCCCCGAGTAAAATACAACCAAAGTCTACCATGGGACGGGCATATACGGTAAATCATAAGAGTGTGTCTGCGCAACGCAGAGGGGAGCTGGCCAAGTATACGCATCATTCCAACAGCGCGTGTTACCTTACAAATAATATTCTCGATATGGTCGCGCCCACTATGCTTATGGCCATAAAATACACCTAAATACATAACACACTCAGCCTGGGGAATTATTTTCTGCCGATGCTGAAGGCAAATACTAACTAGAGCATTCAAATAAAAAACAATAATAGAACTTTTGCAAACGTTTAAAGTCATGCTAACTTGAGCTGACCATAGCTAAAGTGTCCCTAAATAAGATTGGAAGGCTGCAGGCAATGAATGTGTGTACTGGAAAAATCAATGTACAGTCTGTCTTCTTTTTCTTCCGCTTGCAGCCGCCAGCCAGCTTTGCCAGTTTACTAGTGGGTTGAGGTCATGGGTGCAAGGGAAAAAGAAACCCGCGTGCGAACGCCGCACATTGGGAATTGCATAAAAGAACTACACCAGCACTACTGTGGACCCTAACTAATGATGATGATAGCTCTTTAGTTTGCTGAACAAGGAACGATTTGATAAACAGCCTCACTGTGAAAACTTTTAGACGAGAAAGAAAGGACCAAAAAAAGCGTGGAAACCTTTATTGTGACAGATGCACTGCCGCGACAGTCAAGAACACCTCCTGCATGGCGCGCCTTCTAAGACGAAATTTCCCATCAGAAGGAAAATCAGGGTAAAGAGCTTACAGTAGGAAATATTCATGTATGAGCGCTATGTAGTCATGACAATGCAGTGTATTGACAATGTAAACTACGTATAAGCGTCCCGAAGCGTTCGTGTAACCTATTTACAGAAATAGCAATGTAGTACGCTGCGTAGGAAATTGCCGAGGTACTTCACACATCCCGACAATAGTTTTCTGCGTTACACTGTTTCTTTCTCTTTTCAAAGAAAAGAAGTCTACGGATGTTTGATTCTGTTTAGCACTATCGTGGATGCAACCGCATATATGTTTTCCTGCCATTATCAACGAACATATAGGCGCTCCCTAGCTCGGAAAGAAGCATGACACTATTGATTTCGGCAAAAAACATTCAGTAACCAGAGTCAGAGTGAAGCATATTCCTCCACTCAGGAGTAACGTGAATTCGCTAGGAGCACCGATACTCCAGTTGGAAAAACAGGGTGCTTCGTAATGCTCAATAATTTTTCGCCCCGAACCTGAGACATCCATGCGGTACCTTCTGCGACTTCAGCAAAGAACAGCAATAACACCTAGGGTGCTAAGTTGAAGGAGGAGGGGTCAGGCGTTTCCGATCACTGTACATGCGTACGCCAGTGTGTTTGTTTGCGTGCATTTAAAATACATATATACAAACTGAAAAAAATATGGCACTTGGGGTTCTCACAAAGATATATTCATTAATTGTTTCGCAAGAATATTTACGGCACGTTGTATACGAGGCTAGTGAGACGCGCCGAACATCACTACTCACTTGAAGCAGCCGTGCTACATGTGGATATACCTTGATATAATTTGAACGACGGCACTTTCAAGCTTCGTAAGTGACCCGGCAATTATAGTGCGCAAACGCTGCTCCCAGCTTACCTTCATAATGCTTCTGTCAAGTTTTGGCAAAAACTTGCGTCTGCACCTTCTGTCTCCCGTGCATCAGTGTTCATTAGCTCCAATTCGCAAAGAAGACGCAATGCGTGATCCTTACCGGCGTGCACAAACGCCGGAAAACACTTGACACTGACACGGCTGACCGCGTTGCCTTCAAAGCTCGCGGCAGCGATAAGAACGGCCCACCTCTCATCGTTTACTGTCCTCTCTTTTCGTTTGAGAAAGAGGCGCTCGATTGCGATCAGTGACCCTTGCGCTCGTCCGCCCCGTAAATCATGCCTGGTAGCGGACCATTGGTAGTAATTCTAAGACATTTACGTAGATGCACTCACCGTTTTTTTTTTCGAAAACATACGAAACCTTTACGTGCTGCTGCATTGCGTTTATCACAGTTTCTATCGCTAATTCACCTCCCCATGTAATTAACAATCGGGGCGCTATATTTTTTCCCTTTATAGTATTCCCTTTGCTCTTCCACTATTTTAAGGTGGAACTCTTAAACCTCTCGTCAAACGCCGTCATGGGCAGACTACACAAACGCTGACAACAATCGAATGACGCCAAAGAAATTCTCTCGTCCACTTCATGTATATAAAAATTGGCATGACAGCGTGTGAATGTGTCACAGGTCATGACGTCGAATATCGTTGCGTGCTCGTCATTTAGTGTCACGATTAGGAGGAGAAGGATGAGGAGAAAGGAATAGGAAAGGCAGGGAGGTTAACCTGGGCTGAACTCAGTAGGCTACCCTGCACTGGGGAAGGGGAAGGAAAGTTCTGGAAGATAGAGAGAGAGCAAAAAAAAAAGAACTATTAAAATGCTGTAGTACCAATGACGTTATAGAAGTTCTGTGTCCATTTTCAGACACGGTTAAGCAACCCAGTAGCACTAAGAAAATACAGCAACGCTTTTGTTGCTTAGCGCAGCCGAGATGCACAGCGCCATGGACCAAAGATCATTGCAACGCTGCAAATCTCGCTGGTAATCTTTCGCCGCCTTCCACGGAGTGGCATTCTTTCATTGGCGTATGTTGTGGAGTGGCCACAGGGCGTGCTCGATAGCCTCCTCTACAGCGCAATCGCTGCACTCGGAGCTTTCATCCATTTTAAGCTTCCCTGTCACGATTAAGCATATAGTAAACCGGCGTGACGCATGCCTGCATTCCTCGGCCGGGTATGTATACCCCACTCGTAATGGAATATGATAGTGAAATAGACACTGGACAGCGGGGTGTATAGACAGGCACGAGACTTGCACCTACGACCTTGGGCATTCGAACGCCAAGGTTCCAGGTTCGAACCCACGAGGCGAAGCGATAGGGCTTTCGCATTTATGTCTCTCAGTTGTTCACTATTATAAAAGGGGTCCGGAACCAGCTCTGGCGCTTGGTTTTGAAAACAGCTCCTAAATGATACATTAGAGCGCAAGAAGGACGAAACACAGGAAAAGAAGACGACAACACGAGCGCTCTATTAGCATTCTATTAAGCTCCTATGTATTGAAGCAAGGTAGCAAGATGGCGCATGTTGGTATACTATCATGGTGAAACAGCGCGCGCAAACAAGGACTGAAGAGAATGAATAGACGACACGAGCGCTGACTGACAACTGAAACTTCATTGAAAAAGATAGCACAGCGCTCGTGTCGTCTATTCCTTCTCTTCAGTCCTTGTTTGTGAGCTGTTTCACCATGAGTGCATTGAAGGCTCCTGAGAAATAGACATTTGAAATAATTTTCCGAAAATATGCGATAGCAGGAAAGATATTGAGACAGGAAAATCTCCCTTTCAACTGCGGCGGAGCCGACTGATTATGTCTGTGGTGGGCGGTGCCAGAGGTGGTGTCCTGCCCACGTCGTTACATCACCCGGATTCAATATTGTGTTGTTCTCCTTCCACCCTACTTGGCAGGGCTGCGCGGTGGTGTTGGCAACTCGTATTTCCGGTCGCCTCCTCGGTTCGCGCCCCGACCGCGCATGGTCTTTCTGCATCCTACTGCATCATTTCTAAGCCCCGACCCGCTGTTTATTTCCCTTCATCACACTGGCTCGAGCACGGAGCACGCACGCTTGCGTCCTCAGTACGCTTTTTACTTTCGATCTTGCTCGTACGTCAGCACCGCAGAAAACAGTGCGCGACGCATCTTGCTCTGCGAGGTCGGATCGAACGTGTGACTGAAGCGATTGGTTTCAACCCTTACGGTGACACACCAAGAAAACGTAGAACTCGGGCACCAGACGAGCCAGAACCCCCAGGACCTTCGTAACGTGGCGGCGATGACATGATTTGGTACGTGAAAGCTTACTGCGCCGCACATTTCCATTACCGCGCATCGATTTGTTCACAGCTTCCATGTAGGGCCAGTTTTCTTTCGTGAATCGCACCATTTGTAATAATTGCCACGAACGTCCAGTTACAATCATGTCCGCTTCTTCGTACCACACCCAGAAAGCCAGCATCTATCACGATAATGCCCGATCTTGATTGAAATCTGCGTTGTCCGACGATCCACATTGGTTTGGGTGATTTCTTCCGCAACATGACCCGCCCAAAGGAGCATTTCAATTTGTCTGTTATGCTGCTGAAATTGCAAATATGAACCTTTCATTTATCAAAACTGCATTCTTCCGTGTGCGATTGTGATTCAAATTTTTCTCTAATTGGCTGTAAACGTACGCCTGAAACTATGATAACAAGCCTCCGATCGCGACCAAGAGGCATGACTTCTGTGCGGGTCGAGCCAAATCGCAATAAAAGGTTATCGTGTCACAAACTCGATCTAGAGCGGGCTCGATCGCAACCTGCTTTCATGCATTTCGGCGAAAGTTCATCGTGTGCGAGCTGCAGGAGGACTGTGTGCGATTGCTATACTTTTTTGTACGCCGTAGCAGCGCTGAACGGCAGTGTTGTGTGACTGTGATAACTTAAAGTGAACCAAGCATCGTCGGAGCATTTGTCCAAAGTGAAGCGTACAGCTGATCAGTGCAGCCATGTCATTCTAGCTTCCAAACTCTGTAGTAGCTGATCCGCGCGGCCACTTCGCAAAGCTGGTAGATAGCGGGGATCGTAACAGCATAAAAGAAGCGAGATTGCTAAATTGTTTGCCTTCAATTAATATCTTCCTGCGTGATTATGTGTACAGGTGCACCTGTGGGCACTGCTTGGAAAATGCACTGGAGAACGCATGCTGCCGGGATATCTCCAACGTGACTGCATAACCCGCCACCCTCACTTTGAAAGTGTGTGTCTAAACGTGGCCGTCTTGGAAGCAGTATACTGGGAGCTGACAGAAAGCGGCACTAACATCGAGGGGGAAATGCACAAGTACATGCACTTCCAAAGCATATAGTTAATGTGGTCTTCACATGCTTTCTTCATCCTTACAGAAAATATCGATTTGTGGCATACGGATTTGGAAAAGATTTGGCGGGTACAAGGGTTATACAGCCTGCTTGCGTGGTAGCCAGGATTAGGAACGACTTCCTGTCAGCCTCTTATGTCGGCTTCCAATACCCCATGCTATGAATTATGCAAAAGTAAGTGCGGCTACCTTTACACAAGTCACAACAAAACATTTGAATAGTGCGCTCAACTCATAAAAGTAATTATGGGCGCCTTGTACATGCCGTTGGCTTTCAGCACTCACTGTTGAAGAGCTAACGAGTCTCTCCTTGAGTGTTTTTTTATGATGCTTTCTGATTTTGTGTAGCACTGTTGTGGTGCGAATAATGAGACTGTAACGACATGCAAAGTGCAGTTCGGTTTATTTCCCTAAATTCCATCAGGGCCAAAAAGTGTTTCGAGAGACGGGTGCAAGGAGTATAAAAATTGAAGTCAAAGAATATAAACAGTTAGGCAACAATATCACTTCAAAGGTTTATTTATTCATTTATTTAATGATACTACACTGCAACATTTTTGGCCCTTGCATCAGGGGGTTTGCAACACATGAAACAACAATGTAACACAAAAAGTAGTAGAACAAAATATTGAAAGAATGAAACCAAAATCTTGTACACACACGTAATTCACTCATGGGAATGCCCTTCTAAAAGTTTCAGAAAGCTAGAGGACTGGAAAGAGGCCTTAGGTAGAAAATTCCAGTCAGAAATGGTCCATGGGAAAACTGTTTGAAAGCGGCAGTTGTTCCAAAATTGGTTTAGACTTGATGGCTTCCAGTGTGTTGTGTCCATGTAATGGAAAGGAAGTACTTGATTTGTTCAGGAGTAGTGGACTAAATGCTAGACTTTACAAAAGGTACTGTATGTGGCGAATATGCATACACATCACATCTTCCTGTCCCTATCATCCTACTTTGACACCTTTTTCTCCCCTTTTCCTTTTCTACCTGTGTAGAGTAGCAGGCCAGAGCGCACTTAGGCCAAACTCTGTGAATTTCGGTAAACTATCTCTTTTCTCTGAGCGGACTGAAACAATGATGAATATTCATCTGCATTCAGCATGCAGTCTCAGAAACACATTGCGTTGTGTCTGGCCCTGAACTTTTCACTGTATAAATTTTGAGTATACGGTTACATACATCAGTTGTAGTGAGTAGCATAATAGGAAAATGTGATGATGATGGATTAGTGAAAATTGAGTGAGTGCGTCTATCATCACGAATCAATGCAGATTTAAAGTAGTCAATAAATGCTTTGGCAAAACAGATTACCTAAGCATGATTTGTCAGAAATAACACATGAAGAAAAACCGCGCTGACTTGGTGGATTGATGGCCTTCCCGAACTATGATAGCTTGTTTTTATGAATTAAAGCAAAAGATTATTGAAATAACTTTGCACACTTGACATTGCAGATGTCAAAACCAATTTGTTGTGTTGAAGCTTTCACTGAATTTACAGCATTGGGTTGGTCGCGAAGGTGCCTGATACGACAAATTACGTAAGTGTTTAATCTGACGCATGTACCAAGGATTCTTGGTGTGGCACTTTACACACTTGGTTCGAAAGTGATAAGTATACAATGATTGCCAATTGCATAAAAATTGTTTAAAAACATGCGAACATTGTAATAGCTGGCGCTGCTCGAAAGCGCAAAGGTGGATTCGAGCATCTCAGTGATAAAGGTGTCAGCGAGCAGTGTGCTCAATGCTCAGTAGTGCTATGTAAATGACAATGATAGGAATTTCTCGCTTTGTGACATGTTATTTGTTTGCAGGTGGCAAACTGGAGAAGGGCACACATTTGGGCTGGTTGGTTCATGATTGCAAGAAGACGAAAACAGCGCAGAACACAGGACAAGGGAGAGCACAGACACGGGCGCTGACTGACAACCATATGTGTTTATTGCAACAATCGTCGTGCATAAGTAAGCCGCCACTATCAATGCGAAATGAACCAACAAAATCAGCATGCGCAGAATCCAACTACATTTCTTCAGTTTAGCAAATCGGGTACGATGCAAGGCCACAAAATGTTGCAGGAAGCATAGGCAGCCTTTTCTAAAAACGTGTTGCGACTCTGTTGTTTACAACATCCCCCTGTCTTGTGGCCGTTTTTATATTGGGCAAACCGGCCGGTGTGTTAATGTACGCATGGGTGAGCACGCGAGAAAAGTTAAAAAGAAGGCCACTGATAGCCAACTACCAATACATTGCAATGAGTGCGGCTGCGAGCCATCTTTCGAAAATGTGATTTTCTTGTCTAAGTACCGGGATGAACTTGCTCGTCTTGTATCAGAAGCCTATCACATCCATAGTAGTGGAGAAGCATGTGTTAGCCTACCTTCCATTTCCCTTCTTTCGAAGGAGATATCGTACCTGAGTTGCTAAATTGAAGATATGTAGTTGGATTCTGCGCATGCTGATTTTGTTGGTTCATTTCGTATTGATAGTGGCGGCTTACTTATGCACGACGATTGTTGCAATAAACACATATGGTTGTTGGTCAGCGCCCGTGTCTGTGCTCTCCCTTGTCCTGTGTCCTGCGCTGTTTTCGTCTTCTGGCAAACCGGAGTCTGACATTATGCTGCACTAATGCTTACCGTGTTTGTGTCATTCACACTGCTGGGTGATGCTAATTATTGTACTGTGGCCTGTGATTCACCTTGCAACGCTCTCATCAAAGGAAGGCTGGTAGCTTGTGTCTACTTCAGAAATGACAGACGATAGCTCTTCAGCGTCTACCTCTTCCTCTGCGTCTGGCACTGTTGTTTTGAACCTCATGCCGGCTGAAACCCCCATGTTGGTGATGGGGTACCCACTGGTTCACACTGATCTGATGCGTCCGGATGTGCGCATGTGTCAGTTTCCACATGTGCTTCTTTACATATGTAGGCACTGAGGATGGTCTGTGAGGCTGCAAAATTTCCCACATAATGTTTTGAAAAACTACAGAGCATGCATTTCTTTCTACATTTTTGCGATGTTGAACAAAGAATTGGTCAGCAGATTAACAACACACTTACACATTGTTGGTTGTGTTTTGCTATTTACACCCCTATGTTTGTCACTTATTTTGGTAACTGAGGTGTCTACACAGGTGTAGAAGTCTTGTGGTAGGAGTGCACTAGCCTTTGTGACAATCAAAACAGCTAAAGCTTGTACCTGTGCGATTTAACAACTACCAAATGTCAACTTTGCTGTGTTAAAGGTTGTCGCATCCAAAACTTGTAGCTGGCTCAAGTGATGTTATTGCATGGTGTCACTGCCTCCTTATGTAGGGTCTCTGTAACAACTGTCTTGATGATGGCTGTCTGAGTGCCAACATTGCGCACTGCAGGGGTACAGCTGCATCTACAGATCGGAACATGTAAAGTTATGCACTTAGAGCTACATACATCTTTAGCACATGATCACAGAAAACTCGAGGGCATCTGGTGCTTACTTGACATGACACTTCGATGCCAGCTGCAGATGAATGCACTTTGCTGGACTCAGTCCCATGCTGAGACTGTAAGTCAAGTGCTTTACGTAAAAGAGAATTATAGTTTCTGTCCAACTACTCAACCCTGTGATCCTGCAACTTGTGTGTCGCAAGAGGGGGCTGTGCTCGTGAACTGGCGATTATGTTCGTGCAGTGGATCAGTGGGCTATGAAAATATGTATCACTATTGTGATAGACCACGGATCGCGGTAATTGAATGCCACTTCACATTGCCATGAATGCCTAAATGCAAAATACTGCTTGTTTGTTTAGGCAGCCAATGTGCTACACTCAGGTATTTTCCTCCAACTCATTGTTTATTTACTACATGAAAATTTAGAGACAAAGTGAACGTGTATGTGTAAAAAGGTTTTGAACTGCTCCCTGCTCCCCGAAATCTTGACACACTGTGTGTACACTACATACACACAAATAAGCACCTAGATGAATACACCTGCAGTTGCATTTACCGACCAACACGCCTGTATTGGACCACCCAGACCATGTTTAGCATGATACGAAGCAGTACAACCGATTCTGAAGTAGCCTCAGCATGTTGTTTGACATTTTATAGCTCCCTGTGCTGAACTGAATTGCAAAGCTACGTCTGTCACATCATGCAGATTATATGGCCTCTCATGTAATGCAGGTGGCTGATTAATGCAAGAGTAAAATTTTCTAATTAGTGAATCATTAAAAACATTATGCAACATGTAAGAAAATGTTGAAGGAGTGCATTTACCGACAAATAAAGCCTGCAGAAGTGTACATTACAGTCAATTAATTGAAATCATGTCACTGGCCAAAATACCGTGGCATAGTTTTGCTCCTGTTGTCTTAGTGAAGCACTTGAAAAAATAAAGCATTGAATGCCAATGTGCTTTTGTCACTTTTTTTAAGAATGCAAATTTCGTGCTCAAACATTGGTACGTTTATACGAATACTATTTCGCCTTATATAATTGAAACTGAAGCAGAATTCGGCTTTCTGCCTCACTGAACGATTGGTGAGCTGTGAAAACGAATACCCAGAAGAGTCACTTCTATTGAGCTACATGTCACGTACTGTGTTGTCTTGTAAACACAAATACATACATGTTACAGATATGAATGCTGACTACACAATCTATGCAACAAAATTTGTATCCCAGAATGCGTAAAATATTATATGCGGAAGTTTCTCCTGCGCTTAATTGGCGAGTGTTCCATCGCACTGCTAGAAAGTTTAGCAAAAAATAAAGAACGTTAAATGTGCACTTTTCACTTGCCTGTCTGTCAGGAAGAAACAACGTAGGCAGGGCATTTGGCTCCAGATGAAAACGCGTCCAACGGATTCCTTCACCCTGCGCCAGTTCGGGGTCGTGACGGAAGTTTTTTGCAAAACGTACGAAGTGCCTGCCGCAAACGCGTAGGTTGTTTCGCTTCTCCGTGGGTGGAAGACCAATGCGCTGCAGCCATGCACACCGCAAGGCGTCATCGCGAGGCAGCGTATATCGGGACTTCATTCCTTTCCTGTCGCTGACTTCACACCCAACGACAGCGCAGGCAGGGCACCATTTGTTCTTTCCTCGTTACTCCCTGAGTTAGGTGTGCGCGCAGGGCGTGCTGGGTTGATGACGCCGACTGCGGCGCAGAGTTTCACATTCGCCAGATTGAGCCAATTCGTAAAAAAGTTACTCCATCTCCCTCTAAAGGGGACCATGAGGCGATGCGAAGCAGCACGGGGGGTGCACACCGCGTTTGCATCGGTTTCACTAGGTGTTGCGTTTGCATCGGTTTGACGCTCTGCAGACGCTGCCTGCGTTATCGTTGTCTCTCGCGGACGAGGGCACGTTCTCGTTTCTTGCGAGTTAGTAAAGCGTTCATCGATGGAACAGAGTTTCCATAGTCAACGCGCGCCGATCGGAGAGGAGAGGAGATAAAACAAGGAGAGGAGGGGGAGGAGGATGCGCATGCGCAGTACGGGTGTGGACGCCACACGTCGGATGGAAGGAGGGAGTGACATAGCCCCGACCATAAGTTGCTTCGCATCTAAAACCGACAGCCAGTTCCGGCACAGCTGTTTAAGAGCGGCCGAAACGTTAGATTGGATCACCCAAAAGCAGCCCCTGCAGTGGCTGTGCGCCAACTTACGAGAGGATATATCCCGTCGGCGAAAGTCCACAGCACAGGTGTATCTTATTACGTAAACTAAATCTCCCAGTGGCAACCCAAGGTTACTTCGTGAGGACAGATGACCCGTTTCTTTACACCTTGAACGTCGCTTCCGCTGCATCTGATCGTGGGAAACGGGTTATGTATGCTACCTTCGAGTGAAATTTGGCGATAGTGCTGCGGCGTTAGAAGGGAATCGCAACTTCAAAGGGAACTGCAACTTCAACAGCCTAGGTGCATAGGCGCGTGCTTTTGGCACATACGCGATCGTTATTTTTCTTTATTGAGGAGAAAGCGGGAGTGGGCATTTTTTCAGAGACTTCCTCCTGGTCATATACCTTGCGCCTCCCGGATTATACTCCTATATTTGAAGCAGAGCTCTTAGCCATTCTTTTAGCCATTCGCAAACTTCCTGTACAAAATTCGGCAGTTGTTATAGTGACTGATTCGCTTTCGGTATGCACATCCCTCGCTTCAGCTTCTCCTTCCAAGCCTTCTGTTCTAAACACATTCATATCATTAATTCCTCCCCACGTGCGTGAAGTGCGATTGGTGTGGGTGCCGGGCCATCGTGGCATATTTATAAACGAGATGGCTGATGTTCTCGCGCGGTGGTCCCTAGATGGGCCGGTAATGTCCGTGGTGCCTACTACTGCCTTCGTTACTTTGTCGAGATTCCGAAAGTACTCTTTAGTTCAAGATTCTTTAAAAATGAAGTTACCAATTGAAGAATATGGACATCTTTCTTTTGTTTGGGATAATAAGTGGTGTCCCTCTCGTAAACTGGAAGTGGCAATAACAAAATTTCGTGTCATATCCCTCCATTGAACTTTTATTTACACAGGTCTGGTCTGGTGCCATCTCCGCTATGCTGTTATTGTCGAGAGCCTGAAAACATTGATCACTTCTTAATTACCTGTCAGCGCTATAGTAGTCAGAGAAAAAGGCATTTCGAAATTTTATTCAGGAATTTAAACATTCCCCTAAATTCTCAGAACATTCTTTCCTTTGGAGCGTCCTCACTAGGTTATAGCTACAGGAACGTCTGCTTAGCCATGTGCAATTTCCTTCGTGACACAAAAAGAATTCATTGCTAATCATCATTCAATCCAAATCTTCGTACCTCGAAATTGCTTCCACTAGTTGATTAAACCTCAAATTATTTTATTATAGTTCATTTCTATTATAAATAGCCTATCTTTTTCTAACATTTCATTCTTACTTACGTGACCGATTCTTTATTCTTCCTTTGTTTTAGCTCAATTTTTTTCCCTCTTTATATTAACCGCCGGCTTCATGGCCAATCCCCCGTAGTGGGCAAGAGCCAAACTTCAAGGAAAAAAGAAAGAAAGAAAGCTTAGTGGACTCAAACAAACGAAGCACCAACCCCGCGGTGCCGAAAAGACGGATTTGCGCGAACGCGCGAGAAGTGCAGACGACAGTTTTCTTCCACCGTAAATGTGTCATCCGCATCAAAAATTTGAAAGAAGTTGACTGATTTGTTGTTTTCTTCATCTTGTTTATTTAACTGCAAAAGATATTATACACAGTGACAGCATAACAAAGTTCATTTGATTCAAACATGATTCAGACATCGCTCGTAATTTATGCCAGCTGCCGAGCCAATAGCAGCAATCTGCTTCATTTCGTCACAAAGCATATTAAAAAACAGTGACAACCGGCCTTTTTTTTTAATTGAGAGTTCCTGAGTAAGGGACAACTTTGTGCTTTCCCTGTTAACTGTAGGCTTTGCGAATGACTGTGGAATTTGGGTGAGCTGTTTATTGCAGTGTACACTGTCGACAGAATGTGTTTTTTTCGCGAAGTCCGAGGGGTGGTTCAGGACCCCTTGAGAACACCTAGGCAGCCGTTTCATTTTCTCTTTTATTTTTCTTTTGTTTGAGAACCGCAGTCTATTCGGTTCGCCAGCGAGGGAGACGACGTTCTTCCTTTCAAACGGAAAAGTGTTTGTGCGATATGATTCTAAAAGTCATTCCGGCAACCTCGCGTGAATGACTTTTATATGAGAACGCGCTTCCAACTACATATCACAGAGTCCGCAGCACTTTTACATTTACATTCAAGGCATAAACTGTTTGTCACCGTTCGGTGTTGGTACTCTTAATACGATGCGCTAGGGTTAACCATGAGCTTAGTAGGTCGGCTCAAATGAGCGGTCGCCGCAGTTCATATTGCCTTATCTAGACGGACCCAGAAATGGAACTTCGTGCAGGTGCCTACCGGCGTGACACATAACTATTATTTTCTCACCGCAAACTATAGTACAGAGCCTCTAAAAGGCAACCGATAAAAATGGCGAGGATGAATTCTTGTCAGGCTGTGACTGATGCAGGCCACTTGGCTGTATCATGGCAGATCGGCGACTTATGAAGGCCGGACGAAAAGAAAAAGCTTATCGTAAATTTCTGTAGGTTTCCGTGCTGCGCCACACCTGATAATCAGCCGTTGTAGGCCTGGTCTAGCACCATGTCCGACCAGTACCACAACGGCATAGCCAATGTTAGTCGGAGCAAGGAAGACGTAATCGACGCTGCCACTGTCGTCTTGTGTTTCTTGAACTGCTGATTGATTTGTGGGGTTTAACGTCCCAATACTAGCTCTGATTATGAGAGACGCCGTAGTGGAGGTCTCCGGAAATTTCGACCACCTGGGGTTCTTTAGCGTGCACTGACATCGCACAGCACACGGGCCTCAACATTTCGCCTCCATCGAAATGCAGCCGCCGCGGCTGGGATTCGATCCGGTGACCATCGGATCAGCATCCGAGTGCCCTAACCACTAGACCACCGCGGCGGTGCTTTTCTTGAACTGCTGATGTGCATGTCAGTTCTACTGTGTATTGGGAGATAACAACACTATATTGAACATGCGAATGAGAAAAAAAAATCACCACCCTTTACACTCAATGAAGATGGCCGAACTTCGAAGCTCTGTTATAGTTACACCGAGACGCTTGTTCCAAACAGGCCCTCCGTCCTTATTTCGCAGTTCCTTTCATTTTTTTCTGTCTTCCTTTTGTTAGCGATCCTGACATATTACACTAATAATATCACTTCGAATTAATGTTGACTTGCGCCTCATTAACGTGCACCTCAATGCAGCCGCCATGCACTTCTCTTTTTCTTTGTTTCTTCCTTTGCATCTCGCACTCAGGAATTGCAGCCGCTGTTGCGGGGATTGAACACTCAACCTTCAGGTAAACACGCACTCCAGACGGAACGCGCACGTATACTTGCTCCACAAAGAGCCTGAAGTGTTTCACTCTTCATACAGTGTATGGCTCCATATGATAGGCCCAGTACAAACTGCGCTACCTCGGGAATTGGACGGTAAGGGTTCGACCTAGAACCACTTCTCGGTTAAATCACGCTCACAGTGAGCCCCCTTGGCCCGGCATTGGAGAAAGCATGGGCGCGCAATGCGTAACATTGTTCGAGCTACATACCTGACTCTCCTACAGTGGCAAATACAGCCACATTCATGTTACATTTGCCGAAATCCATTGCAATGTCGTTATTAACAAAACAAGATATGCCTACAGTCGTCATCATTAGCATGACTATGTGAATCAGCACCTAGCCGTGGCGGCTGTAAGTACACACGTGCAAGTGAGTAAGAAGCATCAACTATTCGAAAGCTTGGAAACGAGGCACAGCTTTCGCGCGGCAAGCAGAACCATCTGTGGGACGAAATCATGTATAATCAAGAAAGCCGTTAAGCTTTACAAACACGGACGCGAGATAACCGGACCGCACAAACGGCGCGGACCCTCACTCGGCAGTGTGTTGGCCCGTATGAAACAAGCAGCAAAAGAAAATCGAATTCAAAAGAAAAACTAGCATCTGAGTTTTGCGAAAATCACCGCGAGGATGCGTGGAAAATACTACTGGCCTCGCCTAATTGCTGACGTCGCCCGTTGCGTGAGGACTTGCCGGGACTGTCAGCGACAGAAAACAGCTCCATGACATTAGATAGCTAATATTTACAGAAAACAACTGACGGGCACAAGCACGGCCTACTAGCCCTTACCACGCCGCGGCACCAACCACTCACGCACGCACTTCAGACGCACTTTTTGCCAGTGCGCCAGCAAATGATTGAGCATCGTGTCGCCTGAAGAGCCTGCATGAGCCACGCGCAGCGCCTCAGCGCATCACGTGCCACCTGTGCCACATTATATATATATATATATATATATATATATATATATATATATATATATATATATATATATATATATATATATATATATATATATATTGCTAAGAGGTTTATTGGCAGAGACGCAGACAGGAGCAGTGGTCGGATGAAACGGTCGGCCCAGCATAATAGTCACGAGCTCATGCCGATGCGGTTGTTGTACAGGCCACTCTTCTTCACTACAATATATATATATAGCGGGTGTCGGCTTCATTGTTTAGGAACCAGCGCTTCGCAACCTCGGAAAGATAAAACGAAACGTAGGCCAACTTGCTATCGCCGGCCCATTTATTATGAGCACTTACTCCCTCATATGTGGAGAGCCAGTCTTCACCGTCCTTGTCTGTGCCGGAAAAGATAGGGGGATATCGCTGACACAAGGTGCCGGCACATACCACGGGGGGTGGCGTCGTTGGAGGGGTGCCGCTTGTGTCGTCAGCCATGATTGGACGTAAAGCGCGACTTCGAAGTTCCAGGTTGGGCGGATGAAACCCAGCACCTCCACCACTTGCTAAGAGGTTTATTGGCAGAGACAGGAGCAGCGGTAGGAAGAAACGGTCGGCCCAGCGAAACAGTCACGAGCTCATGCCGATGGCGATGCGGTTGTTGCACATGCCACTCTTCTTCACTACTATATATATATATGTATATATATATATATATATAGCGGGTGTCCCAATTACCACGCCGCGCGATTATAAAACAATTGCAGTGGCTTATCTCGGCTATGCCAGGATATACGTAGCGTTAGCTAAGGTTCAGCTGATTATTCTTAGCTTTCGTGGTTGTGTACGATTAGCTTGATTATTATGCTTGCTGCTGTCACATAATGCGTATGCACATACAGTATACGCATTATGTGACACATGTATATTTATTTTTGCTTAATGTCAGGTTGCGTCTCTATTGCCACAAACACAGCTCTCTCCTTCATGGTTATACCACACTGGCAAATGCCAGCCAGCAGGTCTGACAACTGGCTAACCTACCTGTCCTTCCGTTTTTTAGGGGCGAAGCTCCTTAGGGTGCGGGTCTGTCCCTCCTCTGTATCTATGTACGTAGCCACCTCTAGTTTAGTTTATGAATGGCTCAGTAGATGGCGTTGTGTGTTAAACGCATCATCATCAACATCATCATCATCATCAGCAACCTCTTTCCTGAAGCCATGCACTACGCCACGAAGCGCACATGGAAACATGCACCACGATAACACTAAATACCCAACATTAACGAAAGACTGCCCGTTTCTAACGATGATGATGATGATGATGATGCGTTTGTGCTAGCGCGTTACGGCGCGTGTAAGAAGCTGGTGTAAGACGCTGTGGCCTCTCCCCCTTACTAGAGTGTACTGCGTTTGTGCTAGCGTCCCCTTAAAAGCGAGATCCCAGCGTTCGAATACAGTGTTTCTCTCGTCTTTACATGATGATCGACTGGGCGAATTACAGGGAAGGTTCACGGTTTACCGATGATTCACTCCGGAGCTTCGCCCACTCATCATCATTCACCCCGTGGATATGCTGTGAGTTTTTTCTGACTCCTCCTCCCCGCTGTATGTATACCCCCACTGATACGTCTCCGCATGCACCCAAATGAAGAGGCGCTATCAAGCGACTCCGGCGCAGTGTCAGACAGCGACTTCACAACAGAGGCGCGCGCCGGTGCCAGTGCGTCTGCCGCGGTTATGACGTCACTCCTCTGGAATGCACATACCGGCCAGGCGCGCGCGGCGGCGGCGGCTGTGTCACATCACTGCTCTTCGCGCATGCGCACCACGGCTCTCGGACGCGCACGCGAAACTGCTCCAGCTCGGCCTGTGTAGCTAACGCTACAAAAACCACTCGCACTACTAAAAGAAAGCCTAGTGCATGTTTCTAGTACAGTGGAGTAGCCCGGAGTAATTTTTCGTAAAGTAGTTTTATTTAGGTCATTGTAATTAACTATCTTAATTGAGAAGTATTCGTATAATTACTGATTTCATTTATTTGTGGGGTTTAACATCCCAATACCAGCTCTACTTATGAGAGACGCCGTAGTGGAGGTCTCCGGGAATTTCGACCACCTGGGGTTCTTTAATTTCGTATAATTATTGAAACGTCAATGAGGCAGTTGTAGTCAGCCACGTGGGACATCTGTGATGAGTGGAGTGCGCGTATATAAAAGTGCGCGCTTTAAAAATGAATGGACGAAGACGACGTTGGCACGAGCGCTAGAAAAAATAAAATAATGAAGAAAAGCAGCACCAATCCGAAATGCCACAAATAGAGCCCGGAGCAATCGGAAGATGACACGAAGGCACAAGAACACCAATAGCGAAGGCCCACGATGTAGATGGGCGATAAAAAGCGCCAAGGGAACTGGCGAGAGAGGGAGAGACCAGAGAGAGCAGCGGAGATGACCGGCTACGCTACTGGGCTGTCGGGTTACGGACCCGAGCCACGGTGCCCGCCTGAGGCCTGCAAGACCTGGGGGCTGCCATCTGATCAAGGCCGAGTCTCCGCAACCTGCTGCCATTGCAAGACGTTCCCGTGCCCGTGGCTTCTATAGGGCGAATCCATAGAATAGGACCCACACAAGGAAACAAGCTGCGACCGAATGTCCTAAGGCTTGAGATGTCGAGCTTCGGGCGCGAGCCCAAGCGTGGATGTCCGGCCGCAACGCTCCTTCAACGGCGGCGAACCGTCTTCTTCCCTGCAGCCTGGAGAGGCTGCTCGAGCAACCATCGGCCCTCGTGCTTGTGGACGCCGAGTGTTGCGGCGTTCCTCAGCAGCTGCCACGATTCACGCCAAGGCCTGCCTACGAACGCTGACCTTGGTGAGACGAGCGCTCGTGCCATCTCTTCGCTCCGCGATCAGATATAATTAGGAACCGGCTATATAATTACGACTTCATTTAACTTAAGCCGTTCTGTGCAATCTTGTAAAGCCTGTCAGTTTTGAATCTATATAGGATGTGTCTTTCTGTGTGCTTGTGTTGTGTGTTTTTAGTGTGTATATAAAACGTTGTGTGCAAACGGCCTCGTCCTTCTTTGAGTGTCTTGAGGCGACGCTTCGGACACCTCAAAGGTAAAAGAACCTGCACGTTCGGGGAGAAACTCGACGTAACCCCATGGCAGCATCTAAGTGCGCTATCTTCAGCGCCGTACTAATTTATTATTCAGTTTTTCTGAATGATGATAGTCGATGACTTATTTGCGACGACACTGAGTGTCCAAGTAACATCTATAGGGCGAATCCATAGAATAGGACGCACACAAGGAAACAAGCTGCGACCGAATGTCCTAAAATTCATTGACTACCGCGAAAAAATAAATGTTTTAGAAAATGACCACAAGCTTAAAGGCCAGAACGTTTTCGTCAGTGAAGATTTTTCTACTGCCACTAGAATATTGCGCAAGCAGTTGTGGGATAGTGCTGCGAAAGAAAGAAGCGAGGGAAAGAAAGTTAAGCTCACATATGACAAGATAAACATCAACGGCACCCTGTTTCTGTGGGATACCAGCCAAAACAAGAGGGTTCCTATTCTTACAGATAAGAAGACTTCTGCTTCTGACGTTCAGGGCACGAGCAGGCCCAGGCACAATCGGTGAACGAGTAGAGGTTGCAGGAAAAATATCCGTTACCTAAATGTAAATGCTCGTAGCATTCTTAACAAACTCGCTGACTTGGAAAGTACTATTACAGCCCACAATCAGCACATCATAGTTGTAACCGAAACCTGGCTGCATCATGACATCAGTGACCACGAGTTAATACCAAATGGCTTTAGAATCTACCGCAATGATCGTGATGGTAGGGGTGGCGCAGTCGCTACCTTACTCGAGGAATAATTGCGAGTGTCCAGATTACCTAATCTGCCGGGAATGGAGAGTGTTGTACTCAAGCTATTTTTAAGAATGCAACCTAATTGTTCTGGAAATATATCGTCCACTGAGGTCTGATAGTTCCTTTGTTGGAAACCTCAACGAGTTCTTGTGTTTGAACACTATTCGTTCCTGCATCCTGTTTCTCGCGGGTGATTTCAACTTACCAGCGATTAACTGGTTAGATGATTTCCCAGAAGCTTTTACTGACGCTTCTCAACCATTTGTTGACCTCGTCATTGCACAACTTGACGCCATTAGTTAAATTACTCGCACGCACTCAACAAACTGCACAGTGTATTTTGGACGTCTTTCTGGTTTCCAATGAGCTTTCAAGGAGTAATCCAAGAATTGATATTTTCGACGTCATATCTGGTCACAAGATTGTATCCTTAACTTTAGAAATGCAGTTTTCTTCGAAACTCCAAGTAAAAGAAAGTACAATCCAGTTGTCTATACATGCTAGCGACGTCGATGTACTGGATTTACTTGGCAGTTCATTCTCCGATTTCACCACTCTGTACGAATCAGCTGATGGCTCTGTCGAACAAATGTGGCGTTTCTTTAAAGAATTGGATTTTCGATGTATTGCGCACTTCCTAGCCCCCCCCCCCCCCCAAAAAAAAAACAAAAAAACGCAAGATTGTGTGCATCTGTAACCCTTGGTTGACGAAGGACCTCGTTCGTATAGGGCGCAAACATAATCTAGCACTAGGCACAAACGTCGTCCAACAAAAGCTAACGCAGAAAACATCACCGAGCTACGCGCTATGCTAGGAAACCGCATCAAAAAAGCAAAAGAGCACTTCGAGAACGTGAGGTGCACTTTGAGAACGTGAGACTGAAACACTTTCTTCTTTCATCCTATGATAAGTTCTGGAGATAGTTGTCACCACAAAAGATGTCGGTGCCGTGTTTATCCGTCGTGACGCAGCACTCGACGACAAACATGAAGTAGCTCAAATACGAACACATATTTTTGCTCTGTGTTTACTCAGGGCAATGCCAATGCTCCAAAAATTACCCTTTTTGAAGAACTACTGCCTGTTGATGACATATCCGTTGGCGAGGAGGGGGTCCTTACATTGCTTCTTAATCTAGATACAAATAAATCTCCGGGCATTGATGAAATACCAAACGCGTTTCTGGTGCGATATGCTGAATGGTGCGCGAAATATTTAACTCTGCTATATCGCAAATCACTGGCTCGTGCAGAACTTCCAGACGACTAGAGATTTGCTAAAATTGCCCCGTACCTAAATCAGACGACCATTGATAGCCTTCTTCATATAGGCCTATATCGATTTTATGCACTTCAGTGAAGTTGCTTGAGCATACTATATTTAAGCACATATCTTCTTTTGTTGAGAGCAATAATTTGATTGACCATCGGCAACATAGATTTCGTAGAGGGTTGTCTACAGTAACTCAACTAGTCCTAAGAATACACCACCTTGCTTTAGCGTTAGACAGACATATCAGGTAGATATAATATTTTTAGACTTCGAAAAAGCCTTTTACGGGTATCTCATTCCAAGCTGATACTAAAACTTAAGCCCATTCTCAAAAATGATCGCCTATGGCCTGGATGGCTGCGTATCTCTTGTCAAGGCGGCATTCATAGCACAGCTTCTCCTTCAGCTCCCGTGGCATCTGGTGTTCCGCAGGGCTCCGTTCTCAGCCCTCTATTCTTCCTGCTATTCATTAATCACATCAGTTCAGAACGTCGAAATTTGGCTTTTCGCAGACGACTGCGTAATATACCAGGAAGTATCTAGCCCTAATGATCAGGTCCTACTAAATCAAGCATTAAGTACAATTGCGAACTGGTGCTTTACATGGCAGGTGACGGTTAATAGTAAAAAAAAAAACGACCATAACTCGCAAGAACCGTACACTTGAATTCACCTATTTGATCAATAATCAACCTTTAAGTTTAGTGCACAGCTATAAGTATTTAGGCGTAGTGATAACGTCATATTTGCGCTGGTATGAACATGTAACGTACGTTTATTTCTAAAAAAACCTACCGACAACTGGGATACCTTCGGCGCACGCTGGGTCACTCTACAACGGTAAATAAAACTATTATCCTGCAGGACGTTTATTAGGCCCATGTAGGATTATGCAGCGGCTAGGATACTTGCACCGCCTTTCATAAACAAAAACTGGAAAGTATCCAATGGAAAATCTGTTAGGTTCATTTATAACAGTTGGAGAACATCCACATCGCACCTCCTACAGAAAAGAGATCAGGACTAGAGAGACTTGTAACAAGGCGCCATCACCGATAGGCTGAAGCTATTTTATTTGCTCTATCACAAAACGTTAAGTGTTGACCCATCCGCATTCAGAGCACCGGCCATTAGCCGCTTTACTCGGTCTCTTCGCCCAAAAATGGTGACCGAGCTGAAGAGCTGAGTCAAACACCTTTATGTACTCCCTCTTTCCTCGGACGATCGCCGTGTGGAACGCCTTATCGGCTGATGCGGTTTAACGTCCCAACATTGATTCTTTTCTGCAGGAGATCAGAAATGAAGTTCTGTAAGCGTCACTATGCTGAGGCGCCATGTACTCGCTTGCTATCGGTTCTCACTTTGCTGTGTTCAAATAAAAGGTGACAAGTTTTTGCACTACGTAACTTTTTTATGTGAGAACGATTTGAGTAGTTGGGAATACTTTGTACTATGTGAGTACTTGTGATGTGAGTGCTTAGCTATGCTAGTACTGACTGCTGTAGAATTCGTTACTTTTCTTTGTTTTACAGATGTTGCCAATGACGTTGCTTTGCAGAATATTGCTCCATGTTTTTCCCCACTTCTGCCTAAGGCCTTTATTGAAGGCCGGCAAGAGTAACAAATAAGTGAATAAATAAATAAACAAGTAAATAAATAAAATAAAAGATCCCCGCGAAATATGAAATGTACCACGTGACAGCGCTCCCAGCCGCATCGTAAAGCAGCGTCCCCGAACAGGCTCTTGAGGTAGGCAGAATGAAGTAACGGAGGAAGGAAACAAAAAAATTGTGACCTAGTTCGTGTTTTATCTACCACGTGCGCCTTCGCCGAGGCAAGAAGTCGCGTTTGGTGTTGGAAACAGGCGGTGATAGCTGTTGTCCTTGCGTAGATAGCGCACGGAGATTTTTTTTTTGTTCTTTCGCTACGTAGCCTGTCACCGCAGAACCAGATCAACGAAGTCAGCAAAAACGTTTAAAGGTTAAAGGCGCCCGCGCCAGATAAAAGATGTACTTCGCTACAGTTTTTTTTCTTTTTTCATCCGTTTATTTCCTTCTGCCTACCTGGGAGGGAGCCTGCTCGGGGGCGCTGCTTTACGGTGCGGCTAGGAGCGCTGTCACATGGAACGTTTCATATTTCGCGACGATTGCTTATGCTTAAGAAAAAATGAGTATGCATTTAGTACGTCGCTGAAAATAGTGCACTTAGGTGCAACACGTGGCTGACTATAAGTGCCTCACTGGCGTTTCAATGATGAGTACTATACTTTTAGAATTAAATATTTAGTTAGAAATACATATTTAAGTTTACTTAACGAGAAAATTAGTCGCATTTACTCCACTGTACTAGGAACAATATGCACTACGTTTGCTTTGACAAATGCGAGTGATTTTTTTAAGTGTGCTATGTGATGATGGAGACACCCGATATATATATATATACATACATATATATATATATATATATATATATATATATATATATATATATATATATATATATATATGCAGAAAGATCGACGCGCGGTGAAGAAGTAATTTCATTCGACCTTTCGACCAGGGTCTGGTCTTCGTCAGAGTGACGATTGTTTGTATATAATGTTGTTGTTCTGTGGGCTTTTACGTCCCAAAACCAGTTCTGATTATGAGAGACGCCGTAGTGGAGGGCTCCGGAAATTTCGACCACCTGGGGTTCTTTAACGTGCACTGACATCGCACAGCACACGGGCCTCAACATTTCGCCTCCATCGAAATGCAGCCGCCGCGGCCGGGATTCGATCCCGCGACCCTCGGATCAGCAGCCGAGTACCTTAGCCACTAGACCACCGTGGCGGGGCTTTATATATAAACGATTGTTTATATATAGACACATGCACACATTATATATATATATATAATGTGTGTGTGTGACGTATTGCCCTGCATTTTATGTGATGCGTACCTGAGTTTAGTAGTGTTGCTAGATTTCCAGGTTGGCAACAATAGTGAGTCCTGCTCTTCCTTCGCCACTGGGCAAGCGGTACGTAGAAATGGTACCACGGCTAATAAATCTCGCTCGAAAAAACACTGATTGATTCGTGCGGTTGTGCGCTTCGAAGCAACCAGTGACTATGAGAGACGGTGTAGTGGAGGCCGCCGGAAATTTCGACCACTTGGTGGTCTCCTGGCTGTGCCACTGGTCAGCAGATTCAAAAGTTGCGGGTCGACTTCCAGCCTCGGCGGCTGAATTTCAGTGGAGCGGAAATGTTGAGGTCCGTGTACTGCGCGATGTTGCTGCACAGAATATGATCTGAGGCGGTCGCAATTCCCGGAGCCCTCCCGCACGATGTCTCTTAAAATCATAGCCTGGTTTGGGGAGCTAAAACCCCGGAAATTAGATGCTCGAATCGACTCTTCAGGAAAGACCACCTGAAAGAAATCGCATTGACCGTGGGGTTTTCATCTGTCAAACAACGGTTATCTCCACCAAAGTGACTTGATAAGCAACGCCGCGGTCAAAACAGCCCTCCGGCTACGTCACCACTCGACTCCACGAGATACCACGTCGCCGCTCCCAGTCGAGTGGGAGGAATGGCCGCGACAATTAATGAAAAGTTGGCCCTCGTCTCGTGTCAGTATCGAGGTACGGAACGTTGTCTTTGGAGTCAAGGGACAGGCTCGAAGGTTGCCTGTAAGGACGTTATTTGAGGGTGCTGCTTTCTGTGCGGGATTGGTTGCGTAGTCGCTTGGTATACTAGATCAAGCGTTTCTGCGCCTGCCTAGCTAGCAAAGCCTTCCGTCTGTCAGATTATACATCTTACTACAAATATGTTAAGAAAAACTCTCGAAAAAAATACACGTTGGAAGTTGAGAGTTTCGAGCCAACGCCCGAATTTTTCGAACCGGACTAAACAACTTTATTTTTTTTAGCTTTATTGTTTGAACATATTACCTACATAACTAAAAGTAGGTAAATAACTACAAACATTGCCATACCTATCGGAAAGACGCAGGCCATGACAGGTTACCTGAGATATGAACGTGTGAGAGTAGGCGTAGTGGTTGAGATTACGTTATTTTCAATCAGGCGGAGGTACATGTGCCCCGCTCTGGTGGACAGTAACACCTGGGATCTGGCGATCACCTCAGCCTTCTGAATAACGTGGCCGTGGTGGTTTCGGTGATAGCTAAGCGATGTAGTCTCCCAGTGCTCACGATTATAGAACGTCATACATGGGGCTGCCGGGTAAGTGCAGGTTACATGCAGCGGGCTTGCTACCCCTTCACGCCTATTTCATGTTCGCCTTTATACTCCTGCGTAGATGCACAACTATAAATAGATGGTTCGGAAACATAAAGACTTCTACTTATATCCGATCGAACACCTGCTTTTACATAGGTACTCATGGACTGCAGTGAGTAAAAGGATAGGCCTCGCCTGCAATGTGGGATAATAAACATCGCAGCTGGTGGTATACACGTGTTAAAACCACTCAGTGATTACGATGCACGCAGGTGTGGAGGGCTCCGGAAATTGTTCTTTAAAATGGACTGAAAACGCACAGACCGCTGCGGCCGGGATCAAACCGCCTTTGTTCGGGTCGGCAGCCGAGTACCACAACCACTGTACCACTTTGGCGGACGGTAACGACGTGTAATCTCTGGATATTAGATCATACAGGCTCCTCGACATCGCCGGTTGCAGCAGGACCGCGCCGTGGTCGGGCAATACTCTAGCGATATTACGGAGCGCTTCGCTCGGGCTAATGTTTGATCTGTGATGTGACGACTAGTTTTTCCTTTATGTGACTGAAGCCTATATCGTTGCACCCTGCATTAAAGTAAATGGAGGCAGCTTGCACTGCTGGTGCAAGGCTGGACTAAGAGCGAAGCATGTGGCCAGCCTAGCTTCTTCATGCTTCTACAAGCCCAACTAAGTCACGATTTGTCACTATCTGTTCCATGGGTTTGGCGGCAACAGACCACGTGACTAGGCGTTACATCGTGTTACGTGTTTTGCGTCACGTGTCTATAGCTTCAAATTGTCTTGGCTGGCAATGTACGGTTGTGACGTCCTCTTTCGTTCCTTCCTCACCCTCACCTCCGTTTCCCATACCTTGGTATGCATACTGTACATTCCTACGCTATACTTCACCCTCTCCCCTTCCCCTTGTTCTCACTTCCCTTTCACCCCCCTTCTTTTAATATACTATACAAGGCTATGCTATGTTTTACCCCCTCACCTCCTCATTCCCCTTCTCCTCCTCCTCCTCAGTTTCCTTACCCACTACTTGCCATATTTTACTGTTCATGGTGTGGGCGTTCATTAAGCACGTCTTCATCATCTGTATTTTACCATCATCACCATGCGTTCTGCGTGTCTTCTTCATCGCTGGTGTGTGATCATCATCATCGGGTTTGTGCCCATTGCGTTGGCATCATCGGGTGACCTGCCGAGCTACTGAGGAGAATAAACGTCCTCTAAACCAAGGCCTCACAATGGCTACGATATGCTCCTTCCTCGCCCCTCCTCCTTTCTTTCCTTCTCACGCTTCTTTCCCTTTCCCACCCTTTGCTTTATTATACTACACAAGCCTGTGCTAAGCTTTACTCACCTTCTTACGCTCCCTTCCCCTTTTCACCCCCTCACTATACGAGCCTGTGCTACGCTATGAAACGCCTCCGCCTTTTTGTACTAGTGGGCTGGGGAACATGAGCCTAATGATTGATTTGTGGGGTTTAACGTCCCAAAACCGGCTCCGGTTATGAGAGACGCCGTAGTGGAGGTCTCCGGAAATTTCGACCACCTGGGGTTCTTTAACGTGCACTGACATCGCACAGCACACGAGCCTCAACGTTTCGCCTCCATCGAAACATGAGCCTAAGAGAAGAAAGAAGTGCGCTTGCAATTGTCGTGCATTTTATAAAAGAAGCGCAGGCGCACTGAAGGAACACAAATTCACCGATACTTTAAACAGCCTCGCTAATAAAGCAAGTGAAAGCAAATTTACATGCACTTGTGCCGCAATTTCATCGCAATAACAACACAAATGCCGATTGCTACTACCTGTAGCTGCACGGCCTTGCCATTTCAGGCGGTCAGGCCCGTGCGGATGCACAGAAGTAACAATATGAAGTGCCGTTATTTGTCACAGACCTCGGCACATGGTGTGCCGAGGTCCTGACATGCTGTGGGTTTAACGTTACCGCAGTGTTACAGCGATAGCGGCAGCATTTCCGCACAAACACACAAAGTACGCGGTACAAAACACTCTGAAGTAGTTTAGCCTCTTGGAGACAGAGATTAACGGTGAATCACTACCAGCACTTTATCTCGACCCCTTTGGGAAAGCATTGGTGCCAGAACACATGCGGTTGCGTTTATTCTTCTCTTTTGTTATACAACTTGTCGAATCCGCTAGTTACAACGTCAATATCAAACGGCGCCAATGGCGCATGAGAACGTCGTGTTCGTTTGCCACCTCAGTTCCAGCATTTCTTGCTTTTGTCCCGTTCCGTTCCGTACTTTTATTTTCGCCGCAACGCCCACGATTTCGGCCATACACCAATGCACCCCAGATAAGATCGGTTTCTGCACTCGTAAAGAGCGACGCTTCATGGCGCTAATGGCGCAACCATGTATCTAACGCCGTTAACGCCCCCCTCGGACGCTACCTTAAAAGAAGCAGCCCTGATCCGAATTGACCCTTCAGTGTCTGATCAGTTCCGCAGTGCGGTTCTTCTGGGCTTTTCATTAGTCGGTCATGTCTGCTATCCTGTACTGCGTTCCCGCTAGTCCATCATGCAACTTCGTGCGCTCCTTGGCGAAACACATTGGCGTCGATCTGTGTGTGAAGGACCTGGATTTCTCTAAAAATGAGCACCTCGCCGATGATTACGTCAAGGTGGGTGGCCCTTCCGCAGCTGCCGCGTACACGATTGTCTTGCGTTCTTTCTTCGTGGGCAGCAGTATTTAGCGTGGTCCATTGCGTTGCTGATATGTTGTCACCCATGCGGTACGGACGAAACTCCATGTAGTGTACTTCGCTTAGCTATAAAAGAAGGTTCGCCTCATTGCGTTCAGGAAAAGTTATGCTGAAGGTGCACGGCGTATTTCCAATTTTACTGCTGCGGTTGGCTTGTGTGGCCCAGATGAATACGCTCGCTTACTCCAAGCGAAAAGGGAGACGATGACGAAGTTTGAAGTAAGCGCTCGTCAGCCTTTAGTTTCACCTTGTCATCTCCACTTGCCTTTCCTGTTCAAACTAGCCCGCATTTCAGTTATTCCTAGCGATAACTGTTACAATTTCGTCTTGGCTTTTATTAACAAAAATCCTATCGGAACATTAGACTGTACACCTAGTTACGAGCGCTTCGTTGCATGCCATCTAATTCTTTTGCTGCCCAAACAAAGCGACCGCGGAAAACGTCATAGGCACATCTGACAACACGCTACGCCGTGTCGAAGATTGCATCTTTTTTTATCTTTGTTTCCGCTAGCCTGAACCAACCAAACATAAGGAGAAAATGCCCTGCCGGAATAACACGTCCGAAGCTTTTCATAGCCACTGTAACGGCAAACTTGGTTTCCTTTGCCTGTAAGTGCACAGCATGATCCTGGGTTGAGACGCCACGGTGGACGTGCATGTCGCTTGCATCAGCGGCTACGCTCTCCCACTGTTACGTCCGACGCCGCGAGCACTGTGCACTCGGCCTCGAAATTACCCGCACGACGCTCGCACGTGCCGAAACTTCCAACGGCAAGCAGTCTGCTTTATAGCACTGCTTTGGGCACAGAGCAATGCTATAGGCAGAAGACCGTTGTTTCAGGAAGCCTGATCTTGTAAGCAGTCGCGCTTTCCGTGAAGTGGGTGTTCGCGGTTGGAGACATGCCAGTTCCCCCTGCCAATTCACTGGCTTTAGCCCACCTTCCTTGTAACCTTGCAGAACAGCTACGCAAAGAATCATGTGTGCTTCAGTGTACTAATATAAGCACTATCACTGTTATTTCGACCCCACGGAACGGGAATGACGGCAAAGACATGAAATACCACGCACGGCGCCACTGCTACACGTTGACGACGTGAAGACTTCCCAATGTCAGTGCAGCTGTCGCATTCGGCGAATGTGTAGCAATCCGCAGAACTGAACCCTGTATAGATCCACCGTGCCGCTGCGGCCTCATCAAGATGCGCACATTACAGGAGGCATGTTGACCAGTGTGAATGTACCTTCTTCGCCAAATAAACAAGCTCAACTAAGCGCCGGTAGTGCAGGTATTAAACGTCTGCTGCTTTCCTTCGCTTACTCTGTCGACTCGTTTTCTCCAGCTCCTACAGTTCCATCGCTCAATTGCAGCTCCCGTCGTCGCTAGCTGCACTGCAAGAATGGCGTTGAGGGTAGTCGTCGATGCTATGTTGCACAGTATCAAATATGCTATACCATTACTCCTGTGCACGCTACGATGTGTCAGTGCTACATTCCTGCACAACCTTGGCTGTCTTTCATCCCGTTTCATTGAATGGCTAGCTGGCATTTACACTTCTGGTCAATCGCTTTGTTCCAGCAATCAGTATCTGTACTAAAGCACCGCTTATGCAGAAACTTAATGTACTCTGCTGCCGTTCTTGAATTCTGTGTCTGTTACCGTCTACATCTCGTTTCGATTGCTGCCAAATTCGTTTCTGGTTTATTGTCGAGTGCGCCAAACTTTATTGCTTCTTCTTGCAGCTTAACCCGTTCCACAAGGTGCCAACCCTCGACGATGGAGGCTTCGTCCTTTATGAGAGGTAAAATTTCACCGGCATTGCGCACTTACGTAGTTCAATAGACCTGTTTCCACTTGTACCACTTATTTATTGTATCTCCTGAAAGATTTGACGAACGATAACTTTATGACAAAAATAAAATAAATAGGCGCCACTCTGCTATTGCGCGCACCAGTGACCAGTAGAGCTAGAGGTCTTAGCAAATCATTAATGACAGATGGTTGTTCGCATAACGTTGAAAAGGCCCACTTGACTTCTATTTCCCTACACAAGCCACACAGATGCAGAGAAACAACGTATGCACGTTTTATGCCAATCAAGTATTTCTCCTACACCAACCTAATCGCGTTCCCGCAGTTTAATATGACTCTTTTTTTTTCTTCCTCCTTCCCTGGGTCTGTTTCAGCTTCCTTCTGCATGTTCATTCATTGGAAGGTTGCGGAATTGAATCCCGCTCGCGGTGGCTGCACTTCGATGGGGGCGAAATGCTGAGGCTCGTGCGATGCCTGCGGACGCTAAGGAACTCCAGGTCAAAATTTCCGCGGCTCTCCACTACAGAGGATATCATCATCATGCTTTTGATAAGTGCGACCCCAGGAATCCTTCTCGTCTTTAGGAATTTGTTACAAACGTCGGTATAATGGAATCGCAACGCGCCCACAAATTATTGTCCTGGAAGCGTGGGTGTGTACAGAACTTTTACCAAGATTGCAATTCTATGTCGCCAACGTTTTTCATTTCTTTCTCTCACTCTGTCCATGTCCTCTAACAGCTCCCCCTCTCCTCGTTTACCTCTGTCCACA
Source organism: Hyalomma asiaticum (assembly GCA_013339685.2). Classification (NCBI taxonomy): domain Eukaryota; kingdom Metazoa; phylum Arthropoda; class Arachnida; order Ixodida; family Ixodidae; genus Hyalomma; species Hyalomma asiaticum. Next base: position 14,589,313 of record CM023481.1, on the reverse strand, counting down.
TCGCGAGCTCTCCACTACTACTCCGGGCAGTTTTCGTGTAACGGCGGGCACGGCTGGGCGGAGTACACGCTTCAACAGCTATGCTATTACAGCTCTTGCCACCCGCCGTGGCGGGTTAGCGGCTAGGCGTTCGCTTACCGAGCTCTAGGTGGCGGGATAGAATACATCACGGCGGCAACATTTTCGCAGGAGCGAAATACCAAATGGCACCTTCGCATTACGTGCACGTTAAAGAACCCCCCCCCCCAAGTGCTCAATATCACTCTCAAGCCCTCCACTACGTGCTGTACCTCATCATCATATCCCCGTTTTTACACATTGAACCAAATCGCGCTGTTCTTCACAAGCACTCGTTTTTCCGCCGTTCTTTTGCCGTATAGCCAGCACCTGAGTAGGTGCTCGCAGATTACGCTTAGCGATCACCCTGTTCCTACTCATCCCCTGTGGTGCTGCGCAGCCAAACACCAGTTTACAGGTTATCTTAGCGCTCCCGCTGGGCAGCCACAATTCTACGTCAAAGGATGACGCAGTAGCTGTGTAGTTTCGTGGACATGCTGTTGCGCAAATCTAAGTTTTCAATTTACCCTCCGCCTTGCAAGCGTATGAGTTTTCCCTAAATTTGTCGCCACGGTATTAGCCTCCGCAGGACATTAACAATACGGACCTCTCGCCTCTCCAGTGCCGCCATCGCGTACTACCTGCTGCGCAAGTATGCCCCTGAGTCAGACTTGTACCCCAAGTGCCTTAAAAGCCGTTCTCGGGTGGACCAAGTCCTCGGCACTGTCGCCAGCACGATTGAACCTCGACATATGTCTTTCCTCGTGAGTACATAAATTCTTCCATGCTCTCGATTTTATCTCGGCACTCAACAGGTTTTTTTTCTCTGTCAAGGCCTCCAATGTCGAGATGAACTCTCCCAATAAAAAGATGATCTATTTGTCCACCTCAAGCGTTACTCGTATGTGCGGGGTTATCCTGAGGAAGCGACTACTGCGTGACCATGCATTACCGCTTGCACGTGCATGTATGCACTAGCGATTTTGAGTCAGTGGACTACATCGATATTAGCAATATGTCGCGCTGTACAGCTTTTGTTCGCGACATCTGTGCCAGTGATTAAAACGTCGTCTCGCTGGATGCTTTACTTTTTATTTTTGCTAGCTTCTTTCGAATGAGCTGCTGCTTAAAGTTTCCTTGATAAACACCTTGCTACTCAGTTCTTAGCCTTGTTCCAATGTCTTCTGCAGTGTCTTGCATGCCACTCTTTATTTCGTGGCATGCGACGTACTCCCCTTCTCATGCAGCGCGAAAGCTTCTGTAAAAATGCCAAGCCGACTGAAGAGTCAATGGCCGCTTTCGAAGACGATGTCCTCAAGGGGCTCCAGCTCCTCGTTGCTGAAGGACCGTTCTGTGTGGGTGACACTCTCACCTTAGCCGACCTCGCCATCGTTGCAAACCTGGCTGTGGCTCTGGTAAGTATGCACCCTTCTCCATTTTAGGCTAGTGCATGAAGGCCCCCACAGGTCCGTTTTTAACGTGCGAGGTTTCTTGCCATGCCCAGTATGCCAGCGCGGCCGCGTGGTCTCCCGGCCCTTCTCATTGCCTTCTCCCTTCCGCCGGTTACCATAAGTCCACGAACTAAGCCATTCCACGCCGTGTAAGTGGACACCCAGCTAACCAGCACGTTCGAGGTTCCACGTCACGTCCCAGGAACACTAATTTCCAGTCTTCTCACTGACCCGTGCCACAACCCATGCAGCGTGGGAGCAAAAGTGGTTGTACCTTCCCAGCTGCTGCGCTTACTGGGAGCGCTCTACTTACGGACGACAGCAGCCGAAGCAGTACCTGTCCGAGCTGGCAGGTAGCCAAGGACGCCCTGTCTCTAGGTCGCGTCTCGAGCCATACTGCGGCTCTTCGAGGCCAGCTACGCACATGCGTTGCGGTCACTATTGCACTACGCCTTTCTTCACACGTTCAGGATGAAGACCATGTTTGCGCGCCGTTTTGCAGTCGCTCACGCCACACGCTGTACGTGTAGTTGCTTTGTTCCCCATGCTCCCTCTTTTCTCCTCTGCCAGAATGCGTCAGCGACACCGAAGTCGTTGACCTTCACTGCTGCGTGCTTTCTACTTCCTGTAGCAGCACAAACTTCTCGGCTTGCACAGACTCCTTGGTAGGGAGACATAGTTCTGCTCGCAAATGCATCCCCCTGTCGCAGGTCCTTCATTTTCCATCACAGTACCGCATAATACAGACCGCCTTTGTGCCATGAGTTAGCGTCTTCATACTTGGAATTTCCTAGAAAATTCCCTTCACGCGTTTAGTTCCATCATGGACGCGTTAATAACTTCTACTTTGCTCATTTTTTTTCAGATCTATGCTCCAGACACTACGAAGTTCCCAAAGCTTCTTGAATATTACGAGCGCGTCAGAGGAGCCGTTCCGTATTTCAAGGAAATTTACGAATCGGCTCTTGCCTCCATCCAAGACCGTTGGGCTGAACTGAAGTGAGCCTTCAACTTGCCAACATATTGTCGTTTAGTACAATTCAATAAAATAATCTATCCATGTTCTCGGCATCTCTACAATGTTAAGGTCCCCTCGCTAGGGCTAGGTCACGAGGGAGCGCGCAGCGACGTTGAACAGCACACTCGCAGACGTGTGCGCTCGCCAACCTCCCTTCACTACCACGAATTCTGTAGCCTTGAGAACGCCGATAAAACATAGTTCAAAGCTCCTCGGCGGTACGTTACATACATACATACATTACATTACGCGTCATTACATAAACATTGTGTATTAAAGTCTTCCAAGAAGCCCGTGACGCCGTAAGCGGAACTGAGCATGTGCTAAAACTAGCGGCTGTGCAAGGCGTTATTTCCTTATCAGATCCATCTTAGTATGCAGATCATAGTTCCTGCGAAGCACAGTCGCCAATTTACCCTGAACGCGCGATCGCCGACCGCCGCGCTGATAAGGCGCCGGAAAACCTACCGCAGCAGCGAGGTGAACAATGCGCGCTATGAGCAGTCTTGGGTGGCTGTCCTCTGCTAGGCTGTTCTGGAAACCGGACACAACACCCCTTTTGAGCACCATCGCCTTCCTTTCGTAAACGCTGCCATCAAGTTATAAGGTGAAATGGTTGCCCTTGCACGTTGCGTTTTCTAATCCCTTATTAAGGGCGTTCAGAAAAAACTTGATAACGTACAGTGGTCAACACTCATGTCTATAACGACGGAGCGTCGTGCTCGGAACTGCACGAGCGACATCTACAGTTGGAAATGGGCCACATCTGAGCATGCCCGTCGCCACTGACGCGCTTGCCTTGCAGTTTCCGTCCTCGTATATCTCTGCGGCCGCGACATCTGCTTTGGCCGGCAGAAGCGCTGTCAGCCATATAGCGCCGAAAAAAAAAAATTCAATAACCCGGATCGGCGCGTTTTATACTATATATACTTACTTATTCTCGGTTTGTGGTATGTCATACCGGCAATGCCCGCATAATGCGTATTGCGCATCGCTCTGTGAATTTTTCATAGCGCATTGGGTTTTATGCCGTGTGCTGTAATTTAATCTCGTAAAGCTACTATTAATTGTAACTCGCCAACGATGCGTTGACTGCGACTAAATGTAGTTTGGATTGTCCATACCTACGACGATCAGTCGGTCCTTCGTCGGTTGAAGCCCTCTCTGGTAGACTACGGGGAGCATTAGCAAGGCGAGCTTCCTTAAAAAAAAAAATGCTTCGAGCACTCTATTCAGAGTTGGAAGTGCAAAATTCTATACCGGCCGAAAGACAGCTTGAGCAGCCTGACGCAAAAAAAAAGTAAACTTTATACCTTTCATAGCTGGATGTAAATCTGTTGTTGGGACAATGTGACCACGAACGGAGAATTAGAACGCAGCACAGCCTGCATCGGGCGCTGCCAGCAATACGCTTCGTTTATTTTCTTTTTTTTTCTTTCTTTTGTTATTGCGCTAAACCGCTGACAGCGCAACTCATGGCCAAAGCGGTTGTTCCATCCGCAGTGATAACCAAGAGTCGAGAATGCAAGGCAGGGGCGATATCTTATAACGGTTCCCGAAGTGGACCGGTTCACTTGGCCTCGCCCGATTGGTCGCAATCGCTCTTTTGCTGACGCAACCGCGGTTTCACCCAATCACGCGCGGGCAAGTGGACCAGTCCACTTTTGGAACCCTTATAAGATACCGCCCCAGGTGCGTCAGTGGCGCTGCGCATGCTCAGAGGTGGCCCGTTTCCAACTGTAGATGTCGCTCGTGCAGTTCCGAGCACGACGCTCCGTCGTTATAGGTATGAGAGTTGACCACTGTACAGAAAAAAAGCGGCGTTGGGTTCGTTTCGGCACAACAGCCTGCCTGACGAAAGCTGCACCCAGGGGCGATATCTTGTAACGGTTCCCGAGGTGGACCGGTTCACTTGGCCTCGCCTGATTGGTCACAATCGCTCTTTTGCTGACGCAAGCGCGGTTTTACCCAATCACGCGCCGGAAAGTGGATCAGTCCACTTTTGGAACCATTATAAGATACCGCCCCCGGGCGATATGACGGTTTCAAAAGCGGGTCGGTCCGCTTGCCGTCACGTGATTGGAATGAGTCGCACTCGCGTCAGAGCAATCACACGAGGGCCCATGAACCGGTGCAGTTTTGGAACAGTTATATCACACCAGGCCGTCACACGCCAAACTATGACACGCATGTGCGGCTCCCGTTGTGTGCGTCCCTTTCCAGACGACCTCGCTTGTTGAGATTAGGACGTGCCTTCGATTGAGTGTAATAGACAGGAAACGGGTGTATCGACTAGTAAGGTCGTTGCGAAATGGTTCGTTACATCCATCATTACTCAAGTACAAGCCGTGATATGTATGTGAAATCCGCAATCTTCTCGAGATCGTGTAAATGAGGATTTGTCAGGTCGTAGCTCGACGGCTGACACCGACACGGTGGTCTAGAAGCTATGGTACTCGGATGCTAGCGGAAAACTCGCGGGATTTTTCATAAAAATTTTGGGAAGGGGGCGTATCGGTCCGCTGAATGGCGCCTTCCGTGTCCCTCGAGCAACGCTAGGCTACCGTCAATCCGGCAACGGGCGGCCACAGAGTACGTTTCACAGCACGCCATTTAGTCCTTTCCCAATCACAGGACTGTATAGCTGCGAAGCTGACTAAAGTCTGTCGCGCATAATTCGAGCTGCGCGTGCCGTATCACTGCCCTTCAGAACTGACGCACTCTTTGTTTACTGCGTCTAAATATCCGAAGAGCCCCTGTCAGGCATACTGATACGTGCAGTTTGAGCTTGTCCTCGGGGATCACCTTTATCACGTCCTTGTTACGCGCAGCGCAGGGCGCGCTTATCTTGACCCTGCTTCGCCAATGGAATCGACGGCTCCACACACTTTGCATGCCTGACGATCATGTATGTGAGTGCCTTAGAGAACGTAAGCGATAATAGGAGAACGGACTGTGATGAATATGTAAAAGCCGACGCACTTCACCGCTTGTCAGTTTTTATCGTCGACCGACGACTGTTCGCGCCGCTGTTACATTGCTGTGCGATTTCTTTTTCTTTGCCGGGCACAGCTTCGCCCAATAAATTGTTACTGGCAACGCTGTCAGTTCTGCTGCGTCCTTCACTGTGACGACCATGTGACAATATCGGACATTCCGCCCGTTGCCCTTGCTTTCTCTGCGCCCGCGGTGGCTCTTCCTAGTGGTGCATTCGTGTGGTGAATTTATAAGTTTCTTTTTATTTAGTTTTTCTCACCAAATTGGCGTTCTTTCTTAGCCGCAAGGGCCACCACTGGACACTCGAGCGTTCCTATCGTTTTGAATGCAGAGATAGTATGCAAGGCCAATTCAAATAGTCGCGAAGCTTCGGGCGAAAAGCGGTGCCAGCGACATGAAAATGGGGAGTTATGGGAGGTGCGATTGAAGCGCGACTAGGTGTGGAGGGAACCCTCTTACGGAAAAACCGCTCTTTTAATAAATACTACAAGCTGTATTTAATGAAACAATTTTTTGGGACTGTTTTAAACAGAGTTGATGAGTGAAGAAGCAAGCTTTTTTCTTTGTTCTTTATATCCTTGTGAAAAGTAAGGGGGCGTTCCCATCGCTGCCGGAAAGCGCAGTTGAAAAGTTAATATGCTTGGAAACGCCACCCTGTGATCTTACCCTACTCCCTTCCCTTGTGCGTTATCTGATTTTTTTTTTTTGTGTGAATTGTGCGCTCGCTGGGCGCCCTGTTTCAGAGGTGTGTTAGAACGTGAGTGGCGCATTCGATGAAAAGTGAAGCGGCTTGAAACTTAGGATAAACGTCGCCTTCAGCAGTCTTCATGCCGACAGCAGCGACCGAAAGGGGGGAACACCTATACCCGAAGAAACGAGGCCCTGTACAAGATCGGGGGAATTCCTGTACGTACCGACCGCTGAAATGGTTTCTGGAAGTCGCAACTAGTTTCGTGGGAGCCGAGCAAAAATGCGTCATGTGAAATCAGCTATACTCGCGGGCACATTCAGGCGCTTGCCTATTTTCTGAGATGCTGAAACAGATTGGAAAGTATACTCGAAGGCGTCTGAAAGAATTATACCTACTGCCTCAAAAATTGTAAGTTTCCTGTAACACGTAGGGGTTTATGTTAAACATAAATCAGGGTCGTTCCCACGCGGATCCCAGTGAAATGTAGGGAAGGGGGCACGCAGATATACGTGTAAGGTAGCGCGGAATTCTGAAATTCGCGTGAAAGCTGTATGTATGTTTTGGTTGGGACAGCGCGTAAAGGCATCTAATCTAACCGCACTCATATTGAGTTCAGGTGCATAATTATGTCAGTGACGCGTTGCAAGTTACCGTAACATGTCGGTATGTTCCTAGTTCTTTACCACGCAGGTATATATCTTGTTGCCACAATTTGTGCATTCTATGCAGCCTGTGTACTACTCTTGTTTTATGCTACAATAGCAATAAAGCTTATCTTTGTCAGACGTTTCTGGATGCGTAAAAATTGCTATTATTTGCATGCAAACTCCACGGCAATGTGAAACATCACGCTGCACAGAGGGGGGTTCCTGACATGCATGGGGGACAGCAATTGGTACAATAGAAAAGAACTAGCACATACTACAGACCGCTTGTGTTAGTTAAATGCAGATGTGATGGCACTGAGGAACCATGTTACGACATTCAGAGGAAATTGAAGTGCTGTAAGCTTTCACAAAAAAACTAAGGCGGCACGTGCAATTAAGTTTCATTGAATCGCTAAACGGCACGCGTTCGCGTTTCATAATGCTTTAAATATAGAAAGCCGGGTTAGTATACATCGCCTAACATGTGCATGGTGTTCGAAATTTTCCTTGCTTGGAATTTGACACAGTCCAGTGGGAATACAATATATTTACAATAAACACTGTATTCTCAAGCTTGTGAAGCAAACCGCTAGGAAATTTTGTGCCACTGATCACAGCAATGTCAAATTCAACTCGAGGCGGGCGTCCGAAACCGCCGCCATGTTTTACGTGAACTACGATAAACACGCAAACACGGTAACGTTAAATCTGCGAAATACCGTGTGCACGCCAAACGGTATCGGCCGTTTACGGCACTGCGCATACGCATTTCCATCCCGCTGTTCCGATAACAACCCTGTTCCGCTAAGTCCAATAAACTAAAGATGTGTAATGTTATTCCGTAACAATGGTGCAGTCAAGGTTGGCTAACAACACAACGTTAACCCTTGCCACCCAGAAAATCAGAAGTAAAAGGAAGTGAGTAGAAGACACGAAAGCTTGAAAGCGTGAGAGAAAGACGAAGGCGTGAGAGGGAGACAGGAAAAGGTGACTGCTGATTTCCCCAGGTTGGGTCAGTCCGGAGGTGCCGTCTACGGGAAGCACGGACCAAAGGGGTGTGTGTGCAGAAGCCACTCCGTGAGAAAAAGAAGCTAGTCACTAGCCTTCCTGACTTGCTCAGTGTTCCACATGGGCTATGCAAGGAAGATATGATTGCAGCAGAACTCGCGCCCACTCTCAACATTAGGCGCTGGGATAAAATTCCTTCTAGATATTTTGTTCACTCCATCATACAGTATATATGAAAATGGTGACAGAATTCAAATGCTTGGGTATCCTTATAACCTAGCTTGCAAGAGGCGCATTCAAAATTTCTCGACTGATTTTTCAACAAACCAGTCCGCTGTTTATTATGTGAGCGCTTCAAGCGCCTAACTTGAGCAGACTTTCATTGATATTGCAGCATGCACAACGGGCATACGAATTGCCCCGAAGAAGTACGAAGATTCCGGTCATTACTTTCCATGACGAAGGGCAAATAACGACTATAAAAAAGAACGGACAACGAGAAATAGCAGCGCAAGATTACCATAACACGCTACTAATGCGTAACTGCAGAGCTAAAAGAACACTTTTGCTCAAGGCAGTGCGTAGGAAACCACAGAAAAATTATGCGAACGGTAATGAGCTTTCGGCTCACGACTTCACCTGAAAATCAGGCTCAGGACTTGTAACAGCAAAGCTGCTTAAGCGGAAGGCTTGCTGTCGGGTGTGCGCACAAAGCAATCATAATGAAATAAGTGTGCGTGCACTTCTATGAAGTGCACAATGTGTGGGATGTCCGAGTCCACTTCTTTCTTCTCTTGCGATCGTGCCTTCATCCCACAAGTTAAATTCTCCTTCCATTGTTCTTTGCCCGCTCATCCCGCTAGCAGCGAAACGGTTGATAAGCTGCCAACCAGGGAACCGAAGGCGGGCTCCTTCACCTGCTGGCACCTTGAGGGAACGACTGCTCCGACATCTTGTTAAAAACAACGTTTAACCATCAAACCCCTTACAATCCAATTCACCAGGTTCTGTACACTTCTTAAACAAAAGCACTATCGCAGTCCAATCAGAATCAGAAAATGTCCTTCGCTCTTAACTTCTGATTGGCTGCCGTTGGGATGTACGTCCTTACGTCTTGATCTGCACCATGCCTCTCCCACGTCGATTGCCGGTGCAGCTCTATCTCTCCTCTCTCTCGAAGTCTGGCGCCGGCCAGTCGTGGGAGCGTGCTCGGTGCCGGGGTCGCACGGCCGAGCTGACGGGTCATCATCGCGTGTCCGCCAGTTCCGCGGAACACGCGTTGGAGTTTCCCCGCGATGCTGCATGTCGCTTCCTTCCTCAACCACGGTCCATTGCCCGCTTGCTGCAGCTCTCCGCAGGAGAAATCAGCTGTCACACCGTCTTTGTGCAGTCCTGGCCGCCGCAGGGGGGGAGGAACGCGGTGCCCGTAGAGGGGTGACAGTGGGGAGTCCTCGGGTGGCTGCTTCGCTCTTGAACCCAACACCACAATGGCATGAAGGCGGTAGAGTTTCATCATACGCTATAGCAAAATAGCAGCTCCACAGCTCTCAAATTCTGAGGTGCTATGCATTCCTAGAAGCACAGCCAGAACATAAAATGACATGTTCTGGCGCAATCTCATCAGGGATACGCACTGCCTCTTCAGTTAAAAAAACGCGTTTTGCCTGTCCAAGTAGGCAGCTTTCTGTGTACATATCAAAGATGTTGTAAAACGCAAAGCCATGCAAGTGTACGAGTTAACTTCTTCCCTCCGTTGTTCTTCGCCCGCTCATCCCGCTAGCAGCGAAACGGTTGACAAGCTGCCGACCAGGAGATTGAAGGTGGGCTCCTTCACCTGCTGGCACCTTGAGGGAACGACGGCTTCGACATCTTGTTAAAAACAACGTTTAATGATCAACCTCCTTACAACACAATTGACCGGGTTTAATACACTTCTCGAACAAAAGCACTTTCGCAGTCCAATCAGAATCGGAAAATGTCCTTCTCTCTCAACTTCTGGCTGGCTGCCGTTGAGATGTGCATCCTCACGCCCCTTCACCCAATGCCTTCATCTGCACCCGCCTCTCCCACGTCGATCGCCGGTGCACCTCTCTCTCTGCTCTCTCTCGAAGACTGGCGCCGGCCAGTCGTGGGATCGCGCTCCGAGCTGGGGTCCCAGGGCTGAGCCGACGTACCTGTCAGTTCACGGAATCCGCGTTGGGCATTCCCCGTGATGCTTCACGTGGCTTGGTTCCCAGACCACGGTTCATTGTCCGCTGGCCGCAGATCTCCGCAGAACTCAGCCGTCACGCCGTCTTTGTACAGTCCTAGCCACCGCAGGGGGTGCAGGAGAGCAGGCCGCCGCAGGGGGTGAGGAATGCTAACCGTGCAAGATGGCGACCGCGAGGAGCCTTCCGGTGGCTGCTGCGCGCTTGTGCCCAACACCTCCCCTCCAACTGTGTTGCACTGCATTTCGGGCATGCAACACACACACACACACACACACACACACACACACACACACACACACACACACACACACACACACACACACACACACACACACACACACACACACACACACACACACACACACACACACACACACACACACACACACACACACACACACACACACACACACACACACAATCACAACTGTCCACAGGCTTGATAAGCGGAGCACTGTCTGTGGCTTGTACCCCACTGACCCCGCCGCGCGCACGCATTGACAAAGCATACATGGGCCCCTTTGCCTTGGTTTCCCCTTGTATCTCATCGTGAGCCATTTCCGGCACTTCCTTTTGCCTATCCGACGGTGGCACTAGCTGCCTGTTCATGCGACCAGCGATAAGTTCCGGGTGATACAATAAGTCGTCCTGAACAAGCATGTCATGCGCTCCTGCCTTTGCTTCCGCCCAAACATCGCACCATGTCGAATCTGCTTCCTGAGCCTCGCAAAACTCCTGTCGTCTGCTTTTAACCGGCTCGGAGCCCTCGCTGTTCTCCGCTATTGCAACGCGTGCGGTCGTCTCTTGCTCCTCGCGTGTATCATCTGACAGCTCATCTACAGCTTCGGTCTCTAACGGTGGACCTCTGATCGGACACCCCGTCGATCTTTATCTTTTCCTTTAGCAGTTGTGCCTAATCGTTAGGTGTGATCAGTGCATCGGTCCCCTCGAGTAGCTTATCCGTGAGTGCGCAAAGCACAGCCGACTGAACCGTCTCGGCCACCCCGTAGGGCCTTCCTTCGGTAGCTATCAGCGGCGCGTAAGCTAACTCTGCCGTTACTTGCTGCCCGAAGGCTCCCGTCAGCTTTATCTGTGAGCTCGTACCATCGTACTTCGGCACTACCGCCTTTCTAATAACGCTTACTTCCGCTCCCGAGTCTATCACTGCATCGCATGATTGACCTGAGCTTTTAAGCATCACGGTTGCCTGTACAGGTTGCTTCTGCTTATATAGCCCCAACCCGTCTGTCATTGCCACATCCGACCCGAATGCGGACGCCGTAACTTTCGCGACCACTGGTCTGTTTTCTTGACGTGCTGCTGGCCTAGTGCCTTGCCTCACAACTGAGCCCTTATTGGGGCACTCCTTGGCAAAGTGATCGGTTCCCTTGCATTCAAAACACCGTTTTTCCACCTCGCGCTCGCGTATGCATCTCCCGATGTTTTAGATTTCTTTTGCACTTCCTCAGCACTTGCCCTCTTTTGTGCAGGCCTGCACTTTTCGCTCTCCTCAAAGCTCTCCGCCAGCTTAACCACGGCGCTGGGCGACAAAAACGCCTCCTGTTCATTACGAACGACATGCGCTCTCGCCTCGGGGCTTAAACATTATTTCAAGCGATCCGTCACAATTAGCTGCTTGAGTTCCGCGAACGTGCGTACCTTCGAACTCTGGACATAATAGTCAAAATAATTCTGAAGTCGCACGGCGAACTGATCCCATGACTCCTTTTCTCCCTTTCGAGACCCCATAAATAGCCTCTTGTACTCCGCTGCTGTAAGCTTGAGGCCATCCAAAATGCTCGACTTAAGCTTAGAGTAAACCTTCCGCTCCTCCGCCGTTAGCCTGCACAGCAGTCCTCGTGCCCTTTCGCTCAAGTGTGGCAAAACAAGCCCGGCCCACCACTCTGCCGGAACGTCATATGAATCGAGCGTTGCCTCTACATCCTCGAACCACATTGGCACGAGTGCCTCTTGGTTCGGCATTGGTGCCAGTACACCCTTTAACAAGCTTGCAAATTTCAGCCGCCTGTGTCCCTCTGACCTTCCGCCAAGCGATAAGCTCTCACCGCCGTCGTTAGGCTCAGCCCCTTCCCGGGCTCGCAACCGCTGGCTTTCTAGCATTAAGCGCTGCTTCTCGGTTTCCGGCTCAGCAATTTTCAGTTGAAGCTGTAGCAGCGCTAGCTGCGGTTCCGACGCCGTATCTGACGTGCCACTACCCTCACCCCCCGCGTCGCTGTCGGCGACTCCCAACGCCTGCAAGTTTTCCGCCCGGCCCCGTTCCTTTCCGAGCTATGCCTTTCTCTGTCTCGCAAGTTGTAACGCTTTGTCATTGCCTTCGCCCGACAGAAAATCAAGAGGTACCCGCCTGAAGTAGCCTTGCGGTGCGCTCTTCCTCCTCGGAATGTGGTGGACTAGCCTTGCTTCGTTGGCCCAGTGATGCGGTAGTCGGTTGGTGGTTGTCGTCAGTCTCGGCCGATGTCGTTCCCCGCCGTCGTCCTCAGTTCAGCCATGCAGGTCCTGTCCGACTGCGCCAGTTAACTTCTTCCTTCCTTGTTGTTCTTCGCCCGCTCATCCCGCTGACAGCGAAACGATTGGCAAGCTGCCGACCAGAGGATTGAAGGCGGGCTCCTTCACCTGCTGGCACCTTGAGGGAATGACGGCTCTGACATCTTGTTGTTAAAAACAACGTTTAATGATCAACCTCCTTACAACACAATTCCCCGGGTTTAATACACTTCTCGAACAAAAGCACTTTCGCAGTCCAATCAGAATCGGAAAATGTCCTTCTCTCTCAACTTCTGGTTGGCTGCCGCTGAGATGTACATCCTCACGCCCCTTTACCCAATCCCTTCATCTGCACCCGCCTCTCCCACGTCGATCGCCGGTGCACCTCTCTCTCTCCTCTCTCTCGAAGACTGGCGCCGGCCAGTCGTGGGATCGTGCTCCGAGCTGGGGTCCCAGGGCTGAGCCGACGTACCTGTCAGTTCACGGAACCCGCGTTGGGGATTCTCCGTGATGCTGCACGTGGCTTGGTTCCCAGACCACGGTCCATTGTCCGCTGGCCGCAGAGCCGCAGATCTCCGCAGAAGAAATCAGCCGTCACGCCGTCTTTGTACAGTCCTAGCCACCGCAGGGGGTGCAGGAGAGCAGGCCGCCGCAGGGGGTGAGGAACGCTAACCGTGCAAGATGGCGACCGCAAGGAGTCTTCCGGTGGCTGCTGCGCGCTTGTGCCCAACAGTACGGAACTCTTTTTGATCTTGCAGCTTGGAAATTCTCAAGAACTGGCCACGTCGTCTGCTGGAACTCCCACCTTGAACACGTGTTTCTTTGGTCACCGCTGTGATCATAGCAGCGAGACCTGAACAGCACGCGGAATTCCTGCAACCATTACTGGGCAAAGACTAGCACAATTATGTGGTTGAAAATTTTGCTTTTATCTTCATCACAATCATCAAAGTAGTGAAACTGCTCATGGTCGTCAAGGCCATCGGAACTGGTGCCTCGCTGGACATGACTAGTGTTTAACACGTACAACGTGCTTTTGGCAAAGGCAATGGCAGTGGTCTCAAAAATAGAAGCTGCGACATTAGAACTTAAATTCACTCATTAATGACAGTACAGCACACCCGTGTAATTTTAGGGGGGAAGCTCCTTAGGGGGTGGGTCGTTCCCTCCTCTGTAGTAGTAGTAGTAGTAGTATGTAGTAGTAGTAGTATGTATGTAGCCACCTCGCGCCTCCGGGAGGCTCGCGCTCGCCCTCGGCGCGTGCCTCCCGGCGTGCGAGCTCTCTCACTCTTCCATCTGCTGTCTTGTGAGAGAGAGAGAGACAGAGAAAGCGAAAGGCGCGCGTTGACTATGGAAACGCTCTTTCTTCGATGATCGCTGTACCAGCTCGCAAAGAAGGAGAGCGCACCCTCACCCACGAGAGACAACGCAACCTCACCCACGAGAGACAAATACCGACTGCTCGCGCTGGAGAACCGTTCAGCGGCCACCTATATATATATATATATATATATATATATATATATATATATATATATATATATATATATATATAGGCACTGGATCTTGAGTTGCAATGAAGTGCCGGTGGGTGATTTCACTTGTGCGTAGTTGAACCATAAGGATTCGTAGCGTGCGTGTTAACTAAATTAATACGGAACTCGGCACGATCTATGATGAACATCCGGAGCTTCGCCCACTCATCATCATTCACTCCGTGGATATGCTGTGGATTTTTTTATTTCCCATCCCAACTTTAGGAGGTGCATTGATATTCTAGAAATAAGAATCTTTCTTGGCCAATGAAGCCTGGCCATGGCTAACACAGCCCAATAATACTTTCTTCGAAATTATTGAGAATACGCGATTGATTGATTTCTGGGGTTTTCCGTCCCAAAACTACAATGTGATTATGAGAGGCCGTAGTGGAGTGCTCCGGAAATGTCGATCACATCTGGTTCTTGAACGTGCACTGACATCGCACAATACATGGGCCTCAACATTTCGCCTCCATCCAAAGGCAGCAGCCACGGCAGGGGTATGATATCTCGTGCAACCAGATTAATTGAGCTACCACAGTACCTTAGTGAAACTCACTTAAGGAAAGAAAAGGCAGAAAACGTTGACAGCCATTTCACAATTAAAGAAGGAGAAGCTTGCTAACGTAAATGATGACAAGTCTGCCCCATCCACATTGCCCCGATCGTTCAGAGTGAACACGCTGAATACTAGAATAAAGAAGGCTAAACCAACCATTGTGCACAACAAGCTACTTGCAAAGGGTGTGTTGTGTACGAGGTCTCTCACGTACACCTTCAATTGCATGGCAAAGCTGAGATTCCGCGGGCAAAACCGCACAAACATCCTGTGAAAATTGCATTAATGTACAAAGGCGGAATGGAGGTAGCATAGGCTTGCATCAAAAGCAAATACAAGCAATTAAGAGAAGTACACCATTCCGAATGAGCTGTTCTATTTACCAGACGTAAAATATTGAAGGCACTCAATGTATAGAAGCAAAAATATTGCAGAATGATATGCATATTTGTAAGAACTGGTGAAAAAAAGAAAAAGCCCATTGGCTACTCACTTAAGAAACAGCACAAGAAATAGCATCTCGACAAGACGACAATTTTATCCTGTACATATCATCATCATCACCAGCCCATCTTATGTCTACTGCAGGACGAAGGCCTCTCCCAATCCTCGCCATCCTTGCCTGTCCTGCAAGAGCTGACGCCTGCGAACTTCCTCATTTCTTCCCCCCATCTTACTCTCTGCCGCCCACGGCTGCACTTACCCTCTCTTGGTATCCATTCCGTCGTTCTAACTGTCAATCGGTTATCAAGCCTTGTCATCACGTGGCCTGCCCATGTCCATTTTTTTCTTCTTAATATCGTTCATTATGTCGGCGACCCCCCGTTTGTTCTCTGACCCACTCGGCTGTCTTCCTATCTCTTATTGTAACGCCTATCATTTTTCGTTCCATCGCCCACTGCGCGGTTCTTAACTTCCTCTCTAGCTTCTTTGTAATTCTCCTGGTTTCTGACCCGTAAGTCAGTACTGGCAAGATGCAGTAGTTATATAGTTTCCGCTTGAGTGATAGTGGTAGGTTACCGTTCATGAGTTGGGAATGTCTCCCATATGCGCGCCATCCCATGTTTATTCTACGGTGGATTTCTTTTATATTGGTGGGTTCTCCTGTAAGTAGCTGTCCTAAGTACAGATATTCTACGACTTCTAATATATGGGTTTCGATCGTGGATAGACGTTTTTTGGCCGTGCCATTATCTTTGTTTTCTGCATGTTCATCCTTAATCCTACCTTAGCGCTTTCTTGGCTTATGTCTTCAATCATCTTTTGCAGTTCGTCGCCATCATTACTAAAGAGTACTACGCCGTCTGCCAATCGAAGGTTACTGAGATATTCGTCGTTAATGCTGAGCCATTTTGCACAGTCATTTGCTGCGTTCGCAGCAAATGACTGTGCAAAATGGCTTCGCTTGCCTTCAGGTAGCTTCGACAACGCAGTATTAGGGATAACTTAGCCGAATTTTCAAGATCGCTTCCCTTTTCGAACGTTGCTAGGCTTCGCGAGAGAGCATCTGTTTACATTTCTGCAACATGTCAAGTTATGCTCTTGGCACTTGCTTCGTACATATTTATTTCCCTTTATTCTCGAAAAGGTAGAATACCGCTGCAAGCGGGAGTGTAAGTGAACATTTTAACCTTCATTTCGTTTGACCTTTTTTAACGTATGTATCCTTCGCTAGATGGCGCCACAATCACAACTATCGGGCTGTAAACGCTCCGCTCAACTAAAGCTAGTTTCTGCAACTAATGTTTGCGGTACGGTAACGCTATTCCCATAGCCCCGCTATCACGCTAACGCGCTAAACTAAAAATATCTATTGCCTCGGGGCGGACTATAGCTGTAGGTTCACGGTATCCCTGCACATGCGACGTTAGAAGCGCTTCCACCGCTCGAAAGACGTCAGAAGTTCTCGGCCCTTTTCGAAGAAAACAAGGAGGAGATTTCCTTCAATTACGTTTATTAAAAAAAGGAGGAGATCGCTTTCTGAGATGGGAAACTCCGACTTGGGGCTTTCTCACACGAACTCCTGGCGCGATTCTTGAAACCTTAGAGGGGAAAATTTCCAGCGCAAACACAAAGACATACCACAGAAAGGAAATGACACACACGCAGCGCTTGTGTGTGTCATTTCCTTTCTGTGGTGTGTCTTTGTGTTTGCGCTGGAAATTTTCCCCTCTAAGATTATGTACCAACTAGGACCAAATGAAGTTTTACTGATTCTTGAAACACCAGGCGCGGTGCTTCGGATCAGCAATGCAGGGCAGGACAGCGGGGCGCCGTTTCGCGGGCACTGGCCGCGTGCGAACGTACGTTATTGTGTGGTCGGCGGCCATCGTGTCCGAGGTGGACTACTAATGCACATCTTTGTTATGACCAGCGAAGCAGGGACCCCCGTGTCTCGGACGCTAATGACCTGTCAGTCAAGCGAGATAAATGAAGATGCCGACTCGGCGACCACGGGAAAGGGGTTGGCCATCGCTCTCTTCAGTGCATTAATTGCGAGAGGGTTATTTTTGGGCGGAGCAAGAAATGCAATGGCAGAGCAATTGTCTCTATAAACACGCCCCGATTTCGCCGACAGCGAATCAGGGGAAACATGAGCGTATTTAAGCACAGAGTATTGAGGGCCACAGGGTTCTAGTCGCTTGCCTGACATGGAGTAGAAGCCGATCAACGTATCGCTCTAGAAGTTGTTAGCGTGGCTTTGTACCGGCCGGCCACCATACCTATAGCCGCTTCGTCTAGTTGAGACGCGCGCTTACCGTCTGCAACGTAGGCATCGGGACTTCGGCTCGAGTTAGTTCAACCTGCTCGAGTTTGCCATCAAGCACTAGCTCCCCGGAAACATCAGCGCTGCAACTCCGTCGACCTCAAACGCTGTGCCAGAATTTCGGACTTCTCGCACCAGACTGTCGTGGACCCTTCAACGCTGCCGGTTCTCACCACTTATGCCATCCCCTGTTCATACCCCTGAACCCTCTGCCTGAACTTTCATAACTTCTGTAGATTAGACTCCTATACTGTTCTCCTTGCCCTATTTACTGTTTGTTGCTTGTTTACTTTTCCTTAGTTTGTCATTTTCGCATGCTATTTTTTGTGAAGCTCTATCATCGCTGTTAATTGTTAGTTGGAGTGAAGTGTAGTTTTTGTCTTGTATTCTCGTGCTACCCTAGCGATCTAGATTAAACGTTGTTGTTTTGTTTTCCAAACGACGACCCCGATCCTTTCACTGTGTGCTTGCGTACGGAACGACGGAAGCTGCCGTCGTTCCCTTCGCCGACTTCGTGCCGGGGAGCTTGAACGACGGCCCTGTAACTACCATATTTGGTTATAGTGACAATGCACGGTTGGCATGGCAGGGCTTACTTTTAACACCTCTGCCGTGTCCCCTTGTTGGGCTCGGTGGTGGGCGACTGGCATTGTGGCCGAATTTTTTACATATTTCATGCGATCCCCCAACCCTTTCGCAGCTGATCGCCCTCCTAAACGTTGACGCATCGAAGCAACCTTTTCAATGTCGCGATTTGCCTCTGTGCAGAAGAAGAGAAAAGCCGAAATGGGTCGGTGCATTCGAGTAACCAAGAATTTTTGTATGTAATAAAACGCCCTTCACGACATTGCCTCCACACCGACAGAAACGAGCGTACAGAGTGTGGCATGAAGCCTACGGAAACACGGCAACGGGGCGATGAACTCAGAAAGGGAGGGGTTGGAGGGGCATCCGCCACTTTTCTAAAACCTTGTTTAATAACAAAGCGCAAACGTAAAAGAGCCGGTGACTGAGATTCATTACAATAATACAAACTACTGAAGCAGCGTGAAGCCAGGGATTTCTTAAAATTCCTTTAGGTAAACGAAACTAGAAGAGAAGCTCAGCGGGAGATGGAGGATTGAATCGATGAACAGATCGCAAAAAAAAAAGAACGATTTAGAGCAGGGAATGTTGCAGGAGCCAACATTGTGACAAGTGGACTTGTCTTCGTGAAAAGGTGCAAGACTTCCTTCTCCAGCGTTCATTTACGTACGCCACTGCACGCTCTCCCCCGTCCACAGAAGGAGAGGAGAGGAAGAGCGGCGCGTGTGAACAACAACAAACAAAAAAGGGAGAAAGGCATTGCACCCATACCATTTGCGCCCCCTCCTAAGCGCTCAACACCGGCGCAGCACCCACAGTGCATTTCACCGAAAGCTTGTTGCTAAAAATGTGACTACACTGTTAAACACAGTTGCTCTTGCGGAACTGGATGGGGGATACGCACCTGGAAGTATACTTTTGGGAAGAAACATTGTTAGCTTGTACATACCTTAACCCCCTTTTGTCTTTTTTAACCCCCCACGGTATCTAATGTACTCAAGGGTTCCCTGTCAAAGGTTTATACCTGTAGGCTGGAGGGTACATAAAACTAGTCACAAGAGACATCCTGAATGTCCAATTTTGAATGTTCAATTCTCAATGTCCATTTCTTTTGTCCAATTCTGAAAGGAGGCCCTCCCACAGTTTTTACTTCTGGGCCTCCTTCTGAAAATGTTGTACCTTCATATATGCACCGTGTTCTGCGATTCTTCTAATAAACTTGAGCAAGAAGACAGAGTCGCAAGCCGAAGAACTTATTTCACGAAGAACATGGTTCCGTGAAACAACTCGCTGACAGAAACAACATTATAATAAAATCAGTGGACAAGGGGGGTAGCATAGAAATATGGACAATAGAAAAGTACAAGAACGAGGCAATGAAGCAGCTCACTAACAATGCACATTACCGAAAATTAGATTCTGACCCAACTGTGGAATACAGCAATAGGATACGACGTAGGATAACAGATCCTTCAGCCAGCGAATTAATCACACAATCCAATTACCGCTTCTTAATGCTAAATAACAAACAACCAGGCCGTTTCTACTTCCTTCCTAAGATCAATAAGGTTAGAGTAGATGAAGTACTTACCGCTGAAATACCAGGCAGACCCATAGTATCCAACATAACACCCCGACGCAGTCATTATCGAAGATTGTTATCACCACCTATCCGACATACCCACCCTTGCGTCCTTTATTCAAGACACACCTCACTTTCTGCAGATTATAAAGTCAAATAACGAAATTCAAACACTCCCGGATCAGGCAATTCTGGTAACGCTAGATGTCACCTCCCTGTACACTAATATACCTATCACAGAAGGAATCGAAGCGCTCTCGAAGGCAACACAGAATAGCAAGCGCGCACACGCCGCTGAAGTTTACATCTTGTTACTGAAACTAGTTCTTACACTTAATTACTTTGAGTTTGACTCGACCAACTGCCTGCAAAATTTTGGCACCAGCATGGGAACTCCTTTTGCGTCGACCTGCGCCAATATCCTCATGGGGCAACTAGAAGCACAGCTTTTAGAATCGCCGCCGCTAAAACCTCGCACCTACCTACGTTACATGGACGTTATATTTATTATTTCGAACATGATGTAAGTACACTAAGCACATTTTTTGAGTATTTTCACAACGTTCATCCAAGCATTAGGTTTTCCATGCATCACTCTTCTAGTAAAATTCGTTTCCTCGACGCTAGAGTATCCGTCGTAGAAGGAAAACTAAAGACAACACTTTACAGAAAGCCAAACGCATAAGCAGCAATACATAGATTTTAATAGTCATCACCAGAGACACTGCAAACAGGGGATATTTGTAGGACAGGGAAGGCGCATAAGAAGGATTTGTAGCAACGGCGCGGATTACGTTCACCACTTAAGTAACTTAAAGGCAACGATAGCTGTACAAAATCACCAGCACGACGCTCTCGACAAAGCATTCAATGACGCGTGTAAACTAGATAAGACAGCAGCACTAGAAAAAAGAGGCCCTAGAGCGCAGACCAACCAGCCGCTAGCATTCATAACGAAATACTGCAATGCGCTTCCAAACATAACTAATATTCTTCGCAAATGCTGTCCTACGTTAACAAGCAACAATAGCCTTAGAAAGGCGTTTCTTGAAATAGCAAGAGTCGCCTACTGCTGTAATAGAAATATTAAGGACCTGTTAGTAAAATCCAAAGTAAACCCTCAGCGCACCGCATGCGTAAAAACTTGCTCCCGTCCCACATGTAAGAATTGCAAGCATATTCACAATGATCTTAAAGTTCAAAGCACGAATAGCGACTATGTCTATCATATAAAATCAAGCTTCACTTGCACCAGTGCAAGCGTTATCTATATGTTGGAATGTTCACGCTGTCAAAAGCAATACATCGGCGAAACTGGTCAAGAAATAATGTTAGATGAAACGGGCACCGCGCGGACACCGCGAATAACCTGCCGAAGGCAGTTGCACAGCACTTTAATATGGCAGGCAATTTTGACCAACTCAAACTCTACATACTTCAGGGAAACTTCCTCTCGCCGATGTACAGAAAATACAAGGAATCGTATCTAATATACAATACCCTCCATCCTACTGGCACAAACCTTTCAAAGGGAACCCTTGAGTCCATTAGATACGGTGGGGGGTTAAAGAACACGACAAAAGGTTAAGGTATGTACAAGCTAACAATGTTTCTTCTCTAAAGTCTACTTCCAGGTGCGGATCCCCCATCCAGTTCAACAAGAACAACGGCGTTAAACAGTGTAGTCACATTTTTAGGGACAAACTTTCGTGTGAAATACACTGTGGGTGCTACGCGGATAGTGAGGGGTTGGAGGTGGGACACATGCGATGGGTGCAATGCCTCTACCTAGTGCATGTGTTTCTTTCTTCATCCTGCTTTCTTGCACTGTGCACACAATGCGCACAGTGCAAGATATGTGCACAGCCCAAGATATGTACCCTGAGCGGATTCTTTGGAAGCTTTCGTCCTTGCCATGTATATTAGTCACACTGATACCTGTCACTCAAATTCTCCTACACTCTATTCCCCCACCTTTTCCACCTTTTTTGTTTGTTGTTGTTCGCAGGTTCTACTCTTCTCCTCTCCTTCTGTGGACGAGGGAAAGCGTACAAAGGCGCACATAAAAGAACGCTGTAGAAGGAAGTCGCTGTCCTGAGGAAGACAAGTGCACTTGTCAAAACGTTGACTCCGGCAACATTCCCTGTTCCTAATCGTTTTTAACGATCGGTTTTCCATTTACCTAAACGGGGAGCTAAACCCTGGTTACCCTCTCTGAAGAAACCCTTCATATTTTAGTACGTCAGTGCACCCGACAATGCCTTCGCGAAAGAGCGCAGGTGCCGGTCGCCTGTCCGGGTCACAGTGAAACCCGGTCATTAAAATTCGCCATGAACAGTGGAGGCCAAGAAGCAATTTCTTCCACGTCGTCGAATTTTTCGCCACATACGGCGTCAACGGTAGCACGCGCAGTCCATGGCGCGCACTGCAGAAGAGGCAGATAGACAAGAGAACGCGGCACGAAAACAGTGCCCCCCCCTTTTCTATTGTCTGGTGGCTCGGGTGGAACACGTATAAGCGAGAGCAGATGACGGAGCAGTGCTTACGTCACAGCTTTGTAGCCAAGCTTTCTAGACAGACGCGTCGCTGTCCAACTCGGCCCGCCCACAAACCTAAAATCGTTCATATAAAGAATTTGATAACAAATTCTTTGCCAAGCATATCTGAACTGTAGCTTGTGTGTCCGGCTTCCTGTAGCAATAAAATACTTTTGACACAACGAGCGCATCAGCCGAGAATTTGGCGTCCGAAACCCGTTAACTCGATGCGCGCGTACTTTACTTTGAAAGGCGGCGCTGAGATCGACCGATGTGAAGCGCGGAAAACGCCCCCTCGAATTCACCGTCAAAAAGAAGCGCGTGCGGGATCTTTACAGTTAGCACTCTGGTGTCGAAAGGTGCGCTTACATAGTTCATGCGCAATGTCTGCCACGCTGTACAGCGTGCCGACGAGCCCGTCCTGTGGCTTCGTGCGTTCAGTGGCGAAGTATCTGAACGTGAACCTGTGTGTCAAGAATCTCGATTTTTCCAAGAGCGAGCACCTCACCGACGATTTCGCAAAGGTCTGTCACAAATCTCGATATACTTTTTTCCCTTATATTTTCCATTGGTGCGCTTTCCTTTCCTCCTTTCGTATTTTTCTGGGTCCGATTTAGAGCCGGAGGATTGGCGGAATGAAGTAAACATCGTGAGGCGTATGTGCACTTTGCCACACGCTGCAGTCATAATGACGCGTACGTTTTCCTGCTCGCTTGCTTACAGTGCTTTTCGTTCGCTACTCTGGCATGGTAAACTCTCTACCGGCACGTGTGCAATTTCTAGGAATGCACTGACTAAAGGGACAGAAAGACGTTGATGCAGGTTGGCGGTCACAATTACGTGGTCTCCTCTTGCGCCGTTTTTTTCTCCGCGATTTAAACTGTCTGCCTACCTGTCAAATAAGCATCAGTGCACCAACAATCTTTGTTGAGACACTGAGGCGGAAGACCGACATTAGTAGTTATAGCGCTGAACGAGACTTCGACAAAATTCCTTGGCTATGGTTGCAGCTTGAAATTCGGGCAAATTGAGTTCTGTATCGCGCCAGAGGTTCTCTCAAGATAGGTTCACATCAGCTTCTTGTGTTCGCACCTGTAACTGAGGATAATTCACACCTGCGACCAGCGCCTGTTGCTCGAAGTTGATCGCGGATGCTTGAAAATAGTGGTTTGGGTCAGTCGCGCAAGCTTCTGCGCCCTTCAGGTGCACAGGAACAGGACGTTTTTCGAGAGCTCTGTTCGCGAGGGGCGTATCACGCTGATTGGTGTAATCAGTCGATATAAGCTTCTGCGCCCTTCAGGTGCACAGGAACAGGACGTTTTTCGAGAGCTCTGTTCGCGAGGGGCGTATCACGCTGATTGGTGTAATCAGTCGATATACTGTTAGCTTCTTGGTCACCACTCGCAAGTGGTCGTACTAGCGGACTTCACTGGTGTGAATGCATTTCGCTGTCGACGTTTTTAACGAGACTTATGGAATAAGCCGTTCAATCGAAAATATTTATGCAGTAGGCAACACATTGGAGATTCTGCCAGATTACCGTTCCGCCCGTAGTAGTGGGTATTGCTTTTTCTTGCTATATATCTGTGCCTTCTTCAGGCAAGGAGATAGCATTTAATAAGAGGAAATGAGATGTCGGCTTTCAGTGTGTCTCTGGCCTGCTACTCTTCACAGGGGTAAGGGGAAAAGGGATATACAGAGGTAGAAGGAGGTATGAGAGGTGACGATAATAAAGTACAATGAGTCACTGTACACATCCTGCACGCTATGTGCACCATGCGCAGTAGTCTTTACTGCACAGCACTAGAGACGGGCATCCCAACCATGCCTCGCACAAAATATTAAAAAGGGCCTCGAAGTTCTGCTGGGCATTGTCCGTGTACTTCCATGCACCTACCGTTTTCCTTCGAAAAGGGCCGAGAGTCCAAGCCGTCCACCACGCATTGAACTGTTCGCCTTTCAGCCGAATATTGAGGGCACACGCAGAGGACATGGTGTCTATAAAGCGTGACCCACGCGGAAGTCGGGACTCTCTTCCTGCCCGATCTCAAAAAGATATCCGTGAGTGCGGGCACCACCCAACCGTAGTCTGTGCAATAGCGTCTCTTGTTCTCTTCGTAGCCGGACTGGAACACGAAAGCACACGCCGGTGTCAAGCCTATGAAGGCCTCTTGCCTGTAGGGGAACGGCACAGTAGTAATATCCCGGATATCCTCAACGCGGACGCACACGAAAATTTGCTCTAGGCCTGGCGTTGCAGTTATTATCGATGTAGTCGTTGTGGACTGTTGCAAACCATACTGTGGCACTTCTAAATATTAGTTTTGGACGCCTCATTTCAATTCCTTCAGGAATTCAAGGAATTGTCGGGCAAAGAAATCGTACTCGTGGGAACAGAACTTTACCATGGTACAACCGCTATTTCGCAAGATGTATATCTGAAATGTGAGAACAATTCCGGCGTGGCACCAACAGATCGCTGCGTAGAACACCTGCGCCGTCATAGTTGTGAAAAGAAAACGTAGCTGCAGCCATGGCCCCGAGAAAAGGGGACTACAGGAAAGCATGTGCCGTGCTCGTTCATTCTAACCTACACGCGCGAGGTCCGAGCATCGAGTTGATAAGCGCCGCCGAACGGAGCACAGCGAGGAAATGAACGAAAACACGTACTTGCGTGCATTAAGCAGTCTAGCGAAGCTTTCGCGAGAAAGGCTGGTAGGCAAAACGAAGCCAACGCCACTTTTTCTTTTAGTCATCGTGTTCTCTTGTTTTGTGAACGCCACTGAGCAGCTTCGAAAATGCGAAGTCCAAGCACAATCACATTGCCTGTGATAGCGAAGTGATTTTGCTGGCGGCATTTAGAAAAAAGGCAACGGGAACGGTGCTCAGAACAAGCGGAGGTGGTTTCCCGTTCCGGGAAGGCCCTAGCAAGCAACAGCTGCTCACGACTGCTTATAGCGCACACGTGTGTATTTTCGTTCGTTTCACCGGGGCGCTCCGTTGTCGGCCGCAGAGCTGTGAAACACCGCACATCGGTTACAAGAAATATGCGAGACTTTACAGTGCTCAGCTATTCAAACTCGCTATGCGGACTGCGTAATGGGCGGCACATTCTGCACTGCTGGAGTGTGCTAGGTGGTCAGAGGCCTCAAAGTGTCTCGCTTTCTTTGAGTACCACAGCGAATCAGCTCGGTGTCTCAAGCGCAGTGTTGATGCAGAAAGCATCGTCAGCCATGCGCTCAGAGTATCGCGCCTAATTGTGTGAGCAAAGTCGCGACCCTGGCAGGAAGGCTCTAAATTGTGCGCATCTTACATCCCGGCACCACTTCGGTCTGGCTTTTCCCATCAACGTTCTGGTTTTAAGAAAAATAGTTGTCGTTTCTCCATTTCGTTTAATCTTGCTTCCCAATTCCCGCCCAGCATTTTTTACACACCTAATACCGCTACTTTGCACGTTCCACATTCAGCGCATCTATTGTCCGGTGGTTGTACCCGACCGTTTGGTCTTTCCTCCTTATTAACGAAGTGAGGAAAGCGCCTACATGGCCGTACACTCTCTAGTGGTTCCAAGGAAAAGATGACTCGTTCGAAAGTACAGCATTATCGCGAAAACGGCTCCACTGCATACGATTGGTGACAGGCGTATGCGTGTACAGTTCTTCGCTTAGCATCTTCTTAGGTGCTTGTCAGCTACCCGCGTGATCTGATCTGATCTACTGCTAAACATTCTATGGAAACCCGCTTGAGTACTATTACGTTTATGCACTTACTTCGTGTTTGCGCACAGTGCTCGGCAAAAGAAAGATTGTCGGCTTGCAGGACAAAGAGAAATGTTGTATTATGGGTTCTTTGCGCCACAGTTGAGCACTGTTGGGTTGGATATTAACGGCATGCAAGCAAAGTGACTCGTCATGTAATCCACCGCAGAAATGATGCTGTAAAACAAGTAGTCAACCCGTTAGCAGTTCCCTCAGAACTCAATCACTAATCTAGAGGATGAACGTAATTCCTAGTGCCTATTCATCACGTATGTCACGTGGTTTCTTCGTATTTTCTTTTACTCTCGCAGTCAGTTCCTGTAAATCATCGCTCGTGTTACTCTTGCTTTGTGTCCGTCCCATTTGTGTGCGGTCTTATCTCTTGTATCATGCGTCTCTACCCACAGGCCCGATTTGAAGGCATCTTGAAGCAAAGCGACAGCAACTTTTCTGCACTGTTTATGCATTTGACCCCCACGTTATAACCCATCGCTAACCCACGGCGCAATTGTCGCTTTGTCCAAGATTTCCTCTAGCGACTTCATATTACTGGTAGTTGTGCGTTTTTACCGCTAGGTATCAGCTCATGGGTATTGGTGAACGTTTTAAATGCTGCTCGTATCGCCGAGACATGTCAAAGCCTTACCCCCGTATTCATAAACGCTCCTCGACTCGACCCTTCACTCGAAACGCTTCTTGAGGGTCGTTTTCCAATTCACATATCGCCCTCCACTCGAAGCGCTCATCGACTGGAGGAAATCTCGAGCGTTTTACTTGATATAGTCGAGGTAGGGCCAGAGCTACCTTGAACCTTTCCTTGAGTGAAGTATCGTGGCGGACTACGCTTCGTTTGTCGGCTATGTGCTCCGCGTCGACGGGCTGTTTGACGACATAGAAAAGTGCGGAGGGCATACCACGACGACGGTTGAGGGACCGAACAAATCCAATGGAGCACTACACCGATAGCGAATATCTGGCGCGCTATAGCTTCACGAAGTGCAGCGTGAAGAAGCTGCTTGACTGCTTGCCCCTTGAGAGCTGCAGCAACCGTGGCCACCCTCATCCACCAATGGTGCAGCTTCTGATGGCGCTGTGCTTTTGTGGAGCAGGCACATTTTAAGTAGTGGCGGGCGACCTGGTGAATGTGTCCAGACGACAGTGAGCCGCATCATCGAACGTGTGTCGCGGGTGATCGCGAAGCATTTGTTCCTAGCCGTCGTGAAGTTCCGCGACACCGATGACGGGTCCCGTGAGACGATGGTGGAATTCCACCGAATGGCCAAGTTCCCCGGGGTGACAGGGTGCATAGACGGCACCCACACCCGTATAAATGCACCACGTCCGTTTCTCCCAGGCACTGTCCTTAGCGCGCGCCTGGACACGTTGTCTGTTTTTCAGTTTTCAATTACCGATCTGTGGCGCGTCACCAAATTACAAAGGAATTCGCGCGTGTAGACGAACCTCCGTGCGGTCGTCTTCCCGCCGTCGCGCGTGACGCTGTCGTCCGTGCTCATGTCGCCGCCTGTCAGGGCGAGCAGGACGCCACGATACGACAAGCAGCATACACAGCGCACCACGGAACATCAAGATAAAATCTGGCGCGCGCACACAACACGCGAGCAACAGTCGCAAATCCGGACCGGTCCGGGCATGCTATCCCGGCGGATTCGGCTCTGGCTTGGCTTGGATGAACGTAGCATCACCTGCTGTCGAAACTAGCTGATAATGTTTCAAATTTCTCTGATAACTTCCAATACAACATGTATTTAATAATAGGTGATAATTTTGAAATAGTTGGCTAGCATTTGAACCGAAAATTCTCGTATTTATTGTAGTATTGGGCTGTGTACCCTCGCTACCAGATGCGTCTTTCGTAACTCAAGTGAAAGAACGTTTCTCGAGCAGCCTCTTGGCGGAGGAACGCTCGAGTGGCGTTCTTGAAACCCAGCGCATCCTTGAGAGGAGGAAGGCGCTGCGCCTCGACTTGGTGAAGTCGAGGAGGAGCGTTGAGTGAAGGTGCGTTTGTGAATACGGGGGTTAGAACGCCTTAAACAACCTCAGAATCAAGTATTTCTTAGGCGCTGACATGGGTTTCTCCGTGAATAACCATTTGAAACACGCGATGCAATACACGCCAGATCGCGCAGCATCTGAAGCGCTGTCAGGCGAGCTTTTTTGAACACTTCGTACGGGCCTTCGCAACGCCGGATGGTGCGATAGCGTTTGTCGCCTGAACGGCGCTGCGGTAGGCGTCAGCGTGTGCTCACGCAGCAGAATTTACCCCCCCCCCCCCTCCTTGCAGGTCAAAATACGCTTATCAACCTTCCTCGGGGAGTTCTCATGCCGCGACCGTTGGAATGCTTGAATCCTTACGCGATGTGTGAGTCAACGCACACAGCCGGGTGTCCAAAAAATCTCTTGGGATACGCGAGCATGGCTCTATTCCAATTTCCCGTGTTTCGCGCTTTTTTCCCTCGGAAAACACCACACGCACGTCGGCGCGAAACAAATGTTCGATTTCGAGGATACTTGAGGCGCTCTAGAACTTTGTGATTGTCATCTTAGTAATATCGGCAATAATTAAGAATTAGAAATTAAAATCATCTTGCGAAATAATACTTAGTGATGAAAAAATAATTGTTTGCAAGTACACACAACTACCGCTAACATTGAGTTGGCACTTTATAGGGTTCTTGATTTTTCTTCACATCTCGGTCCGCGTTAAGCGGGACGCCCTCTATGTGCAGGCGAACACATCGACCCTTCATACAGTACTGTATGGGATCATTATATATATATATATATATATATATATATAGGGTTGAAAAGAGACACACGTTCAAAATTCTTGCTTTATTAACGTTTCGGCCGGTGGGCCGGCCTTCGTCAGAATGACGAAGGCCGGCCCACCGGCCGAAACGTTAATAAAGCAAGAATTTTGAACGTGTGTCTCTTTTCAACCCTACATTGGACCGGACCCAACGAACTTCAATCTGAAAATACTATATATATGTATATAAAATAAATTTAAAACCACTGTCCTACCCGTATCTATGTTGCAGTCGTGCGTACACTGACCACTGGCACTTTTCTCAAATATGTTAGCTACGTTTAATAAATGAACTCAACTAAGCCTCAAACCCCTTCCATGTCGCAAAGTTGTAGTCCGCCTCAATCTAGGCATCAAGGATTCGTTTCATGTCGCCATTCGTCACGTTGTTTTTTCGAGAAAAGTGATTCGCGAAGTACAGGGTGATCCACTCTTCTTGCGAGCACGGCCTAGCGGGGCCGCGCATCGAGGCATACCAGCAAACGCGCACACGCGCTTCAAGGCGAAGCTTTCTTTTGAGAAGTGCCGGCCACAAAAAATGAAGTGCATCACAGCAAAGGCCAGCAATCCGGCGCTTTTCTGGTGAAACGGAGCAGCCCCTCGCAGGCCGTGCGTGCGCGGTGACGCCGAGACGTGTTAGAACACTGGACGACCCTGTACTTGATATACGAAATCATGCGCGCTGCTACTCAAGCGCTTCCAAGCGATACTTTAGATGCATGCCTTCAACATATAGGGCAGCACAGGCTTACGCTTACCACTGCCATCGCAACCCTATGAAACATTCTGCTGGGCGAAGCCTGTACTCTGCTGGGATAAAGGCATGCAGCCGTGTATCCCTCAAGTATCGTTTGGGAGCGCTGGAGCATCGGCGCGTATAAGCGCGCGTATAAAATGATACTGATACAATAAAACTTACCCTACTGAAAACGTCCCTTACCGTATACCAATAACTCCATATTTTAAATGCAAAGTCCATAAGTGCTCGATGTACTTGCCGTATATTTTTCATACTTTTCTCCCGATGAGTCATACGGAAACATATCCAACTATTGGAACGACCATATGGAACATTTCAGTTGGTATCATCGAACAAATCCTAGAATGCCGGGTTTTCCGGGGCGCCGTACAACGTCCAATCAAATGTTGGCGAATAAAGCAATTGTTAAAACAATGACTAATTCACAGCAATCAATTATGTTGTGAAAAAATAATGGTTGGAAGCCCACATGACAACTATGCAGCTCAGATTTCTTGACCTCCTGGATTTTTCCTTATCTTCGTGCATGACAGTTACGACGCTCTGTAATGTTTGCTGGGTGTTCCAAAAAATGACTAGACATCTTACAAATGCACAAAAAATGACATATGTCCGCTTTTTATCGACTTGTTTTCTTCATAGTGGCACGCACTGCGAAACCGCTCCGATTAAAATTTTGGACAGCACCCATCAGTTACACGAACTTTTAGGCCAAAACTGCTAAATGCTCGAACCACATTAAGAAATGAAAGTAATTTACACAAGGAATGGGTAACACTGGCAATTTCTACAGATCACTGAAGTCCGGCTGATTGTGCCCAGAAAACGAACTAAATTGAAAAGTACCGCACTTGCCGCTACTTTCCGTAGCCGCTTAAGTGACAATTCCACTTGCATTGCCATTTCACTGCGACCATGCGTCGCTGTTGAGCGCCTGTTCCGACAAGCACGGTCAGGCGCTTAGACGAAGCGAAAGATCGCCTCTCGATAAGAACGCTGGCTGGTCATCGCTTGGTGCTCAGTGGATGAACTGTGTCGCTCGGGCCGGAACCGTGGATAGCGTCAGATGCTCTTTTGGTATTCAGTTCCGGTGTCCTGGACGTAATAGGCCGGATTTCAGTGATGTGTACAAATTACCAGCGTCGCCCTTTTGCAAACATTAGCACTACATTATAGATGCCCTGTGTAGATGGCTTTCATTCGTCAATTTCGTATGAGCACCTCGCTGTTCTGGTTTAAAAGTTAATCGGTTTAACTTCGTTAATTACCGTTAAAAATGTCAATCTTGCAGATCTTCCAGTGCGTGCCATCATGAACAAAGCGATTCTACAAAAATGACACGAATATCTCCTCTACATTTACTAGGCACTACGGCGTGCCTCGTGATCATAACCGTTGTTTCGGCACTTAATACCTCTGCAATTATTAAAACGTGCGCTTGCTGCAGCCGATATCGCCATTATAGGACACTTTCACGTGACCTAATGATTCTCTTAAAGGAAAGACGGGTAGCTGCACCTAGGTTTTCCTGTGGTGGCCCATAACAACAAGTGTGCATAACCTTATGGCTTTTCACACATTGCACGCATGACATAATCATCTCCGCACAAGGATCGAGGAACCGGCCCCGAAACGTCGTGTTTCACCTTCGCTTCTTCAGTGACTACATCTTACTGCGATAAGAATCAAAGTGCCTTCCGTATTTACGTTAATACATGGACACCTTTCTTGCATTATTAGCAGATTCCACTGTCCGTGTTCATGGCTCTGTAGAGCGCGTGCAGGAGGAACCGACAACCACGTTTGTTGTGAAACTGCCTTTATTATCCCGATGACCAAACCGCGGAAGGCGAGACGCGGGGAAGCCATGCGATAGTCACCAAGTGAGTTTACACAAAGGAGTGAGAGGAGCCGCGCGGTTCCGGTTTTCTCTTGCGCGTGTTCGGCGGTGGCAGGTGCTACTACAGCTCCTATTACTAAACCTAATTCGCCGAGTGCCCGTTGCCCCTAGGGTTTGGACAATAAAGATGTACCAGAAAGCGTAGCATGCAGGCTACATATTTTGCAAGAAATGATTGGACAGGAACTCTAAATTACAGCTTCTGAAGTCTGACGCTTTGTCGTGATAATCCGTCCTGCCCTGAAGAACCGGCCACTACGGCTCAATTTTGAGGGCGAAATGTGACGCTCGCCTACTTAGATTCAGGTGCACGTTATAGAATCCCAGGTGGTCAGAATCGCCCAAGAGCCGGCCACCACGGTGCCTGCCTTGTAATTGCGGCCAGTTTTGGCGCCCACCTCCACTAGTGTCTTCAGGCACACTACGGTCTCGAAAATAACTCGTTTTTAAGTACCCCTTCACAGCAAATAGAAACTGACATTTTCGAAAGAGATAATGTCGCGGCTGTTTCGTGGTTCACTTAAAACATAGCATGTTGTTCATTCCGCACTTTAAGAAAACCACTTGTAAACTCTTCTAAAATCGATTCATGAAAAATCCCTTGTTCGCCGCATAGTGAAGCGTACATTAGACTCGAGCGCGTGCAGTACATCTACTAAACACACTAATGAGCCTTAAAGTGGCACCGACAACTGCGGTGAACACCTGGCCCAGAAGCACGAAACAGAGGTCATTCGACATGATACCACAAGTGGCTTGGATTGCGATCGCACATTCGCTCGTGAACACGAAATCCAGTTACGTTAATACAGCACAGATACTGCAGTAGCCTGACAGGATGCGTATGCGTGCACTTGCTTCGAAGACACCTTTTCAGCACATCGGTTTAATGTATGACATGTTATAATTTGCACTGCAGGCGCCTTCAGCAAAGTGTTTCATTGCGGAAGGCGGTGAAGCCTTGTCCTTCACTTTATTTGCGCGAGCGGGCGCTAATTATAGCGGCATTTCCACCCACTAAAGTGCACTTCACGTAGATTGCCTTACAACACGTTAATGTGGTGCACTTTTTATGAGAGTTACGAATAATATCGCTTTAACCTATTTGATATTTCTTGCAGCTTAACCCCTTCCGGAAGGTGCCTACCCTGGACGACCATGGATTTGTTGTTCACGAGAGGTACGTCAAACTTGCGCAAGCGCTGATGGCAGTCTCCGGCGTTTGATAGTAGATGCGACATTAAAATTTCCTGTCCACTTCTCAAATACTCTTCCCAAAAAGGGGCACACCACACCACTAGGCATGCCGTTATAAAACAGTGTTGTCAGCGATGTGCTCTATTTCTACGCTTCTTGAAACACTCCTGTTAACTTCATTGCGATAGTGTGCCGAATTCGTTGCAGAAATTTCGGCCACCGTGAAAGTTACTGCGCTTTAGACTTCTTGCAGTGTCATATTTTCTTTAGAATCAAACGGCTGACATCCCCGACATGGATCAAAGCGGTCTCTGAAGAGACCGGGAGCAGCGCATTTTGTGACTGCGGCGCGTCCTTTGCATCTTGATCGGCGTTCACACGTTCAGTGGCTCCTTCCTAGGCACGCGAAATGGTGCGTAACTGGTCTCATTTTACGACATCGAAGACCTATACAGTACACTGTTAAATCTGGTCTTTCACGCCATTTCCCCATTGTCATTCCTCCTGCTGGGGCAGAGTACTCGGCATTCTATAATTCAGTGCTATAGTCTCCCGAGACGGAAACCTTCACCGTGCAGTCGCAAAATCTTTTTATCCTGAACACGAAAGCGCGCAGCTTTGTGTACAAGTGAATGCGCCAAAATATTCGCGTGCAGTGCAGCTTTCTTTCGTGCGCGCCACTTTACCGGGGCACGATCGCGTTTCATGTGATAGCTCTCTCCCCCTGCTCCGCGGCGAAGGCGCCTTATGACGGCCACTAAAGTTTTAATGCTTTAAGTTCGTCAAAACTGTCGCCAAATTTTCGTAGTTTTTCTTTATCCATTGCTGCCGAAGTTGCACAATAAACAGGCAAGGAATTGCTACAACCAAGCTTTTATTCCATGCAGCTTTCACAAGACTGATACATTTAAGGACGTTGAATCGGTAAAATGTAATCTTTGCGTGACATAATTTGCATTTTGTCATGCCCTCCTTTGGGACGACTGCTACCATTCTAGGAAACAGTAGCGAATACAGTGCTGCCACAGTAATTATTTGCTCAGATGAACCACACACAGCTCGTGCGCTGTCGACGAGAAAACGGTCTAGCGCCATGGCTGTCCGGTATGGTCATGTTAGAGCCCTTAGCTGCCTGAGAGCACAAGCAGCGTACGCTTTTCAATGTATAGATATGTATGTATACGTGCACCGAACAAAAGCTCAACCGTTCATGCTTCTTCGCCTGCTCTCGTTGCGACTGCAACAGCACTGAAAAAATAAAAAGGACTAACTTGATGACTATTCGGAGCACTCAAGTTAAAGGCGTAAGAAGCCAAAGTTTGAAAGTGGGTTATTCGTGTCTTATGGATCGAAATAGCAAGTTCAACTACGTTCTCGAAGCGTGCGGCTTCTTTGTTGCTGCTACGAGTGTAGCAGCAGTCGATAAGCGCTCGATGTGTGACAATGCGCACGGCGGACGAATTCTCGTATCGCAGGAATTGATGCGCATGAGCGATGCTTCCCGCTGCCGTCAATGAACTACACTGGCAGCGCGGAAGATCACGCGTGCCCACCTTGATGACCAAAAATCATTGCGTGCGACTTGTAAATAAACACCAGCCAATATCGAAGCAGTTGAATTCTGACCATCTCGAAGCCCATCCGGCCTCCTCTTCAGGGATGACTGGGGCCATGTTCCAGCTGCGTTAGTCTTTGGCGGGGCGAGAATACTCAAAATGACCTGCCGTGGAGCGGAGACCGAGCGTTATACGCCGTTGAGAGAGTTACCAGAGAGCGATTAAAGTTGTGTGCTCTCCTCTAGATATGCGATGTTTCAAAAAAAAAAACCCTTCTCCATTCGGGGCTCTCTTTCGGGTATTGTCGTCCCCGCGAAGTCAGTTCTGTAAGATTTACCTTTAACGACTGCGGCAGTACTCCGCATCAACGCGGGGTGCAAAACGCCCAAAGACACAACACGTGGCACGTACACACGAGACTATCCTCAAAGGGGAATTCGTTGGAAGCTAACGCTGTAAGTGTGCCTCCGTTTTTCTGCTGCGTCCTTGAGCTGTTTTTCGCTACCAGAGAACACTGCAAAATGTCGCACGGAGCCCGATGCCTCTCTACCCTTATGGCTTCTTCCACAGCACTGCCATTGCCTACTACCTGCTCCGCAAGCACGCTCCTGACTCAAAGCTGTACCCGGACTGCCCAAAAAAGCGTGCCCGTATCGACCAGATCCTGGCCACCGTCGCCAACACTATTCGTCCTCACTTTGTGGAATTTCTCGTAAGCATTCACAATATTCTACCAACAGCCTCGCCGTTCCCTTGCTACAAAATCTCTAGTAGATTTGCCGAACGTTACTGTTTCCTTCGTTCGCACTCGTGACAATTCGCCTTCCATTTTTTCGCACACCTGTTGATCCGATGCTCCTGTTTTTTCTTTTGCTGGTGTTATTTTCAAACTACGACGCGTCGGACTATCACAATATTCGCTTTGCATCGGTAATATTCGCTGTACATTATTGATCTTCGATGCTGGGTCAACCGAGGGTTCGTAGGTCATACACTAAGTTGGTTCTGTAAAAATTGCGATGTACACACGTATTGCGATTAACGTTAACTTCCTTACTCATCTGTGCCAATTTTTAATCGTACCTCGCCGCTGTAGTTCATTTGACAAGAGCCTACTGTGCACGACGTATTCTTAAACCGTAAGGATCTAAATCGGGCAAGAACGATAATGCTACGAACGCACGTTACGTGTTGAAGCATTATAAGTCATTCTTTTCAGCGCAATGTTAAGATAATCTGAAAGGAAATCCGCTCTCAATGAATGCATTGTTAAAATTTCTTTCCTATTCTCCTCTCTGTGCGTCATATTTTGTTTCCTTGTTACACGAAACCCCAAAAGTTTAAGATTTTTCTTACTATCGCTATTATGAATAGCTTATTCTATGTTCCCAATACAGCGACACCAAAAATGCGCCTAGGCAGGAGGCATGCGCGCAGCGCCATGTGGGACTTCACTTTTCCTAGCTGTCCTCAGTTCGTAGTATATCAATAAAATTTGCACAAGCTTATATAAAACTACTTCACTTAGTGCCTTAAATGTTAGATCATGGCACACGGAAACAAAAAACGGAGTGACTGCTTATATCAAAAGTTGAAGACTCGGCGTTGTGAGCAAGACTCGGCATTTTCTTTTTTTTTCTTGGAGCAGTCCTATTGCAATTAACGACTGTTTATTTCCCTTTAGGACCCTGTAATATTCCGCGCTATTTTCTTGTAAATTGCGCTGTTTACGAGCTCTCTGCCGAAATTGCAGCGGCTGTGTATCGGAATGCACAATGAGACTCTCACTGTGAGGTGACTGACACACTGTTCTGTTTCCAAGTTGTGTGCGCGTGTGCACGTAACTGCGAAATGGGTGCATCAGGTTTACGTCCCTTTGATGTATACTCGTACGAGTTTACTCGCACGTTCACGTTTTCCTGCGCGTTACGCGACCTTACGCGTTCAACTGCATACAATTTCCATGGTTTACATCGCGTGATGAGTGTGCGTTCGATAGCCTACTCGTAATATGAGCGTCTGCATTTTCCGCATGTAGACGCAGATTTCGGTGCAAGTTATTGGTCAAAAAGAAGCTTCTAGGCAGAAAGTAGCGCTCCAGTTTATTAGTATCGTAGACCTTGTCTTCTTTCTTCGTATCTAGTGCTGTAGATGCAAAGCAAGTTGCTCAGCGTCAATGCGATATACTTCAAAACCATGGCGGTAGCGTGGCACCGAGAATATTGATGACTCGTAAAGGAAGTCTTACCCTTGAAACTTAATTGCAAGCTTTAATTTCGTATGCGTAGCGCCGTATTTGTTAGTGGTACCGCTATCGTGTTCGCCAAATGAATTTGTTAGATTGGCACTGCAACACTTTCTGGAGTGATCCTCAAATGACATCGGCAGAAGGCGGTCATCGCCACGTCATTCGCCTACTGCAGAAATCTGTCAAATCTGTTTTCTTTTTGTTATGGGCAGAGTAGAAGCGCTATTATGAATAGCCTATTCCCTGTTCCCAATACAGCACTATAGTTCGCGGATAGTTCCACCGCGCAAGCACGTTCATTCTCCTTTAGTGACGCTGAGCGCCCTGAAATCTGAAAAAGAAGTTAGTGCGCAGCATACTTAGAAAGGAGTGAAAATGCGGCGAGAGCCACTAGCGGTCGTCTTAACCTTGATTTTCGATTTTTTTTTCTTGCACTGTATGTGGGCTTCTGTAATGATGATACGCGAGCTCCGAGAGTCGCTGCGGGGACGTTGCGGCTATTCCATCACTCGCCTACGCGATATTTTTCTGCGTCCTCTACGCATACATCCGCCACTTCTCGTGCTCAGCATACTTAGTGTTCACGAGCACGGCGACTCTTTGCCATACGCGTTCCGTACTCTCACTGAGCAGTCGATATGCTTATTAAAGGACGCTACTCGGCGTAACTGAAGGGTTCCGCAACCTTTGCTCTTGATTGTTTTTTTGTTGCAGCGCCGGATCTTCTGCGATAATATAAAGCCCAGTGACGAGGAAAAAGCCTTGTTCAACAATACCGTCGTGAAGGGGTTACAGCGTCTCATCGAAGGACCTTTCGCAGTCGGTGACCAGTTCACTCTTGCCGATCTGTGCATCATCGCCAACCTTTCCGCGGCTTTCACAGTAAGCAGACGCCTCTTTATTATACTGCCACTATTAGCTTAGACGCTCGTTTTGTTTCGGCATAATTTCTGTCAAGCGGGCAAATTCTACTTGACAACTCTTTTCCAGCATGCATATCCTAACCACTCAGCGCTCTCCTATGCCTCCTTAAGAGGCAAATTTCTCCGCCATAACCCGTTAACCCAGGGGGAGCTTCTGCCAGTTTCACCGTGAAGTCTCTCTATACAGAAAGTAAGGACTCTCATCCAAACGCAACACTTTCTTCTATATCCTCTTTCCGCTGGCTGGTCACCATAGGGATGCCGGCCCTATGTGTTGGCTCGCGCCTGCGAGCGCCTCTACCAATTTTTTAACGTTCAAATACTTATTTCATTCCGCAACTACAAACAGTTCAAAGGACAGGAAAAATCTTTTAGAGGAGCTTGAGGGGAATGGCACCATGCCATACAGGGATGCATGCAGCTAAACGACCCCAACCTATACACTCGGAGAAAGGCGTAAAAGCTCCAGGTCGTGGTTATAAGAAATTAAGCAGCCAAGAGAAAAAAGCTCCTCGTATCGCATCATTACATCAAGATTAAGCGTATACCTTCAGGGATATACCATATACGATACCATATTTCCTAATTATGTGAACCCTCAGCCCTAATTATATAACCCTCAGCGCATGCACTTCAAATTCTGATTCGATTTCAAAATAACGCAAACGCAGGAACGTTTCTCTGACCGTGCTAGGCTTGTGTTATCGTTACTCTTTAATAGCCAGTACTTGTCTAAACCTTGTAATCGGCCATTCATGCAACCTGAATAATGGGCTGCTTATGAAATTGTGTGAACCCATTATGTGCCTTTGGGGG
This sequence comes from Hyalomma asiaticum, assembly GCA_013339685.2. Lineage (NCBI taxonomy): Eukaryota > Metazoa > Arthropoda > Arachnida > Ixodida > Ixodidae > Hyalomma > Hyalomma asiaticum. Next base: position 14,551,173 of record CM023481.1, on the reverse strand, counting down.
CTAGGAGTAAAGCTTTCTTCTGCAATAGAAGTTTATGAGGGCTTGCAGTTTTTGTCGTTCACACTACACTGTAAACGAAAATTAGCCGAGATGGGAGTAAATGACCTGTCCTCTAGCGCATTCCCCGATAAGGGTTTAATATACTCCGGTCATGCGGAGTAAAAGATTTACTCCGCTTGACCGGAGCTATATTTACATCCATCGAGGAGCTTTTGCGGGTAGCTATGGGAGTATGTGTTTACATCCATCGCGGAGCTCTTGCGGGTACCTATATGGGAGTTTGTTTACATCCATGTAGGAGCTTTTGCTGAAGCCAGCTAAGCCTAGGCGTGGTCCGGGACAATTTCTTGCATAATTTTATTAATATTCGATCTACCTAGGTAAATTTGGTATCCTTTTGGTCCCTTCTCCTTCCGGTCGATAGTCTTGACGTTTGCTTTCCGATAATCCTGGTTTGTCCGCGTACAATCTTGATAATTTCGGAAGCCTAAAACCACGTCAACACTCGCTGGGTGGTGGTGCCCCAGCCACTTCATAATAAAATATTTCCGATTCGCGCATCACTGTGGTGGTCTGGTCGATGCGTGGCATTCGGCTTCTGGCTGGAGGAGCAGAGCGGTCACCAGTGGAAAGAGCCTTGACACGTTTACACAGAACACTGATCGACCGTTGCAAACTTACTGCGCACTCAAGACTCGTTTAGAAAAACGAAGTGGTGCTTCACTTGGACGCACTAAGCACACGTGCGAGCACGCACAGATACAACTCCCACCGACGATTCGTCGAAACAACCAACGCACTGGAGCATCACACGGAAGCACTAAACAGACGCGCGAGTGCGCATACACACACACACCGCCGCAAGAGCGTCGCAACCAAAGACGGCTGTTAAAAACTCCCATGTGGGGGTTGGGACCACGTGAACTGACACTCCGTGTGGGTAGTATAATAAGGTCATGTCGTTTTTATACTCCGTCACTTAGCAATGGAGGTAAAATGATGTCATGTGCCGAATTCACTCCGCTATGACGGAGTAAATGGTTGGGGCATGGGAGTTTTTTCGGTTGACACGCTGGTAAAAGCTCCCATCTCGGCTAATTTTTGCTTACAGTGTACATTTAAGTCAGTTTACTCAAGAAAGAAAGCAGTATGTTAAGAGTAGAAAAATAATGGTAGTGGCGATGCATATTAGTGATTCTTCCTCATATTTCACTGCTAATGGAGTTCACATAACACCACGTCACATTCCGATGCCTATCATGTCAAATTTGAGCATTTATAAGGCTTCAGTTTCCCAGTTATTTAAGGAACTGATGGGAAACTGGACTTGGGTTTCTTTAAAGATTAGTCTCGGCGAGTTCATTTTTAGCCCATGCATAAATACAGTGCGTGGTTCGCTCGACTAAGTGGGTGCTCGATTTACTTCGAAAAAAGATTCACAGATGCCATCAGCAAGTGCATAACCGGCCGATTCATCAACACAGACAATCTCATTGACTTAAAACCTGAACAGTCCCAGTATGCTTCTTTGCAGACACCTGTTTTAATCACTTTTGAGGAATGCATGTATTCAATGACAATTTGGGTAAGACGAATAATTTCTGCACGACGCCTCTGACGCTATAGTGATCCAGATTTTGTAGAGTATCGTCATTATGTAGAACACTTTCAAAAACTGCCTTATTTGTAGCTTGGTGATCTTCTGTCGAGTCCATTTTGGACTAGAAGCGCGAGCCCTGTAGATTTGTTCTTGCCGAAGCCATAACACGCTGAACTTCTCAAAGCGGTCAGCAAAACAGAAGCGTTTTAGAATTACCATTTTCTGCGAACCGTTTGGAAACTTGAAAACATAGGCAGAATCGATATGGGACTAGTCGGGCGTTCTATTTGAGGACCCTTTTTGTATACATCACTCACTTTTGCTATCGCCATATTTCGAGGAAACTCCTCTTGACAAACTTGCGCTACAGGCACGTCCCTGCAATGACAGGCATGCGGTATGCGGGCATTACCTTGCTTGAACAAGAAAACCCCATGCTGCTGGTAGTAGCTTGGCATGGGAACGTAGTTAAAATGCGTACCGCGGTACACAAACGTACTGTATGCCCACAAACCTCATACGCAGTATCAAACGACCCCGGGCAGGAATGTAGCGGTAACGTGGAAAGCAAGCACACTGCCACTCACCCCTTGCTGCCCTTCTTAAGGTGGTGCTTATCGTAAATGTACAGTGCCGTCCACTGTTGGTACGAACACGGCGCCGCGTGGCTTCGCTCCGCGGAGCGCCAGCGCTTATGGCGTGGCCGCGCCTGGAATCTAATCTAGCGCATGCGCACAGGGACTTGGAAGCAGGGTTTCGTTTCGCTTGAAAAGCGCGGGAGTGCATGCCTTGCTGCGATGCACAGCATCCTGTGGCCCGCGCTTTTCAAGCGATACGAAATTCCGCTTCCAAGTCCCTGTGCGCATGCGCTAGATTAGATTCCAGGCGCGGCCACGCCATAAGCGCTGGCGCTCCGCGGAGCGAAGCCACGCGGCGCCGTGTTCGTACCAACAGTGGACGGCAGTGTACCTATTGCATCGTCGCTTATGGCACGCTTCTAGCCTCATTCGCAGTTGTAGTGTGTCAACCACTCATGTGACAATGCAAGAAATGAATCTTCTACTGTCGGTGCACCTGCTTCCTTTCGGCTTTGGCCGACCTCGTAGAAACACCCCGCCATGGTGGTCTAGTGGCTGTGGTACTCGGCTGCTAATACGAGGGTCGCGGGATGGAATCCCGGCTGCGGCGGCTGCATTTCAATGGAGGTGAAATGTTGGGACCCGTGTGCTGTGCGATGTCGGTGCACGTTAAAGAACCCCACGTGGTCAAAATTTCCGGAGCCCTCCACTACGGCGTCTGTCATAATCAGAGCTGGTTTTGGGACGTTAAACCCCACATAACAACCCCGTAGAAACGCTCGCACAAGTGGCGCTTATGCTATGCACAAGCACGTTCATTCGACGCATAACGGCTATTTGAACGCCGAACAATTCGGCATACGCAATGAACTCTTTCAGAAATCGCAGTAGCGAGCGTTCCTCTCGCGGATGGACGCTAGGCACTATGGGAATGCGTGGCGCCGCTGGGCGCCTTCATCGCGCGCGCAACTGTTTTGTCGGCGCATTGTGCTACGACTGTGAGAAAGCGGCTTCCAATTATCGCGCGAGCTTTCGTTCATTAGTACTGCATTGCTAAAAGTTATTTGAGTGTGTATTTTGTTCCCAAATGTCATCGTCACCGAACATTCCAACGGAGATAAGGGGGGCAAGCAAACTTGCTCTGTTCCTGGCTGCGACAACACGCGGAACACATCACCATGTTTTTTTTCCGAAACACATTTCCAGAAAAGAATTAATTAGAAGAATGAAACGTCAAGGCAGTGCGGGATGTTTTCTTTGTGGCAGGCGTATAAACATCACCAAATATGCGGAGCTCATTTCACTATCGGTTACTTGAGCTCCAGATTATTTCAGTATTACCGCATAGTAGCGCAATGTGGATGCTAATGCTGCAGAGTTATTTTCTTCTGAATAATCCTGCAGTAGGTCCTTCAGTTTTCAGCCTGGAGCCGCATCAGCAAGACATGCAATTCAATCGGCATACTCCCATGCTAAGAAAGTTATGGAGGTTAAATTGAAAAAAAAAATCATTGTTCAAAACTATTTCGTACGTACACACACGCTTACTCACGTACGTGCATTGTAGCAGGGAAATAATGAAAATTGGAAAACCACGGTAAAAATTCCGGCGATATCCACTTCACGGTATGGTTAGGAACCTCTTTGGCAACAATTCTGCACCCGTTTCTTTAGTGATCATGACACCCCACCCAACTTTCAAAATATAATGTAGTTTAAAGAAAGGAGACACGGCAGCGTCGATTCAAGTGTATTTACAGGCAATCAAAACGGCCCTCCGGCAACAGCCCCACTCCCAATCCCCCTCTACCGCAGGTCACCTTCACGGCACCATCACCCTCCCGGTGAAGTTAGCGCCGTCTCGGTGCAAGTGATCGAGCATTGGTTAATGGGGGCTCATACTTAAGGCGCAAGATATGGGACGTGAATTTCATTGCTGGTGACGTTAAAACAAAGAGGATTCTTCTGCTGGGGAGATCTGACAGTTGACACAGGATCGTGTACGGGCTACAGCAGCGATCGAGCACCTTTTTCGACAAGCCAACGCGACGTGAGGGCGTCCATCGACATTGGAACCGGGGAAGTGTTCTGATGGCGACGGTCGTAGCGTCGCTTTTGGAAGCTTCGGGGGACGGAAAGGCGGTGACGGGCAACCTCTCGGGCATCAGCAGCCGGTGTAAAGGCATCGCGGGCGTAATCAGTGTTTCCTCACTGGTGCGTAAAGTAGACTAATATATATATCGGGACAATGCAGATCCATTTCACGTTCCTGATACGTGCTTCGCATTTCCTTGATTCCCACTACAGATCTGGCATTTGTTTCTGGTTATACACCATTCAGGCTACCACTGAAAGAAACGAACAGTCCATGAAAGCAAGGCAAGCATAACGGAGTGTCTACTTCTAAACGTGTGGTGTTAAATGCTTAGGCACTGGCTGTTTCATCAGTTAGGAAAGAAATCATAGATTAGTCACAGTAGCATTAGCAGGGCCTTCAGAACCTCCTTAATGCTGAATTAAATAGGGCGTTTGCTGTGCTTCTCGACGCGAAGAAGCCCGCCTGGCAGCTAGGAACAAAAGTCTGCGTTGCGTTTGAGACCACGCACTTCAATAAGCCTAATGCTCATATGTCGCGTCGGTGCTGAGGTGAGTACTTTTCTCGGCGTGCACTTCCCTCTGCCGGCAGAGAAATCCATGATTCCTACCATAGTATGATGGCTACATTCATCTGCGTCTCGCGACACACTGGAACACTGCGTTACATATTTTGTTACGGTTGCAGAGCCTCCAAAATTTATCCTGTAATGTGAAGTCGGCCGAATATTTAGGGTGGAATTTCAGCCTGTCAACTAATTAACTTCATATGAACATTACAAACTCTCAATGTTGGAGCTACCCAAGGGACGCGTGAGTGGAGTTGTTCCTCTTATTGTCCTCGCTTGCTTCCAGAACGGCTTCGTGGACATAGACGACTACCCATTCTTGGAGGAATACTACGATCGCATTGCCAGCCAGCTTCCCTACTTCAGCGACACATTTGGGAAAACAGTCGGTAGCATCCAGCAGCGTTTCTCGGAGCTGACTGAGCGCCCTCTTTCTCCGATGTCTGAAGAATCCGTACATAGTGATGAGCCAATGAATGGCTCATTGCAATAAGTACACCTTCAAAATAAATGTATTCATTTTCTTGACTGCTCTTGCAATTTTTTTTTCGTGCGTTCTTACATTACTTACACGTAAACCTTTCGCTGTTTCTTGAGGATAGCACCACCCCGTAATTTTTCGGGGTCGTTGGCGTTGCGCTCAGGAACAAAAATAAATGCACCTGTTGTGTACATACACGGAAGACTTCATAATTAACACTTATTACCGCAAACGACGTTTGAGCCTAGCGTCCCAGGCTTCAGTACACCTGGGACTTTAAAGCACTAGCACGTCGTCCCTCAAAATAGACGCACGAAACTGGGTGCACTGCCCGAGATGCACGGGCAAACCGCGGCATGTTGCAGAATGCCGCAACACTTTATCCGCTGAAAACACAGCCGCGTTGCGCCTCTAACCTTGTTTTCAGAAGTCAACGTCGATATTACGAGCAGTGACTGTCTCGTGCAAGCAATGAAGCAGGGCTGATATCTCATAACGATTCCCGAAGTGGGCCGGTTGACTTGGCCTCGCCTGATTGGTCGCAATTGCTGTTTTGCTGACGCAAATGCGGTTTTACCTAATCGCACGCGGGCAAGTGGACCAGTCCATTTTTGGAACACTTATAAGACACCGCCCCAGGCCCCTGCTAGTTTGCGATAGCTCTACCACGGATCTTCAGAGCTTGCAGCAGAGCTCCAACAACGCAATCATACAAGTTGCGCAACGTCGAAATGGTGAACTTTAAAACTGGAACGCTGCTTTCCTGCGCTGTGACTGTACGGACGCCCATTGGGGAGAAAATGTTGACAAGGCCGTAGTTAACCTTTCCCACGTGACGTTGCCTGAGCGATTCCTGAGCGATTTCGTTTATAGTATCTTTACGCAGTGCGTTCGGCTGCAGTCAAGATTAGGTAACTGGGGTTCTACTTGCCCAGACCACTATGAATGGGGTATGCCGTAGTGGAGGGGTTGGCAAATTTTTATCGCTTCGGGAAGGCGTAGGGCACTGCAGCTTTTTCAGTTTTTGGAAAAAAACTGCAGCAGCGAGGGTTCGCAGCCGGGCGGCATACGAAGGCAGTTAAACGGCTAGTTGAGGATCAGGCCTCAAACGCCAGCCATTAATTTAATGGTGCATACGTAAGGAGTACGCGGAGAGTACCGCCGCTAAAACTGTCGATTCTCGAAATTAACGCCAACACAAAATCGGCATGTGACGTGTGCACTGTGTTAAATTGGTGAGACAAGCTGCACTTGCCTATAAAAAGGAAATCTGGACGGGAAACCGATAATACTGGGACATTGGACAATTGTTTAGACCACCGAAAGGATTTCGTAGATACCAGGAAAGGGAGGAATGAGTGCTTCTCAAATATTTATTAAAATTCTTATGCTAAAATTGTCGGTGATAGTGTAATACGGCTGAGGCTTTTGCACGACTATATCGCATTGATAGCTCTAATAGGCTGTACATGAGGAAGCGAAATTATTGCAGCACATTGAGCAAGCGACAACAAAAATCTCAAGGGTACAAAGATAAGGCTGGTACCTTCGTAGTTCACGTAGAATGCAAATAATTTGTGCTCTACCACTGAGAACTTAGTAGTGGTTTGATTTCCACTAAAACGATGCAAATCTGGGTTGTTCTATTAAATCGAAAATCAATTTTCAGAATCGCAGTCAGGTGCATCAGCCTTATACGGATGGCATATACACCATCAGCAACTAGTGTGCAAATCTTTTTGCAGGACTTTTACAAATGTAATATTTGCGATATCTACGTTCACACATGGCACAGCCCCTGGAATTATACCTACAAGACCCTTCTGCGGTACATTGTATGCTTTCAATATCTGTGCAGTCATTGTTACACACTTCTAGGACACTGAAAATATCTCGTATTGGCTAACATGCTCTTAATGAACAGTAATTACTCAGTATTTACAAGCAAACCTGAGGATATGAGAGCTGTGGAATATCTTGTGCGGTCCGCTTACTGTGGAGCACAGGCCTGCACACTTGAAATCTGTCGTATTCAACGAAAGGACCAACATCTACGTCGCGAAGGATAGCATTAAGAAATGCAATGAGCGGTTCACGAACTTGTCTTGGTAGAACTTTTGTCATGACGTTTTGCCACTGCTTTCAATTTCTGGCTGCTGTTTGTCATCAGCAAACGTTCAAGAATTAGCTATGGAGCACCTCTTCGCTGATGCCACCAGAGCTTACCAAATTTCCTTGGAAACTTGAAGCACTAATCAGTGCATAGTGGCCCTTGGACGCATCCGGCAACTACATATATTGATGCATGTTGAATGTCGTCTGGTTCTTGCTATAGAGCAACTGCCTTAAACATATTTCACTAGGCTCTGGGTGGTTTCTGTGAGATTCCTTGAAGACGCGTGGTCTTTAAGCATGAGGAAAATGCCTTTTACAGAAAGTGAGAAGTCGCCATATTATCAAAACCACCTGCTCATTATGATTTTCTGAAAAACTAAACTTTGGTGTGATTCAATAAATGTATGTAGCCACTATTTTGTGTAAAAAAGTTTGTGAACCCCAGACTTTGTGCAATACCTCCGGTGTTAGGTCTTTAAGGACAATAAAGTGCCTTAGGTTGTTTAAAGACGAAACTCACGCCGCTAAGTGACGTCCGTCTGCAGCGTGAGCCCTTTTCTGAAGTTTAGCGCTTGTGTACGTTTAGCGCCTTGTACGTTGTGAAAAAGATGTAGTGATCAGGCTTGAGACAAAAATATGGATGTACCATGTGATATATTGGGCTATATGGGGAATGTAATGCCGAAAGCTTGTACCTGAGCTTTCCGCGTCCTCGAAAATGAATACTGCTAAAATAAGGTTACCGTCCATGGCGATGTGCTTATAATGAATGCTTGAATAGTAAAATGTAGTACGAGTTCATGTTCGCATTAGCTAAATTGAGCTATGCATGCCCTGTTCGCAATAAGAAAAAGGAAGTTTAATCTGATATCTTCGATAAGAATATATGGCGAGAGCGATTAGAACGATCGACTGAAGAGAGAAAAAGACAGGCGCAACCGAGAACAGTCACTGAATTTTGTTCCATCAAAGCTATCGGCTAGATGAAGGCACCAGCCGTAAACATAGCCAGTAAATTCCACCGGGGTTTGGAGTGCTCTTGCCGGTGCATCCGAAGAGCACCTCACACACTATATCCGCGAGGAAGTTTGAAATACATCACCAAATGTTTCTCATCTGAGATTTCTGCTCGTTCTCAATTGCATTTGATTGAATGCTGTGTAACCCATCTCTTCATGTGACTCCGTCTGCTTCAAGCTGACTAGACTATTGCTTAAACGTCTGCAGGAAAAAGCATGCCAGCACGGGACTGGCCAAACGACAAAGCTGAATGGAACATTCATGCAGCGCAGATGTGGTAATTCCATTATATTTACTTCAGTAGAAATGCAACACGCCAATGATTTAAAATTGGTGGCGGTATTGCATCAGGCGGCTGTAGCCTGGCGTACAAAGCCGACAATTGTTCCGCCCGATTCTCCTAAGGGTTGATCCGAGATGTGTCACCAGGAAGTCTATCAGCAAGCGTTGCAGCCTCTTCCATTGCTCTCCCCGCCACTATGGCTAGTGGCTATGGTACTCGGCTGCTGATCTGAGGGTCGCGGGATCGAATCCCGACTGCGGCGTCTGCATTTCTATGGAGGCGAAATGTTGAGGCCCGCGTACTGTACAATGTCAGTGCACGTTGAATAACCGTAGGTGGGCAAAATTTCCGGAGCCCTCCACTACGGCGTCTCTCGTAATCATAGCTAGTTTTGGGACGCAAAACCCCAGAAATCAATCTTCCCTACTGCCGCTGTCCCTTTGGGGAAATCAGTGTGCTCAAAATCCATGAGCGCAAAGCCACTCTATTCAAGGTTGCGAACTGTTGCTTATGCCTCGTCGTCGAACTGCGGACTGTGACTAGAGGAAATGTTCAATGTTGCCCATATCCCCGCAGAGGGAACAGATGCGGGAAGCATATCGTGCAATATTGAATAGCCACGCCTTGGTGTACGCGGAAACAGTCCTAGTTCGATATAGCAATGTCAGTTCTTCACGAGAAAATCCACGGGTCGCACAGGGTTGACGTGGAGTTTTCTAGACTTCTCCAGTGTGCACCGGATGACGTGCTTAAGGTTCTGATGTAGTGGAGCTCTTACTTTTGAAACAGAAGTCGGCGTACTGCGTGCAAGAGCGTTAACTTTATTTTTTGCTTAAATCCCTACGTGGGATGGTATTCCCTGAAATTTTACCTCGAACCTCTTGTTCACTAAATCCTTGAGGAGCGCCAAGGACTGCCTCGTAAATTTCTCTCAAGGTAGGCTACGACGTAGTAGTTGTAATACAGACTGAGTACGTCAACCCCACGACATTTTGTGGAGTTCACATCTGCAGTGCTCGCAGGGCGGTGGTAATTACCTCGCTTTGTAGGGTAGTGCACGAAACTACGCAATCCAGAAGGCCAGACCACCTTAGAGAAACATACATACTTCCGTAAAGAGCGGACACTCCCGTAGGGCCCTGCGGCCCAGCTACTACCAGCGTGACTAGCGGCTGGTCAGACTTGGGACGCCTCGTTTAATTGTTTTGGTTTCAGTTTTGACAGCAGCGCTTTTGACTCTGGTTTGCCTGACTGTTAAAATGTTCAACTGCGTCGCTTTAGTGAAGCTTCAATGTTGCATTTTTAGCATATGCAGACATTGAAGTAGTGGATCGCAACATTTTACAAAAAAAAAACCACCAAAATCCTCTATGTATTCATGCAAAACAAAATTTTCTCATGCGAACAGAATAAAATTATGCCAGCAGAGCTATCATTGTAATTTTTTTTTCACTGTTTAGCCTAAACCGCTTTCCTGAATTACACACAAGAGGAAGCAGTTGTGGCGCGGTACAAAATCATTTATTTTTCATTGTTTACACAAGAAACATGCCTCATCACACACTTGATGACGTGCAGAATATTAAAGAGGGGAACAAGAAACATACATGGTAACGCGCAGGATACCAAGCAAAAATGAACCAAAGAAAAGCGCGGAGCTGCTGCGTCTATTTGGTCTAAAACATCCGTGAGAACGAAAAAAAGAGTGCTTTAGCAATGACATCAACGCATAAACTACAACCCACGCTTACGATCAAGCCCCGACGGGAGCCGAAGCACCTATTGTATGCTACGCACGCAAAATACACTCCACCAGTGCCAATAAACACCTCTTTAACGATGCTGAACGCAAGAAACTCCAAATTATTGTGCAGACAAAAGGAAGCCACTTGCTGCATCAGCGAACCGGCGTGTTTCTGAAAGGCGTGGCGAGGTGGGCGAAACCAGCGGCACATGACCGGAGCAGCCGGCGCACCATCAACGTTTCTATGGAGACGGGACACCGCAGAAAGGACGTCATAGAGAAATATGTGACACGTCGATACAGCACGCTGGAGGCATGATAAGCTGTGTATCTTTGAGAAGAGGCAGCAGCCATCGCTACGCCATCTGGCGGGTGGCAAGACCCTCAACTGCTCGGCCGCGAAACAGCCCTTGTGGCCATTCTTTACGTAGTATGTTTCTCTCTGAGACCACGATATATTTAGTGATGGTATGCAATACGCCGCTGCGCGCCGATCTGTTCGTGTACACACAGATCTGTCTGTGTAAACTTGTGGATTATTTTTATGGGCTGTGCTCAAGTGATCAAGCAACAGAAACCTTGCTTCGGCAGCTGGGATGCTGTGTTTTACCGGCAATTAAGGGACACTGACCCTGCAGGTAACGTCCACAAATGACCATAACTGATCGAGACCACTCTGGCCATTTCAGTTCCAAATGGCGGAAAGTGCTCAGCACCTCAATGGACTCGCCCCGCCTTAAAAGCTGCACCAACAATGCCTGAGATACCAAAAGGCGGAGTGGAAGTGAATCTGCTTCGTTGGTCACATTCTTGTTAGAGCCGCGTGGGGTAGTCCCAGCGCCAAGCGAAATTCATTTCTTTGTACTGCCTCCAGGCGTTCATATTGGCTCGGTAATGGTAAGACAACACATGAGTAATGGCAATTGGTAATGGTCACATGAGTGTCAATTCCTAGCAAATAAGGTTCGTGATCAGTGCAGCATTCAGTTGAAGCACGGACTCAGCTGTTTCTACCACGTACACCGGCCATGCAACGAATTTAGCTGACTCTTGGTATTGATGCCGGCACAATACCTTCACGTGTGCGCCACCAATGTAAATTGCTGTCGATGGTGACACCCAGGAATGGAACACTAGTTGCTTGGCGAATTAAATGGCCTGGAACCTCCAGCGTCAGGAGCGTTGACTTCCGCCTCGCTCCCGAGAAAACAGCGAAGGTATATTTATCCCCTGATAAATAGAGCTAGGCCAAGCAACGAAAAGACCTTTCGATTATAGGGATTTCGGCCTCGGCTATTCGGGCCAAACGTTTGTGTTGGTAGGGTGAAATGGAAATTGTGTGCCATCTGCGTAGAGGGACGTTTTAACAGCCTTCCAACAACCTGCTTTCAGTGCATCGGGAAGTCTGGCCGTGGCGACGTTAAACAGCGGAGAATATAGAACACTTCCTTGGTGGGACACCGAGAGAAATGCGTCACTCATGATGTTGCGAACTTTAAACCGAACAATTCGGTCTCGGTGAAACTCTTGAACAACTCTAGGAGCATTTTCTGGGGCGTCCAACGCTCGGAGACCGTCGACGACGCCAGTCCGAAGGACAGTCGTATGCTGTGGCAACGTCCATGGAGACGGCGATTGCAGAAAGGCCGTTGGCATGGTTGCGCTCATTGTAGCTTAGGAAGTCAAAGACACTGTCCTGAGCGTTTAAAAGTGGACAGAATGCGGTCGTACACCTTGGAGGTTTACGTCATTGCTCAGGATGCCAAATGATCCGTTCGCATATCACACCCTCCATCAGGTTCTGCACGCATGATGCTAGCCAGACTGGGCGGTATGACACAAGGTACACAGTAATTTCCAGGCCTGAGCAGTGGCACTCTTCATGCTGCCTTCCACAATTCTGGGACATGTCCTGTGCTGCATAAGTGATTGAATATGTGTAGAAGGGCACTTCTTTCGTCATATGACAGATCTGTCGCCATCTGATTGCTGATCAAATCAAGACCCACAGCACAATGTCTTCTTACTTAGCTAGGCACAGGTCCAACTCACGACAGGTGAATAGCACATCCATCACATGAAATAATCGAGTTGGAAGATGGTTCACCATTGCTTCTGTTCTGCCGCATGAGTATATGTCCGCGAAATCTTCTGCCAGTGCTCGTAGCCTTTTCACTTGCTTCAGAGCAAGCGCTTATAACGGCCTGTACTGGCGCACCTTTCAAGAAAGGCTGCTAATTACTCTACATATTCTCGTCATTGGGGCAAACGCCGATAAGCTTTCACAGAAGGCGGCCCATTGAAACGTTCTCAATATTTTTGTGTGACGGCGGGTCCGAAATGAGAAATCAAATTTTATTATCACAAAGAACAAGTTGTCACGTTTAAATATACAGAAGGAGGCCCCGAAGTCAGAGACTGGGAAAAAAAACAGAAAAATAAACTAAGCGGATGACAGCGTTTATCCTTCTGCCATCGGTTTTCGCACGTATATTACCCTTCTTTCTAATTAGTTACAGCATTGCTCTCCTACAGACTGCGCAGAGGCTCTTTAGCTTCAAGTCTGGACTGGGGAAGCTGTCTGATAGCTTCAGCATTGAAGTGGCGCTACTTTTGCTCTGTAGCATGTATGAACAGCTCACTGCTCCACTCCACCAACGCTTCGCTGTACGTGTTCCAATGTGTCATAGTGTAGAATTGCCGACCAGCACTTGGAAATCCATTGATAGTGGATATCAACGGGAAGTGCTCCCTACCCATCCTGCCTGGGGCTGTCATTAACGACACGAAAATGTCCGACGAATGCAGTACGAGGTCAGTGGCACTCCATGAATCAATTGGTCTAAAGAAAGTCCCTTCGTCGTCATTCGCCAAACATAAGTCAGCAGCCGCTACAAGATCCTTGCGTCGTATGTCAACAGGATTATATCCCCATTGAGTATGGCTAAAATAGGTTACGATTACAGACGTACTTCAGAAAGGTGCCCACGGATATCTCTAGAACTAATGTACACCGACACCACATTGAGCTTCCGGTTTCCCAGGTCTTGCCCTGGTAAGGCCAAATGGGGTATTTCTCGCATGACGTATACCATGGCACTTCCGTTACAAAAAGACGATATGCTGGGGTCGCCATGGCCCACGCATCTTGAGACTGGCTTTCCGTATGGGAGAGCAGTTTCTGAAAGGAGCAGAATTGGTACCGGGATGTATCGGAAGATGGTTATTAAGCATAGATGACTCAGAAGGCCGGCGCAGTTCTGCTGAATTAAGGACACTTTCGAGCAAAGTAATTTTCTAGGTGGGCGAGAAATTGCCAATATGCGGCCAAGCGTGTCCGGAAGTGTTGCAGAGTATGGTCGACTGACTAGCCAGAACAGCTGCGTGTTGAGCTCGCAGGCATCTTCGTGACGTGTGCGCGTAGCGTCGTGAAAAAAGTGTGTACCGCATGTTTACAATTGTGGAAATAGGCAGGAAGCCTGTTACCCAGTGACGCTTCAGGTCCAATCAATGTGACAGCATAGGTGCACTTGTCGGACTTGTTTTCAACGCGGTCCTCAGCGGTGTTGAGTAGCTGGGGCGACTAGACTTCTTTTGCCGGTTTGAGGCGCCGGAAGTTAGATGCGTATTTCGTGTCCGTGTTACTTGGTTGTGGCGCACTAGAAGTCTTCACCATGTTAGATGGTGCGTTTGTAGCCTACAGACCCAACACAAAATTCCTGTGCCTTTGCTGAGTACCTGCTCGTGCATGACATCAAGCGTAACTATCTGGGTAGTAGGCTCCGCAGTTAGCCCACACATTTGTGTTTTTGAGTACGTCTTAACCCATTCGCTTCCAAAGCCGGCGAACCGCCCGCCACCTTCGCCAAGACTAACATACGATAAGCTGGTGATTCGCCGTCCTCCGGGTAAAGCATTGTTTGGAGAAGATCCCGGTAGAACGGGCATTTCTCAACATTCTTGTAGCATAGTTTCTTCTTTTGTACACCAGATGGACATAGTTGTCCGTAGTTTTTGAACTCGGTTGTTTGAAAAAAAAAATTAGCTGCCGGCTCCGCTTCCGCTGAGAAGCCGTCTGGTGCGCCTGAAGCGTGGCTTCGCGAAAAAGAACGGTCTCAAGTCCTAGGAAATTATCGAACTGGTCTTTTAAAGAGATCACTATACTGATAAATCAGGAATATATCTCAGACCAAGGAAGTAGCGGGCATGAGAGTGACGATGACAGCAGCAGTGATTGTGAAAGCAGTGTGTGTATATGCCAAGCCTGTCTGCTTCAAGACCAACATTCGCAAGAGAATTGAGTGCAGTGCTTCGAGGAGACATTCCCAAACAAAATAAAGAAGAACTGTTAAAATCAGAACGTAATCCCTGAATTACGCAGGTTTCTATATAACGCCGTACACACCAGTCCGTGGTGGCAAAAAATGCGCGGTACAGCTCGCGGGAACGGGCGCCGAAGCCGCGGAAGCGAATGGGGTAAAGCCATCAGATCCACGACAGCGCTTACATTTTTGCGCCCCGCGACAAAACTTGGCCACATGTCCGAATTCCTGGTACTTAAGCCAGCGTGTTGCATCTCGACATAGTCGACAAGCTTATTAAAGCGAAGGTTAACCTTCTCGGGACGCTCCCAATTTGGAGCAAACGTGAGGACCACCAAGTCAGTGCACCTTGACGCTCATGACAATGACAATGTTTGGAGACGACGGACGATTCTTCGTGTGCGAAAACACGTTAAGGTCCAGGGTAGGTTAGGAGCTCTTCGTCCGAGCACCTTCGGGACACCTTTGACGCTGGACGTGTTTTTGAAGCAGCTATGCGGTACACGCGCAGCTACGGCAATACCGCCAATGTTCTTGGTCTCGAGAAGCAGGTTAGCTTGTCCTTCTGTCTCTATATTCAGTAGCAACACTTCCTGTGCTGCAAAATGATTCTTGACTTGGCCTCTACCGAGAAGTTTCAATTACAAAGTAAAGCATAATAGGGTTCACTGGCCTTAAATCAGCTTCTTCAGTAGCTGAAGAGATTGGTACTGGAATACCCATGACCTGTGTTTGCGATGGCACACCACATGAAAGCCTCCTTCTTCCATATCTAAGTCGGTAAGGTTGGAGACGAACTGGTACCTGATGACAGTTGACTCGTTTTCGGAATCTCTGGCCTCTTGTCGCTCCATCTTCGTAAGAAGCGCAAAAATTACACACAGGGACTGCTAGAAAGACACAACACAAGCGCTTGTGTTGTGTCTTTCTTTCTAGCAGTCCCTGTGTGTAGTTTTTGCGCTTCTTACGAAGATGGATCTATACCAACTAGCCCGTTACAATTAGTTATCTTGTCGCTCGCCGTCATGCATCCTTGTGCAAGCAAACTGGTGTTTTCAACCCAGTGTCACCCCTTGAGAGGTCGTGCCGGAGCTTTCGTCTGCGACAGCTTGAGCTTTTGACAGCTTCTAAAGCGGCGGGTGGCGTGGCCGCCCGTCGGTCTCCGGTGCGCAAGGTATATTCTCTAGTCGTCCGACGCTTTGAAAACTTCTGAGCAGCAACACAAGTGCCAGAAGAAACACACAAACGTTCATAGCTGCTTCCACAGGCAGCATAAGTAAGAACTTCATCATCGTGCGAAAAAATTTCTCTGTGAGCATTTAGTATGTCAATTCGTTTTCTGCAATATTTGACCTGAACTCTTCATGCAATTGGCCATCCGTTATGCTGGTCGCGTGGGTTTCATCTAAGCTTAAGCAATTCATTTAAGTTCGTCAGGAAGGGCTGTATCCGCCAGAATGAATGAGTTATTTGCGCTTGGAAATAGTCACGTGGTCGTGACGATTTGAAAGCAGCAGAACTCCAGACGATGTCAGGCGAACTGTACCGTACGTGTCAATATAGAAAAAGTGGCCATCCAGTAGTTTCCCGGGCCGCTGTATGTTTTGCGACAGATTCAGGAGCATCCCCGAGTGTTCTTCCTTTCAAGCTTGCGTGTGGTTTCAGCCGTCTTTGAGGAGTATTCTCTATAGTAGAAGTTAACTGATGCGTCCTCGAGAAAAGCACGAACACTTTTTGAATATGTATTTACTTGAAGGAACATCGTTTATGCCAATAACGCATACGACCAGCTTCTAGAGAGCTTCCATGCCTCTCCAGGGGAGCGAGAAATCTACAGCGAAGTTCGCCGTTAATGGAAGAATAGAAAAGCTTATCTGTTGGACCGGCAGTTCGCGAAGCACTGATAAGAACCCGGCCACAGCGATGGCGAAATGGTTGAGCGTCCGCTTCCGATCCTTTAGGTACCGGGTCAAATCACATTGAGAGCCGGAACCAAGCCGTTTTTCCAAAAACGGGTTAAGGAGTACAGCCAGGGCTAGGTCAGCTAGTATACCCCCCGGTAAACGATTAAACGATAATAGCACCACTAGCGCCAGTTTGTCCCCTGGTGTTTGGTAGGCAAAACTGTGAAACCAAAAAAACAATAAAAAAATTGCTGATGCTACTATGGCAACGCTTTTGTTGTTGAGAGAGGAGGAAGCGTCGAGCTGCTTGTCTGCTATGCGCTCGACGAGCGCGCGACCACTTGCAATCTTTTTTCTTTCAGGTTTCGTTGCTGCTGCATATCTTGTTTTCGACAACTTTCGTTTGCTATTTTCTCGAACTTTCAGCCGAGCCACAAAACATTTGTTTGTAAATATTTCTCGTTTCAATGCGCACGAGCCAGCAAGCCATGAAGCGTGACAGTTTTGTTTGAACAAGAAAACGGTGTAGTCAGAAAATGTGGTTTATTCACTCATTCTATTAGGAACACATTGCTAACGATAAAACTCAATAGATGCCACAATAGCACAGAGCAGTGAATCTCGTATAATAAATACAAATGTTCGCATTCTATATCGGTTACACAAGCATGAGAGAAGTCTTCACACAATTTGTCGTATACGGAATATCGCTGCAGGGGTCACCACGTTTATTGGCTGTACACAATTCTCCAGAAACGACGGTTCATAGTAACACGTTTGTGAATGACCGGCACGTTTAGCCCAACACTACCAGCCCCCTTTTCTATGAAGCGTGCTAGTCGAAATAACCTTCTATATCAAGCTAACTTCCTATATAACTCAGCTTGTGCTAATGTACCATTACATACTCAGCAAGTTATATTTACGTTATAGAACTTGGCTATGTTTCTCGATACGTCGCGTAAACCCTCGATCAAAGCTGTAGCATTGCTAACTGGGCATCATTACAGAATTTTACAGCAGTACATTGCAGTTATTCCTCGCAACTTGTAATGCCATATATTCCACCACAGTTTAGGCACGAGCCTCACAATCCTACAACATCAAACAGCAAATGACACCCCGTAAACAGAGCTTTCCATTAAGAAAAAAAAATGCAGTATAGGTAAGTGTTGAAGGTAAATCCTCATTGGAAACTGGGCTAGGACAGGGTCATGCGCAAAGGTATTACGGAACGCGCACCTTCGGGACACGGAAAAAAGTTTACAAAAGTAACTTAGATCTACAGCATTTAATGAATCAGCCTGGGCAGATAGCTCAGAAGAAGCCTACTCTGACAGGTTTTCAAGACATCCCTGGAATATGCCTGAATCATATAAAACATTTATTTTATAGAGCTCATAAGCTCAGCTTCGTGCATAATTTTGGAAGCATAGGGCAAATCTGAGCTGTACTATTACTTTTGTACTCAGCTGGAGGTACTTTGTCATTTGACTTTCGAAGACGCCTTAACAAACCGGTGAAAGCGCCTCAACTGTGCTGGTACACTTCCTTGTGGCACAGCGTGCTTTCTTGACTTACTAAAATATTTGACTTTTCTAGGAGCTTATACCTCCCCATTTTATATTAAAATGAAAGTATGCGTGGCAAGAATGCCGAGTACTATTAGCACTTGTGCCACTTCACCACATCAAGTACAGGATCTCAAAATTCGTGTTCGCAGCAGTGAATTATAGCGTAGCAGTGTGAGCTATGAATGCCTGCACAAAGACAATACCTTGCACGCTGTTTGCGCAGACATCGAAATGCGCTAAAATGTTTTGTTTTGGCAGGGTTCGCGTAAGCACTTTCAGCGAAGTGGTCCCAAGAGAGGCAGTAGCCGTCGTACAGTTGCTCCTGTGAGTTCCTCGAGGTCTGCCCTTTTGGCGTAATTTCGCCCTACGTCACACCTAGAAAATGAAACAAATACCACCATCGAAATCAATTAACAACGCGTAAAAGCGACACTAATGTAGAGAGTGCGAAAAAGGGAGAAAAGAGTGTGTCACAGGTTCAAAAGCAAAGCGCAGCTTGGCCTTAGCGCAGGTAACCCGAACTTCACGTTACACGGAATGTAAGCAGTTACTGCTACGTAAATGATTTTGGGAGCATATTTCTTAAGCATTCAAATGTGGTAGAGTCGCTACAAGAAACTGGTCGTCGGAAGGGTCTAAAGCCGAACCACTTCTTCGAAGAAGCGCATTCAGCGAACATACTTTGCACGATTTCTTCTCGAAGAAAAATAAATTAAGAGCCACCGCTAACAAAACCGATACCGAAGCGAAATTTCCGTCTGCGAGTCAGCTGGCATCAATCGGCTCACGAGAAACTGTCCACAAGTAGCTTTACATGCTTGCTACATTACTGAAAAATGCGCAGTGCGAAACAAAAAACCCACTGTAAAGCGCCAACTGCAATCTTTCGGTTCGCCTTGTGTAGCTGATTTGATAAGGATAGCCCTCGCCGAACAAAAAGTGTACTTACCTTTTGTCCGCTGGGAAATGGAATTTCGCTGCTCTGTTTCTTCCGAAGTTGTGGCACCAAAAAGCACCGCATGACGCCTTGTGTCCTTTTCCTAGTTTCGCCGACATTTTGAGCGCGTTCGTGCTCACAAACACCGAAATGTTCACCTTCAAGGCACTTTAAGAAATTCCACACGTGCACAGTGAAAACGGCCGGAGCAGACGGACGGAATGGCAGCAGAAGAGATGAGAGCGAAAGCGCCTCCCGTCGGCGCAACGAATGCAGCGTCTGGATAAATATATAGGGTGTTAAAAAAAGAAAATACACGAGGACACATTTTATTTCTACACATAATTGCATAACTTTACTTTATTCATGCGTAGGTTCGAAAGGTAAGGCCACACATGCAAACGCTGCTGAATTTTCGCTTCCCACCAAAACAATGGCGGACGCTTTATTTCGAATACCGAAACTAGTCGAAGTGTCCGGCCCCTGGTACAGCTGCTCCAAAAGCAAAACGGAGCACGCGAGCGGTGGCCGAAATCGACAAAACTGCATGCCAGCGCGCACTACCAGCAGATGCGCTGCAAATCGCGGCATATCCGGCTGACCCATCCTGATATTATGATTCTCGCCTTAGCACTTACTCGATCGAAGCCGCCCTACTACTGTAAAATAAATTCGGTGACGTGCACTTTCTGCTTCGTCATGGAATGCGACCCCTTTCAATCTGGGCGACAGTGGAGTGCCGCGCAGATTAAAAGTGACAAAAAAGGAATGGCATGTGGATGTTAAAAGCGTTGTCTTTGCGATAAAAATAGACTCTCAAAAGAACTGAACAAGTGAGGCAGTTGACCACCAGTTAGTTCAACGCAAATTGGCTTTATGCCAGGGAAGAAAAAAAAGGCATCGTCCTTCAATGCAAGGATGATTCTAGTTGAGGCGTCCGCGATCGATATTACTGTGCAAACATGCATGGAAACTTTAATTGCAGGCGGCGCGTCACGTTCGCTGTTACTTTTTTTTTACGTTCTCTTGAGCGAAGCATGATTTTAATCGCATTTGTCAAGCAAAAGCGCGCAAGCGAATGCGTAAATTATTGGAAGCGCCCCTGACGAGCAGTGATGGTAGTAGCTCGGCTTTGCTCGAGCCGGCGATAAGGCGAGCATCTTATCAGGATGGGACAGCCGGATGCGCCGGCGTACTCTCGCGATTAGCAGCGCATCTGCTGGTAGAGCGCGCTGGCATGCAGTTTTGCCAGTTTTGCCGATTCTGGCCACCGCTCGCGTGCTCAGTTTTCCTTTTGGAGTAGCTGTACACACCTGGTGCTAGTTTCTTAACGTGCGCTTATCTCGAAAGGTGGCCCCATAAAGACTTCTGAGGTCCCCTGGGCGCCCCTTAATGACCACAGCCTTGGTGAAATAGTTGAGCAACCGCCGCTACTGTGATAGTCAAAGAGGCGTCCGCCACTGCCGCCGGGTACCTGCTGGTCAATAGGTACAAGCACACTTCTGGCCTTGTGGTCGGCATAGGGAAGGTGTCGTGAGCTTGGGAGGACACCCACCCTCGTGGGAAATCGGCAGGACGGGACCGCCAAACTTGAAAAAAAGGTAACTATTTTTTTGTCTAAACTCTTGAAGAACGTCATTCAGTGCTTCGGTAGTTGCAGCACCTCTGTGGCAGCAGAGGTTAGTAACGTCCGGCCGGCGCGTTGCTTGGGAAATGTTTAATCACGGTCGTTCCAATATTTGCCTAGTATGACCAGTACTGTGGCGACACGACACGCCCATCTAGAGGCACGCGAAGACGGCCGTCGACAAGCAAATGATGCGTATTTCACTGCAGCGGACAGTGTATTCGCAGAACGGTCCGCTGACAAGCCGTTCGCTTCCGCTTGCAAGGTACCACCGTTTCCCTATGTCAGATTGAGAGTGACAGCATCGATATCGCCACGTCACTGCACTTTGCATAGTAAGCCATCTCGGAACGTAACGAGCATACAAAGGGTCACATATGCTTCCCTACTATAGTGTTCAAATTCGTCCAGGATATTAGAAACGTCTCCTTCATGTGATGATCGTGGCTGATTGACTGCAGTCTAAGCTAAGGGAGCGTCATGCTTATCCGCAAAAGGCGCTTGCGAAATGTGACAGCAATTGGCATGTCTGTGCAATATCCTTGTAGGGGGGGAGGGGTGTACTTGTCCCGAACATTCACGGTGTCATTGCGTCGGTAGGTTTATTAGTCGAGATAAAAGTAATGCTAGTCGTATGCTGCGCTTCTCGATCCTGATCTAGCCCGCCTCACATTTTGTGGCATCCGGAACTATCTTGCTTGAACCACGTTGTAAACGCACTAGCAATAGGGTTTCTCCACAACGGTCGTGTCTAGGTATGGGCCGTCTTGCTCAGTGTTCGCTGAAACAAAGCCTAAATATATCGAAGCAGAATTGAAGTTTTGAGATTTATCTGTATTTTGCTAAACATTTCTTTGACGACATGCGGCTTCAGGAATTGCAGAAGATAAGCGAACAGTTGTGGTTTAAAGGGCTCTGGAGCTCTGAGTGTCACGGTTGTTCAGGCATACCCTTCTGCACTATGCCTCTGCATTGAAAATGCTGACATAAACGTGGTAAGCGGTTCGGAGCAACTTTCAACTTACGTGTGAATTTCGTGGCGCATTTTTATCATTAAAGCTACGCTAGAGGATTTGGCCAAGAAGCAAGTCTCCAAAGGAGTCGTCATAGCTAAACTTTATGTGGATGCGGACAGAATTAAAGATGAAAAGGAGAAAAAAGCAGAAAGGAATAAATTAGCGCGTTTTAAGCAAACTGTGTATAAAGTCTGTTTGTAATAATTATAACTTGCCATGTAAAATGCTGTGCCGCTGCCATTAGGAGGACATTCGCGGTTTGCGCGCGACATCTGCTTAACATGTGGTTCACCCGATTCCCCAATGTACTGCTTGTGACAGTGAACATTCCAAAGCGTAAATAACATTTGAACTAGTCCAAGTAAAACTAGACTTTATTTGATTGACAAAGTCACTTCCGGGCTCTTAACCTTAAGATGATTTTGAAGGAGTTTGCAAGTCCCATTTCGGATGGTATCAAGTTATTACGCTGGCGGTACACCGCCGGTTTATTTTACATGTACTAACATGTTCTTAAAGTTTCTATTTCGGCGGTTGGTGATGCTCTGTATTTCTGAAAACGCTTTTCAAAGGCACTCGCTGCTTTTTAGTATTCGATAGTGTTTACGAAGAATATTCGTATAATGTGCAAGCGCATTGGAGCATTTATTCAATTCTTCATTTGCTGCTACTTCAATGACAAGCCTGTTTGGTTCTTTTGGCGTTTTCGTGATAATAGCATTGTTCCCGAGGATATGAGTGCCTTTCCGGAGCCCACCACTACGGCGTCTCTCATAATCAGAACTGTTTTATGGACGTTAAACCCCACAAAACAACAAACAAGGGTATGAGTGCCGCCGCACTTAGAACGGTGCTGTGCCAAAAAGTCACGTTAGCTTTTATTTCTTGACGATCCCCTAACATGCGCATGTCGAGACATCTTCCTCTTTGTCCCACGCATTCTCCAGAGCATGACAGCGATATGTAAAAGACCGCCTGTTTGTACTCGCAGAGATAGTGTTCCCATGCTTCTTTTTATCTTATGCTATCTCGTGACTGTTGTCTCTGAAACGTCAAAAAGTCAAAAATGATAATTGAATCGACGGCAAATAAAGAAAGGAGATCAGCAAGCCTTCCACAATGCTTTCTTCCAAGGATCTATCATTCTTGTGGTGCCCAGACTGTCATGCACGCGTTCTTTAACTTTGTCGCAAATGCTCACGCTTTACCATTGTCAAAAAGCTGTTTTTTACAGCGTGTTCTCGCGATTGTGTCATCGTTGTATGCATATATGCCTATACCTTCGTGAATAAATTCCTTTGGAAGTCAGCGCTTGTGTTTGTATGCCGTTTCTTCGTCTCTGTCTTAGAGCGCGCTGCTATTCATTACGCATGCCCACCAAATCACCTTATCTAAATCCTTTCCACGGAGCACTAGAAGCGGCGGTCCACGTGGTCGTAAGTGCGGGTAACCTCAGTGTGCCCGCAGTCAGTGCATGACGAAGCTTAAGCAAAACGACTTAGAGGGAGGTGTTGAGGAACGACAGAGGAACGAAGGTCTGTCGGGATGCAAATTGCGGCAGTCCTTGAGGACGAACCACCCCAATAACGGGCCAGTAGAAGCAGATTTGACTCGATCAGTGAGGTTCTCCACGTCACGTGGCATTGGTGATTGTTCATTTCCAAAGGCTTTGAAACTGAGCACATTTGCGGTTGCGTCTGTGTTGATGAATGAGAAAGGGTAACGTAATGGAGAACGTGTACAAGACGATGAATTGAGCAGTGACTGATTCTGACTATATGTATCCATATGCTACACAGGAGAAAATGTAGAAAGTGCGGTGTTGCATCGTGCATTTTATTATGTGCGATTTCTTATGCTGCTTGTTTCCTAATACATAAACGAATTTTCAGAGACTGTTCGGCATTAGGGCAACAAGAAAAGCAGACTAGTTGAAGGTGCTCGAAAACGTGCCGAGGCTCCTAACAGAAATGATCCGAGATGTAACCAAGGCCATGTGAAGCTTGAGTGTAAGTTCCAACTAAAGCTTCAGAGATCAAAACGGTCTGTGTTGTGGGAAACTTCAGGGACAGCGACAACTGGGACCAATTGCAAAGGGGATAAAGTGGGAACAGCTGATTCCCTGCAAGTAGTTTCATGTGGGTGAAACTGTATGTAGAAATTCTATACACGTGTAACCGATAGAGAATGCACCCATTTGTACTTAAACTACAATATACTCATCTCTACATTACCATGCCATGTATTGTACGCCGTCTTTGGCGACACGTTTATAATAAAAGCGGTTTAATCACCCATTTTCCTCTCCACTTCAGCCATTTGACACCACAAGACTGCCACTCATCATGGCCTGTCCGTTCCAGCATATTGAATAGCAATTTATTCAAAATGTCTTGGGCATACTTTGGACTTCATGAAAATGAACAGACGAAATACACCGAAAGAAATGTGCGAGGCTAATGAAACCAGCGACGACCAATAAAAACGCTGTTGGTTTACTTTCGCGGATGCAAACACATTCGCGTGCTTGTCAAGTGCAGAGCAGGCAGGCAGGCTGGATGGCGTTTCATTGTCGCATATAAAAAAAAAGCGTTGCCATAGCAGCGTCACGGATTCTTTTTGTTCCTTAGCTTTGAAGTCTGACTTACCAAACACCAGTAGAGACGTTGGCGTTAGTAATGCATTTGCCGATTACCATGGGAGTATCCTAGCTGTAATAGCCATGCCTTAGTCTCTAGCTTGCACTGAAACATGCAAAAGCCCTGCAGTAAGCATACGGCAACTACCATGGAAGCTTTCATACGGATGCCAGTTTTTCAGACAGCAAGCAAAACTGGCAGTGGTGGCCGACCAGAGGGGCGGAACGGTATTAGTAACCGCAATATGCAGCGAGAGCTGTACACAAGCGGGATTGTGTGCCAAAGCCTTCGCAATAATGGGTAAATCTCTGGATATGCGAAAAAACACTTAATGAATCACAGCAAGCATGTCGAAAGAGGTCTCTCCCCGGTGGCTCATACAATCATGCGGAAAAGACACTATATCTAACTGTTTTACTTTGTTTGGAAAGCTGGGATGCGTCTCTCCCTGGCAATGAGCGCGTTCATGCGACCGCCTGAGGCCCTGCCCTCTAGGCACCAGCGGAAGGCCAGCTACACCCAAAACAAGGGGAAAAACATGCAACTCCCCTACACAAACATCATAAAACGTCAGACTATCCGGTAGAACATTCACTCCACCGCACGTGATACTAATCCATGCAGATTCGGCCACAGTGTTTAGTTGAATATTAGAGGCTTTTAGTCAGTCCATAGACTTCACCTTTACTGATTCCGTTCTATCCGAGGGTTTCACGGCCGATCAGCTAGTTATATATAGCGGCGTTTCGCCTAACTACAATGCATTTGGTTTTATTTTCGGTCGCATAAGTGTTTTCGTCGAAAGGAAATCATGAATGTACTTTGTTAATTGTCCCGTGATAAATGCAGTCATGTTAATCGCGCAGGCATGCGGCTTCCCCAACAGCTCAGAACAAGGACTCTGCCATTTTCATGCGGCACTGAACGCTTTCGCGAATTTTCGTTCGGAGTGGCCAGAGCGGATTCGTCTCAGTCCGGCAGGCCTTTTGTCGACATCACCTGCAGTGTCAGTGTCTCTGTAATACCAGTAAAATGCAGCATTCCATGTGCCGAAGCAAAGGTTCTCGCGCGTGACACTTGATCGAAGCCTACCAGTCACGTACAAGCTTACACGGAGTGATATGTGTGGTCAAGCAGATGGGCGCGCAGTGGAATTTTACATACTTTCCCTCGATGTGGCATGATCAGGCCGCTTTGATCACATAGCTTCGTGCACTATCAGCAGAAAGTGCCGCAACTGCAGCATCACTGCGCAAAGTACGGGTCTACCCTGCAGATAGCGTCGTGGTGCTGACGACTCGCTCACCATAGCAACAACTACGTCGTGGCATAACTCTCGAGAAATTTACGAGACACTCTCATGCACTGCTTAATCGATTTATTGAGAATGGGGTGCCGCATAAACTGGCAGTGGATCCAGAGTCCTTGACTGCTCTTCTGGTCATGCAACTCCGCCCGCCCTTTTCTAAAGGGACAGGGAGCTCCGCTAGGCGCGCCACTGGTAGCAAGGGGACATGCGTACGCGCGCAGTGCGCGCCGTGGAAGCAGCTGTGCTGTTCAAGGCAGATTTTTAGATGCGAAGCAGCTCCTTGACTAGCCTGTGTAAAGGGGCGCCCACACTACCGGCAAAGCAGCTTGCCGTTCGACGTTCTGAACTCGCCGGGCGACGGCGATAGTCCTCAAAAACGGCAAGTATTCCTCGCCGCAGAGCTTGCCGGAGAACTTGGTGCCGAGATCCAAATTGTCCGGCAGCCGGTGCCTGCCGCCGGCGGCGATGTGACCAATCGGCGACCGAGGATTGGTTGCTATGACCATACTCGCGAGCCGCCGAGACGGCGTCGTTAGCCTGGCAGCGGTTCGCATTTTTTTATTTCTTCGTACCCGATCCTCGACTTCGCAAAAGAAAATTCCACACGACGAGTGTTTCAGAGACGTTTGTACCCGTTTTATTAGGATAAAGTAAACCCAGATTACAAATAGATAGACACATAAGTAATGTTGACCAAGAATTTATTTACAAGAAAAGTGCATGCACATTGTAGCATTGTAATTGCCCGTGCCGCGATATTGTGCTCGGGGTGCTGGAAACAGTATTTGCTGTACGTCACCATGCTATTACGAAATTCAGAAGAGCAAGTGATCGGCGGCGTAAAATTAGATTTGAAGACGATCGGACCACAAGAAGCGGCCACCGGTGTAGCGCCGGCAAAAAGAAAGCAAACTGGTCGCTCTAGCCCACAATAGATAGCATGCTAGGAGACAGCGCACTAGCTCGTGTGGCACTTACCTTTCAGTGCGCAGTCGTGGCTCACACAGACCTACAATACGACACGAACACACAGACGCACGTGGTGTTTTTGCGATCAGCACTTTCCTGCATGTATAGAGCACACCGCTTGACAACACCACTTACTGCACGCACAGCGCTGTTTTTCTATCAAGTCGAGCAGCAGAACTAAACTTGAACGGTCGTCGATGTTTCGATATATCCAGCTTGGTTCCATTTCAACCATTCGGCGTCGTGCCTAAAGAGAACGCCGATGTCGTAGTACGAGGCAGCGCACCAGGTGATTACATCCACCGTCGTTGCGATATATCCGTGTTCGTGCCGTCATCAGGCGTCACAGCTTCACAATTTGTCACACAAAAAAGCAACCCCGATTAAGTTCGCGGCGTCGACGCGTAGACAACGCAAAGCGAGTGAAAAGTCGCCTCCACACGATCATGCAGCGACTGTGCGAGACAACATCGCCGTCTGTTCGTGTCACGTACTGCCGCGCCGGTGAAACGCGCCGGTGTGCAGTGTGGACAGCGCTCGCTCGGCTGCCGACTCCAACCTCCGGAGGCCGGCGCGCCGTCACGGCGAGCTTGCCGGTAGTGTGGGCGCCCCTTAACGCTGTCCCTCCGTCCGTACGAACGCGCCGCAACGCACTCCCCTCGCCGCAGGTGTTGGAGCGGTGCCAAGTAGGTCACGCCGCAGCTGCGCGTTGACGTCACGCTCCCCTCGCAGTGCGCGCTGACGTAACTCTCTCCCTCGCCTGCCGCGCGCTCGCCGCAGCGCCCACAGCTGCCGCCTGACGGAAATCTTCGATGAGCGCTTTCCCAGCTCGCAAGGAACGAGAACGCGCCCTCGCCCTCGAGACACAACGCTGACGTAGGCAGCGTCTGCTAGCGTCAAACCGATGCAAACGCGACACCTAGTCAAACCGATGCAAACGCATTGTGCACCCCCTGTGCTGCTTCGCATCGCCTCATGGTCCCCTTTAGCGAGAGATGGTGTAATTTTTTAAAGTATATATCGTACTGCAGATATTCGACTATGATTCATGCTTTACGTGGTGACACACCGTGTGCAGTGCGACGTCAATGCACACTAAGGAACCCCAGGTGGTCGATATTTCCGGAGACCTCCAATACGGCGTCTCTCATAATAAGTTTGTTTTGGAACTGTTAATCCTCACAAATAAGTCAATACGTAGTGACGCATTGTGTGTTATTGCAAAAGAAGGGGCGAATCGCTTCAGCGCTGTGTAGGTAATTTTGAGCGGAAAGGAAACTGCTGTCTGGAAAGTGCTGAGTTCTACGTGCGATATGCCTTACGTCTCATTCATGCTGTAGCTATAAGTGCCATGCATTTCCGAAACAAAATCAGTTAATCGTTACCGCACGTCCTGTCGTAGCTCATGTGCAAGCCTTTCCCGTGCTGTCGCTTGGATTACTGCAGTCGGCTCAATATTCCAAAGAAATGCTCTGAGGCTTTGTCGTTAGATGAAAGGAAACAACTGCACAAGTTGACAAGCATAATGCGGCTGTACAGGCAATTACATGGGACGGACAAAATGAGGCAAATTGCTAAGGAGACATATTGCTTGGGCTTAGTCGTGCATAGCTTAACACAGCAAAGCTGGTCTGTTTGAAGTATGACGTGATTTTGCTAGCTCTAACGTGTCCTAGGTCTCACTTTGAAGACTATTTAGTCTTAGCTCAATTAGTCTTTACGCAATTAGTCATACGTAATTAGAGTTGCCTACTAAGCAATATCTCTCCTAATTATGATTAGCATAACCATATTTTATTAGTTCTAGCCTAATAAGTGATAGCTCAATTAGAAGACCTTTATTAACAGTAAGCATGTTTTACAGCTCACTACAGCTCACTGCATACTCTTGACGTGCCGGCTATCCAGTAGTGAAGTCTAGCCTAATCAGAATAAATTTAATTATTGGTCGCCTAAACAGGCACAGTCAAATACAAGCCTAAATGAGTAAGTTTAATCAGACGTGGCCTACTCAGTTGTAATAGAATTACACCTAACCTGATTCATCACGGTGAATTAAACCTATATTTATTAAGCATACTCTGATTAGGTTTCGGTTTAATTATTATTAATGTAATTATGCTTTATCTATAACAAAAACATCAACTCTAACAAAATGTTTCCTAATTAGGCTTAACTAGGCCAGGCTGATTTAGTCTCACTGCAGTTAGGCTTGGTTCAATTACTTTTAGCTAAATGAGCTGAAAATTCACTGTTTTAATTAGGTATAGCGTAATTAGGCTTGACGTTACTTATCTCATCAAGCCTAAATTGGCCTTACTAGATTGGGTTGGTTATACTACCATTAATTACGTAGCATAGTGGAATTGCGCCCCGCCACGGTGGTCTAGTGACTATGGTACTCGGCTGCTGATCCGAGGGTCGCGGGATCGAATCCCGGCTGCGGCGGCTGCATTTCGATGGGGGCGAAATGTTGGGGCCCGTGTGCTGTGCGATGTCAGTGCACGTTAAAGAACCCCAGGTAGTCGAAATTTCCGGAGCCCTCCACTACGGCGTCTCTCATAATCATAATCTCTCATAATCAGAACAACTCTAGCATCTTCTCATAAGAAGATGCTAGAGTTGTTCAGGAAGCTCGTCGGGCGGAGGATAGCAACGATGCAAGCGGTCGCGTCCCGTGCGCGAACGTCTACGCAGTCCTGCATCTCGTGCATAGGAGACGTCCTAGCACTGTCTTGTAAGGCCGACGCTGAGATGCCGAAGGCCCACAAGGTTGGCCATATTCTTGATTGCAGATGTCGCTTTTAACCTTTCAATGTGTAGGAACTTCTCGACAGTAGGCGCCGTTATCAAAAAGTGCCGGCTCTTTCTGCAGGCTAAATTCGACGCACCAACACAGTGTTCGTCCGGCCTCCTAGAATGGCTGCAGCTTCCTCCTGTGAAGAATGCACTAGCATACGTCAGTTCCACCTTCAGTTTAGTTGGACCAGGTGACTCATATTCTTCACCGTGAAGTTGAA
This sequence comes from Hyalomma asiaticum, assembly GCA_013339685.2. Lineage (NCBI taxonomy): Eukaryota > Metazoa > Arthropoda > Arachnida > Ixodida > Ixodidae > Hyalomma > Hyalomma asiaticum. The sequence goes on along the minus strand of CM023481.1, from coordinate 14,521,372 downwards.
GCGATAGTCCCTGCTCCAGCTCATACCAATTCTCGCGATGCGGCGGTTACACCACTTCGATTTTCAAGCCATTGTCCGGCAGGAACCTGCCAACATAGTCATCCACTGTGTGTGTGCCGTAGCCAGTCCAGAGCCAACATCCTGGCGTCAGCAGTCGTCTTAGTACGAGCAGCAATTTTCTATACAGTATCACGACCATGTCGTGTGGCAAACCTCTGACAACTGACCAGTTTGCTTGCGTTGTCGTCGTACCAGTATATAGCCCGTTATTGCAACACCCGCTGGTCCTCACCGCCTCGGGCTTCGTATGCTCCTTATTACCGTTCTGCACCTCCTGCCCACTTGTCTACTCTAACGCCCTCAGAAGCGTAAATAGCCGCTCATCGTCGCCACGTGGTCACCGGTCGCGCTCGCTCCCAGGCCGTGGCCAGTCGACTCGATCACCGCAGCGTCGCCGACCATCGCCCCCGTTTAACCCCGCTGCCACTTATGCGGAACACTAAACAGCGCAGCGCCTGAAGGTGGCACCGCACTGACAACTTCCTCCACAAATCCTCTCTTCACGCTGCCAACGAGCCGAAGCTTGCTACACACACCATTGTTCCCGTAGCTAATAGAGCAATTGTTCCCACACTCAACGTGAGTCTCGTGATTCTATTAACCCGAAAGCATTTCTTGGCTAGGTTAGCGATAGCGCGTGCCCAGCTGCCGTCCGCAAAAGCTGTGCCCCCGGAAAGCACGTGACCTCTCCCATCGGAAGCGACGCCGGCGCCAACACTCGCCGCCACTCACCGCAGCGGGAGTCGGCGCGCGCTCCGCTGCAGCTACCTGAAGCGGCGTGCGCCTGTCTAATGACATCACCTGTCTGTCTAATGACACCAACGTGCGACTGTCTAATGACATCACCCACTGCTGCGGTGGTCATAGTACTTATATCTGCCCGAGACGTGCCTCAGGCATATGTGTTATATACTTCGTGGACGACGAAATAGAAGAGGACATGTGAAGCATCATCGACACCACTTGATGGCATCAAATCATGTACATAAAATCCGGCCTCCCACATTGCCTCGTTCTTTATAACACAACTCGACAACACTAGTTTGAAGTACCCCTCCGCAACAACATAGCCAGAAGAAACACTTTCGCATTATCATCTCATAAGAATATGCTTAGGGATTCTCTACCTTTTCTGCAAGGCATGGTTTCTGCCACCATCCCTGCACTGGACAATTGCAAGCTTGCGATTTTGGACGCTGATGTTGCGTTACTTTCCCCGGATGACAACCCCCTCGCTGCTTCGTCAGTCGACGGCATTTCCAACTCCCGATATCACCCCAGGGCAAGCTTCTGATTTCCATCGCGTGCTTGTGTCCCATCCTAATATCTTTGACTTTGATGACCGCCCTCTAGGCCAAACATCTGTTTTGGCTCATCGCATCCACGCTGGTGACGCACATCCTGTACGCCGACGTCCTTAGCGCGCCTTTTAGAAATAACGTTAAGTCATCCAAAGTGAAGTCGATAAAATGATTGCTAAAGACTTCATAGAGCCTTCATCTAGACCGTGGGCCTTCTCGGTCGTCCTTGTTAAAAAAGATGGCACCTGACGCTTGTGCGTCGCTTATCGCAGTGTAAACAAAGTGATCCACAAAGACGTCTATCCGTTCCCTCGCATTGATGACGCCCTCGACTGCCTTCAAGGAGCCCAATACTTTTCATCCATCGGCCTTCAGTCCGGCTATTGGCAAATTTCAGTCGACCCCATGGAACGCGAGAAAACTGTATTCGTTACGCCCGATGGTCTATACGAGTTGAAGGTCATGCCGTTCGGATTTAGAACGCCCCAGCCACTTTCGAAGTCCGAATATATAAGGGCTCTATCTGCTTTTGCTACCTAAACGACATCATCGTCATCACCGTCTACGCACCACCGTCACAATATTCTAACATTACACGTGAACAGTCCTTGCGTCGTTGCACACAACTGTCAAATCCGTTGTATCTAAAAGTGCATGAAACTGGAAAAATACGCATGCCGATGCAGCCAGATTCCTTAGGCAAGCGGCGATCCTCACGCAGCGTGCAGCTGGCGCAGCTCTCGTCTGGCCACTCCCTCCTTGCCTTGAGTCTTAATGACACACATTTAGAAACGTAGCATCTGAATATATTCTCTCTGTAAGAGTAATTTCAGGCACAGTAGGATAACATATGTACCAACAAGAAATAATTAATGTGAAATATTTGCTGGAATAATATTTGCTGGACGACAAGATTACGAGGCACGCCGTAGTGGAGGGCTCCGGATATTGACCGCCTGGTCTTCACTGAAGCGCTGTGAGAATGCGCAGTAAGTGACCGGCCCTCTATCACTTTCACCTTCGTCGGAGACATACGCACCCATAAGTCGGCGCACTCACTCATGAGTGCACTCGCACTCATTTCATGGACATGAGTGCGAGCGAGGGCCAGTGAGAGTGAGTGGAAGTGAGTGCCAGTGAGTTCTAGTGGGAGTGAGTGCCAGTGAGTGTGAGTGGAGGTGAGTGCGAGTGAACGCCAGTGAGTGCGAGTGGAGGTGAGTGCGAGTGAGTGCCTGCGAGTGTGAGTGGAGGTGAGTGCGAGTGAGCGCCAGGTAGTGTGAGTGGAGGTGAGTGCGAGTGAGCGCCAGGTAGTGTGAGTGGAGGTGAGTGCGAGTGAGTGCCACTGAGTGTGAGTGGAGGTGAGTGCAAGTGAGTGCCAGTGAGTGTGAGTGGAAGCGAGGGTGAGTGGGTGCCAGTGAGCATGAGCGAGAGCCTAGGTGAGTCGCGTAGTCAACTACAGTACTTACGTGCAGCGACAGCTTTGCTCACCACTACGATCTTTTCAGTCACTGTCGCCAATAGTTTACACGCGTACCGACTATGTCTTCATTCGACAATTTGCTAGCCTTGACTGGTCCTTTATTATGCAAAGAGTGTAGAAAGAGGGCGTAAGGGAAACGAAAGGGTACAGACGGACGTACCTACGTAATAATGTTGCCTTATTTTGCTTCAGAAATAGGATGCAGCGACGAATATCGCCGTGCCTAAACGAAGCTTGTATTAAGTGCAGGTATAAGAAACAAAAGCAATGCCACGTAAAATGTCCATTAACATCGTGCACATCATTAGGTAAAATAAAATTCTGCTCGAAGTGCTTTTCGCAAACTGGCGACGTCTTTGAGAGGCATGTCCTTACAGCGCAGGTTCTCTTCCCACTATTTTCTAAGATTATAGTCCTATGGCGCTCTAAATGGGCGACTGTGTACGTCCTTCATGCTCCCATCGGCAGGGTAGCCGGTCTTGAGGCCTGGCGCGTAGTAGTACAATGAATCGTTGCAGATTATAATCAAAAGAAGAGGCGTGCAGGACACGGGCACAAGGAGAGCAATGAACACCACGAACGCCGCCTAACAACTGATGCACAGCACAGAGGCGAAAAAGAAAGAAGACACACAGCTTATCTGCGCATGCTCGGAATGCTAGCGCCGCCTGTCAAACGGTTACACTTGCCGGTCTTCGCGATAGACAACTCCTAAGGCATTCTATCTCCTCTCTGTTTAAGCTAATCGACGGTTGACTCACGCATGCACTTCCACTAATACTGATACGCCAGGCCTCAACCAATAAACGCGTATCTTCGTTCTTATGCCTGTACAGGATCTCGGTTTCGTCTAACTCGGGCATGCGGCTACAGACCTGGCAGTGCAAGGATAGATTGGACGGCGTCCCACCTGATAGCGACCTTCTGTGTTCAATTAATCTTTGATTAATACAACGGGCAGTTTGCCCTACATAAAAAACGTCCGCAGCTAAAAGGAATCATAAACCACACCCATGCGACAGTCGGTGAAATTGTTCTTGGCTAAGTGCTTAACCGGGCAGATATCCGTTCGCTTCTTACCTTCCATCTGCTCATTTCTTCTATGCACGGCACTTCTATACTTGGTACTTTGTAGTAAGGATGATGTTGAATCCATCGTCACCTATGTAAGCGGTCAATTTAAACTTAATGGAGATGGTCTTAGGTTTACGAAAGAACTACCGGGGCGAAACGTAATACAATTTTTAGATATCTCGTTGTCATTTGAGCAGAATCACGTGTGTTGGCAGTATTCCCCTAGAGCATCTAAGCCGTTGTTAAACTTTGACTCCAAGCATTCGAAAGTAGTAAAGAACGGAATAGCCTTGTCCTGTTTAAAGTCAGCCCTATCGAAGTCGTGCGTGCACCGTTTGACCATTAGCTTTAATGCGCAGGTCGAGCGCCTCTTAGATGCAGGTTACCCTAGACTAGCCATAGCCACAGTAGGAGAGCGTCTTAAGAAGTCGATTTCGACCGGAACGAAAGCTGTAGCAGAGAGTAACATTAACAAGAAAAAGGTCGTGAGTATTCCGTATATCCACGCAGTTTCGCACAGGCTTAAGAAAGTAGGAAGCAAATATGGGGTTAAGGTTGTGTTTACGGCTCCAATAAGTTAGGAAGGGTTTGTGCTGCCGTGCATAGAAGAAATGAGCAGATGGAAGGTAACAAGTGAACGGAAATCTGTCCGGTTAAGCACTTAGCCACGAACAATTTCACCGACTGTCGCATGGGTGTGGTTTATAAGATTCCTTTTAGCTGCGGGCGTTTTTATGTAGGGCAAACTGCGCGTTGTATTAATCAAAGATTAATTGAACACAGAAGGTCGCTATCAGGTGGGACGCCGTCCAATCTATCCTTGCACTGCCAGGTCTGTAGCAGCATGTCCGATTTAGACGAAACCGAGATCCTGTACAGGCATAAGAACGAAGATACGCATTTATTGGTTGAGGCCTGGCATATCAGTATTAGTGGAAGTGCATGCGTGAGTCAGCCGTCGATTATCTTAAACAGAGAGGAGATAGAATGCCTTAGGAGTTGTCTATCGCGAGGAACGGCACGTGTAACCGTTGGACAGGTGGCGCTAGCACTCCGAGCATGCGCAGATAAGCTGTGTGTCTTCTTTCTTTTTCGCCTCTGTGCTGTGCATCAGTTGTTAGTCGGCGTTCGTGGTGTTCATTGCTCTCCTTGTGTCCGTGTCCTGCACGCCTCTTCTTTTGATTATGGACTGTTACCAACTCGCACAACTTTCTGTCCTGTTGCAGATTATATGCGGTTCGAGGAGGCAAGAGCACAACTCTGAACAAAAGCAATACACTGTTAAGCTACTAGCGCAGCGACCTTAAATAAAATGAGTTCATAAGAGAGGAAAATTGTAGGTGATCATGCAATGCCTAACAATGCGACAGCGGCGCGTAACCAAGGAATAAACGAAGGGAAGAGAGAACGTAAAGGAACATCGCGAGCGGTGATGCAATGTGGGAACGACATTACGCAGTCTGATAGCTCAAACTGAAAAGTGAGAAAAGGAGAGGAGACTGGAGGCGATGTAATGCGGAGACGATAACACTAAGATTGCGCTGTATGATTAAGAACGTGTGGGGGCTTTGCGTATGATAGGTCAATGAGGAGAGAGAAAGCAGTGGCCGCGGTCTGGGGGTGATATGACTCGGGGACACCCAGACATCGCACCAGAAGCATTGAATCTTACACCTGCGTCATCTGCATTTGCCCGGCCCCTTCTCCTTTCGGAAAATTTTCCATTGATACACGAATTTACTTTTTACAAGTTTGAAACGAATAGATAGCTATTACGGGCCCAGCCTTTTACTCATTTGTTATGTGAAAGTTTAACAGTTACATTATCTATTGCCTTATGAAAGGGAAAATTAGCATCCACCCGTTTTGTAGCACAAGGCTACAAGAAAATCCATACGTATTTCTCAAAAATTAAAGCTTCCTAGTTGCCGAAAAATTTGTCCTGGTCCGGGGATCAAACCCGGGACCAACGCCTATCCGGGGCGTTCGCTCTGCCAATTGAGCTAACCAGGAGGCTAGCGATTGACAGAGCGAGGGCGAATCCATCGACAACCAGGTTCGATCCCCGGACAAGGACGAATTTTTCGGCAACTAGGAAGCTTTCATTTCTGATAAATCCGTATGGATTTCCTTGTAGCCTGGTGCTACAAAACGGGTGGATGCTAATTTTCCCTTTAACAAGCGTTACTCGACCTTGCGGGTTTCCGCAGGAATCATTTGCTATCTGTTGCCTTGTTATGTAATCCGTGAATCCTATCTTAAATAATCAACTTCTCAAATGCTATCGTATGCTAATGGCCCACTGGTAGGATATTCGTAGGCGTAATTTATCACGTAACGTATGACTGTTTCGTAAACCAGCAAACATTTAGGGCGCATGACAATTACATATGTGTTTGCTTATTATATTGACATATATATGTAGCTTTCGTGAAAATTACCAGCTTTGATGCACTACAGAGTTCTATTAACTTTATGTATCAGTACTCCTATTGCTTTCAGTGGCACTAAAACATGAAATGTTTGCGTCCTTGTAATAAGTTGTTTTCATTGTGTAATTACAACTACGTATTAATTGATGAAGCGTGTATATTTGCTAGGTACGAATCGGCGAGCATAAAGAATTGCTAAATTTACTTTCATGTTCATCAGGAAACAGGAGTATGTGGGAAGCAGTATATGAATAGCACAAAGCGTTAGCATGAGGAAGCCGTCTATATCTGCTTCGTTCTCTTGGTTATAGACGTCTTGTCGTCCTTATTCTATTTTACAGCAAGTTCACTTTCGTCAAGCCGCACTTAATCAAAATACCTCCGCTCACGATGAAGTACAACTAGAATGCGTGCCTTAAACAGCCACGTAGGTGCGGGCCACTGCGGTGACAAATCCGCAAGCATAGAAGGAAATATACAAAGTCCCCGTCTTCATAGCACAAACGCGGTCTCTGTGCGGTGAGCCACTGCATTATCTTGCAGCGACGTAGTATTTTACAGGAGCGAAATTAACGCAATGTTGGCTAACAGGAGCCGAAATATGAAGCGCGTAGCAGACGCCCGGCGTCCTGGCGCACCTTACACAGCGGAGAAAGACCACGGGTCCGGCACAGCAGCGCTGCGGCGTGGCAGTCTCCCAGAAAAGCTCCAAGTTCCCCTCCCCCTGTATTCTTGCGGCGCTTTAACCACTGTCCCAGTCATAGGACCAGTCATAAGTGATCACTTCCCAATACTACTGAAAGTCCCCAAGTCAAATGAATATCCTCCAGACGTTCCTCGTTGGAAGATTCACTCCGCCGACTGGGAGAAGTTCCGAAATATGACTATTGTAAAATTGGAGGACGTGTGTTCTTTCAGTGTAGATGCTGCGGTTGAGTACTTAACAGCTGTTTTGATCGATTCCGCCACTAAATGCATTCCTCAAACAAACGGCATGGCTTGCAAACGACCTGTTCCATGATGGAACGAGGAGTGTAGAAACGCGCGCAGAAAACAAAACAAAGCGTGGAAGGTGCTTCGTGATTCTCCGACGGCCGAAAACCTCATAACTTTTGAGAATATAAAATCTCAGGGAAGGAGGACGCGCCGACAGGAAAGAAGGGAGAGCTGGCGCAAATTTATATCTAGCATCAACTCGTGTAGAGAGGAGTCGAAGGTCTGGAGTAGAGTAAGCAGAGTGAGCGGTCGGCAGTCATATTCACTACCCTTGGTGGATACTACGGGAGACAGCTTAGCGGACCAAGCAAACTTTCTGGGCGCACATTTTGAACACATATCTAGTTGATCATACTACTCACATTCAGAAAGCACAAAATCCGAATGGAAGAGCAACCATTAGGAAGAAAATCTACTACAAGTGAGGCATACAACCGACCATTCTCCTTCGCAGAGCTGCAAGCAGCGCTAGCCTGTTGTACAAAATCTGCGACAGGAGCCGATCGTATAACCTATGAAATGTTGAAGCACTTATCCCCTGAAACGACAAAAAGTCTGCTTTGTATTTACAACGCCATATGGTCTTCTGGTCACATCCCTTTTACTTGGAAAGAAGCTGTTGTAATTCCCATCCTGAAACAGGGAAAAGATCCTTCTTCGGCAAACAGTTACAGGCCTATAGCACTGACGAGCTACTTATGCAAACTTTTCGAGATTATAAATAGGCGCCTGCACTGTTATCATGAAAGGAACAAAAGTTTAGAACCATACCAATGTGGTTATAGAGAAGGGCGATCCACAACAGACCACCTTCTCCGCCTGGAAAGGTATATCCGGGATGCCTTTGCACAAAAACAGCAATTTTTATCGGTATTCCTCGATATGGAAAAGGCATACGATACTACGTGGCACTTTGGTATCCTTCGGGATCTCTCTGGAATGGGTATTCGTGGAAGTCTGTTGAATATTATTGGGAGTTATTTGTCGGACAGGACCTTTCGTGTTAGAGTTGGCAGTGTACTTGTCAAATCTATTCATGTAGGAGACAGGCGTCCCTCAAGGTGGAGTACTGAGTTGCAGCACTGTTCATAGTGAAAATGAACTCCTTACACACTGCTTTACCTCGCTCGCTCTTTTACTCTGTTGATGTGGATGATGTGCAAATAGGTTTTAGGTCCTGCAACTTAGCCATCCTGCGGACGGCAGGTGCAGGTTGGTTTAATGAAACTCTTGAGATGAGCTGACGATAATGGCTTCAAACTGAACCCCCAAAAGTACGTGTACTCTCTTCTCCAACAAGAGATGTATGCTGCCAGAACCTGTTGTCGAACTAAAAGGAGAGCGACTCTCTATCAGTGCTGAACACAAATATTTAGGTATTCTGTTTGACTCAAACCTCACTTTTATCTCCCATTTGCGTCATCTAAAGACAAAATGCCTTCACACAATCAACTTGCTCAAGATGTTGTCTCGAACTACGTAGGGCAGTGACAGGAGGCGTCTATTGAGCCTCTATAAGAGCCTTGTACGCTCACGCCTAGACTATGGCGCCGTAGTCTACCATCGTGCCACGCACAGTGCCCTAAATATCCTAGATCCTGTGCAGAACGTCAGCATACGCCTGGCAACAGGCGCATTAGAACGAGCCCTGTTGATAGCTTGCATGTTGAAGCGAACATCTGGCCATTGCACCTACACAGAACATACTTAAGTTTCTCATACTTTACCAAGGTTAAATCAGATAAAGAGCACCCATGTCACCTAATGATTTCCGACTTGTCCTCTGCACGATTTTACCACAACCGTCCCTCCGTTAGCGTCCCCCTATCGCTGCGTTTGGAAAAACTGGCAGCAGAAATTGCCATACCGCTGAAAGAGAGTACCGTAAAATGGGGTTACTTTGTGACAGATTTCGTACGTTTTCTTTCTCTCGCTGAACAATTATCAACATAAAGGCGAATGAATAGTAGCATAACGTTGCTAAAGCCTTCCCTCACACAACGGTGTGCTCTACAAATCCGCATCTTTAATACAAACGGCTATATTCAGGTTAAAAGATGTCACAATGTTGCCCCGTCGTGTGGGGCAACTTTGTGATAACGTTGTTTTTGGCTGAATATGAAGTTACCCCATCAAAAGTTTATTTGCGTTATGTACAATTGGTTTCTGCTCTGGCAATGTTACAATGGTATTACAAATTATTCGTACATGTACCTCCTCAATCAAGATATTTTACCTCAAAGATGCCTCGCTTGCCTACCGGCCTAGGGGATTCAATTGTGTACAAAATTTCTTCTTCTGAGTACAAAATGGCGCCTTCGCGGTCGGGCCATCTCCAATTCTTTTTGTTCGTCTCAGGTTTGACTTCCGTCTCAGGTTTGACTTCCGTCAATCTTCCCGGGAAAAGTTGTGCTTCGAAGTTTACTACGACAAAGTCATCCACCTTGAAGGTGCTTTCCCCGGAACCCATACTGCGGACCCTCGGGACGTTGGTATTTGGAATCGTGGAGGTGGTAGGAGTGTCCGTTTCCGATAGGTTGTCAAGACTTCCGGAGAGTACCTCGGACTCACTTGTATCTCCTTCCGACCACCTTTTCTTGTCACCACGCTGACCATCTCAAGACGATTCGCTGTCACTGCTATCTTCTGCGCTGTCGTCCTCAAGATAAGACCTCTTCCTAGGTCATCTAGCTCTGATGGTACAGCTGCTCTTCTTTCTGGTTGTCGGTTTTCCCGTCCTGCTGGCTTGTCACAAACACAGTTGGCATGTCACAAAGTTACCCCGCGAAGTATCAACATTTCAGTTTCCTTTCTATAACCTTAAACAAACATGACCTGATTAAATTTATATTACAGTTTCTTTTAGCCAACATGTTAACAATCAGAAGGTCATACCTGATTTCGCTGTTTTTGTCGTGTGGACGGGTCGAGCACACAAAGTTTACGGCGCTTCAACAATGCGTGCCAAAACACGATTCAACATTTCGTTGTCTAGAGTGGCTCCAGAGCGCGGAAACGTCGGCAGGCTGGCACTAGGTGGCCCGGCACGTCAGGCGAGCTTTTTGAGTGGCTCATAGCTTTTCGGCGGTGCTTGGTAGTGGCGCGAGATTTAAAATACAGAAAAACGAGCGTGTGTCACAAAGTAACCCCTGCAGTCACAAAGTAACCCCATTTTACGGTACTCTAATGTCGCCTGTACCCATTGCGCCGCCCTGTGAATGGAAGAGCATTCAGTGCGACACGTCGTTTGTTAAAATACCAAAGCATGTGCCAGAGGCGCATCTACGATCGCATTTTCGTGAACTGCAGGCGAAGTACTCTTGCGCAGAATTTTACACAGACGGCTCGAAATCTAGTAATGGTGCAGCTTATGCAGCTGTAGGCGCATCATCCCAGGCAGCACAACAACATTGGACCGACCTTCGCGCAACGTTGGAAAACATTGGATACAATATTGGAACTACATTGGATTTCGGGTCCCATGCTACACTTTTGACTAGATTAGTCCAATGATGGATACCAGTCGTATAACGTTGGAAAAATTGGGAAAGAATGGCTTTGGCCAACATTGTCCATCGTTTGTATTTTCAATATTGGTAAGCTTGTATAAACAATGGAAGCTCTAACCGTTCTTTCCAGCCTTTATTGATGGCTGTACATCAGCATTCATCGTTGGATGAGGCAGCATTTCTTGCCAGCCTCCTTTATTGGCTGATTCTATATTTTCCCCACCTTTTTATTGGCTATCATGCATGCGCTTAAATTTGTTTTGCCGAGGCTTCTGGCTCTAGGCAAAAAGCAAGAATATCCAGTAAATTATGGGAGTAACAATAGCTTTATTTTGTGCTTAGTATGCATGTATGTATTGCCAGCTTGGGAAATGAATTTGGTCATGCTCACGATTCGTGGTTATGACGATAGCATAAAACAGACATAAATGGTCTATGCACTCATATGTTAATGGCGAAACGTATCCTTCGAACACATACACACATACAAATAAGCAAAATGTTTTATTTGTGGCACATTTTATTCGTGAGTATAAGAGACATGAGAAGGGATTGAATAGAAAGTTCCGACAAAATCAACAAACCAATATTCACTCTAAGTTTGAAGTCCATTGTATATAATCAGCGTCGAGAAAACTAAACGCATAAGCACCATAAGCAAAAAGAAGAGGCACAAGAAAACATACGCCTAAACCTATGCGACACATTTTGGTTTACGTGTTTACGTGGAGCAGCTGAAGCTTGAAAGGTTCCTGAAATGATTACACGAAACAGCTGAATTGTAGAAATTTAACACTTCCTTAAGTAACACAGCATAAGTGAATGTTAGGATATGGTGATATGTTTCTGCATGCAGAATCCGAAACGGAGGGTATGTGGGGACAAACCGACGACTTCGAAAGAACCGAAAACCAGGAACAAGAAATGACCGTTAAAGAGCACAGGGAAAACACGCGTTTCACGGAAGACAAAAACACAAACATGAGTCACACGAACCAAAACAGCTTTGCTAGAACCGATTACTTCATCTGCCGCGACGTATACAACAAAGCCCACCACGTGTCTTTACAAATAGACAAATATAAAAAAATACGCAGTAATACATGCTATAATAAACCCGGCACACGCCAAAATGAGGGTGCGAGCACAACAGTATACGCAATGAGTAAAATAAACGAATGGCTAAAATCGGTACCAAGCTTTCAGGAAAACCTTTAGAACGGTCGCAACACGTCGAGGCTCATCTGTTCAGTTCACTTAAAATGTCCGGTCCAAAGAAGCGCAGGGCTGCCACTTTTTCACTATGCAGAAGTTTGCAGCCGCAAGTTCCGTGTCCGTAGATTACTGAGGTGTTCTGACTTCGTAAACTCGCCAGTTTCAGCAGATACACGATGCCCGTGCGACACAACCTGTGCGTCCGAAAAACCTCTGCAGAGTGAAAGCCGCTTCGCTTGCCTCACCCCCAGCTCCCTGTGGCAAAACATGTCAAACAGGTATGCGAAGCAAAACGGATTAGTGCCGCCCATGTAGCTCCCCCCTGCCGCCCCCCCTGCCATGGTAGGCTTCCATGTTCAGCGGGCTCCTGTGCCCCCTGCTCGAGGTAGAAAGATAACAAAGGCTTTTCTTTACCTTCCAATGTTTTGCATATGCCGTATTTGCTCATGCATAACTTATACCGTGCTTACTCGCGCATACCACGTAACTCGTGTTTTTTTTTTCTCCGTGCATCTAGGAGTTCCAAAAGGTGCGTAAATTACATGCGAATTTCGCAAATACTTTCGGAATATCGCGTAAGGAATCTTTACGCGTGCTGATCTGAGATGCGTGAAATGAAATGTATCACAAAAACGAATGCAGCTTTCACTCAACACAACGCGTACCTTAACAGCCAAATGCATTCGTGGGCTACATTCAAGCATTAGCGGATGTGCGACTCTGAATCGTCGTCACTGGTGCTGTCAGCAGCATCTCTAAACTCTAGTATCAAGAGCGACTCGTGTTCACGTGGCAAAATTATCGTGGCGGAACGGTTCTCAGTTAATCGGCAAACACTATGTTGAATTTCTTTTACAGGAATCGCCAATATGTCGCTATTAAACAATCAAAATGCGACCGGCTATGGCGAAGCCTGGGCTACCGAACACTCAGTACCGAAAAAGAACAACACTAACCTGCGCCACGTGGCACTGGGTGTCATGGGGAGAGCATGCAATATTTTTGCGTAAACCGTACATAAAGTTGGGAGTGCAGAAATTAAGCGTGGGTGCTAATTATGCGAGTGCACACGGTACGTACATATATATTAACGTTGTTTCAAATGAAAAAGAGATCATTGCTTCTAATGTGTCATGTACTTCCCAATGTGAACAACATAGGAGCGACAGTATTTACGTCTGGACAATATTGTCTCGCAAGCAGCATTGGCTGTCCTGTACTGGAGAAACCAGACAGAATGTCTGGACAGTATACACAGCCTACTTCTATTATTTTGAAAATATTGCAATGACAACAAATAAAGTGACCTGCTATGCCATGCACGTGGGCTCGGAAGCCACTAACATGCTGCTGGGCATTTTGGATCATATGATGGCGTTGTAGATGTAGTTTGCTCAACTTCCAATGTGCAAGTTCTAGTCTACTTCACACGCACTTAGCTAGAACTTGCGCAAATGAACAATTACGTAAATTATAAAGATAATTTTTCCTGCTGCACTGAATACATACACAACGACCTTTCTGAACTAATTTGCGGCACCGAGTCGAGCTAGTGGTCCCTTCATATTGGTAAAACAGGAAAACAATCATGTGTACTTGCGACCATGTGTACCTGCCTCCCGATATATCATGTGTACTTACAAATGTTACCAACATTGATGCTACAACTCTTGTGTGCAGACAATATTGACCGACACAGAACATTGGAAGTCCAGTATTGGCTATGCAGTGAGATAGATTGGACAATATATACAGCATGCCGCCATTACATAACCAATATTGATAGGACTATGTAGAAACTGACCCATCATTACCATCCTTGTGCACTGGACGCACCAATAATGTATGCTGAGTGGCAACTATGGCCCACATTTGCCTTCTTTACAGGATGGAAGAACCAATATTGCAAATTGAATGGTTACGATGGGCCATTGTTGGAGGCCTTAATAGATGGAATTTCCAATGCTGGCTTATGAGTGGTATCACAGGGCCTTCATTGGACCTCCTTAAGCCAACAAAAAAAACAATATTGGCCCGAGCATCTGTGCTGCCTGGGATTTTCTCTATCTGGCACGTTAAATCGAAACACAAGGATCTTCTCAGCAGAAGCGTATGCTATCCTTTCTACTGTCCAATGTATTAGGCAAAGCAATTTACCTAAGGCGATAATATATACCGATTCCTTGAGTGTTGTCCAAAGATTCATGAGCTTTCAGAAACAGCAGAACCCTATTTTTAACGAGCTTTATAATGCGCTTTGCTGAGCCTACACGTGCGGCCAGGTCATTATCCTTTGTTGGGTGCCAGGTCACAGAAGCATTCAGGGTAATGTAGGTGCTGATGAGAAGGCCAGGTCGGTATCCTTTTGTGACGCCGATTCAAAGATACCCACTCCAGCCACAGACCTACAGCCTTTTCTTCGTCGTCACATAAGAAACTACTGGCAAAGACAGTGGGATACGCATACAACCCACAAGCTACACACAATCAGATCACAACTGGGAAATTGGACATGCGAGAGAACAAGAAGGTACAAGGAAGTGCAAATTTGTCGGTTAAGGATAGGGCACACATACGGCACTCACTCTTATCTTTTAACCGGAAGTCACCCTCCAAAATGCCGTAAATGTGGCGACAGATTAACTGTTCTCCATGTCCTCATCGAATGCCGAGAGCTAGCGCGACAAAGAAAAAAATACTTCCCTTATTGTACCGCGAGCACATACCTTCCCACGCAGTATTCTTTTTAGGGAAAGACCGCCTTTTTAAACTTGACAGTGTGCTAACGTTCTTAGATGACGTGAAGCTTTTAGAAATAATTTGGCCTGGTCCTTTGTAGCGCAGCCTCTTTCAGGAGGTTGCTGATGCAAATTAGCCCATTTAAAAGCACCAGCCTCCCAGCCCTTGTAGCCAAGGACCCTATTGAGGTGATGGTGTCCCTGCATCATCAATGTCATCGCTTTTATTCCTTCATCGCCAGCTTTATCGTTATTGCACCCACTCTTCACTTACATTATTTTAATAGATATGTATTTTACGCCGTTGGCAGCGACTGTTTTTAGGCCTATTTACAGCCAGATTACATACACATCGCCGAACTCACCAGTCCGCTGTTGCAGGAACCTTCAGGCCATTATACAGCCATATCATATCCACCATTCCCATAGTAGCACCATTCTCACCACATGGCATGGTGCTCTTTGGCCATAACTGGCCCTTGCGCCAAGAAACACCATCCATCATCATCATCTTAAATTACGCAAATGACGGCTGAATGAAACTTCATCAGCATGGAAGTGTGCCGAATTCATGATTTCCAAGCCCACCAAACTGCTATAGACAGACATCATTGTCCGATATACCTCATATCATGTGTAGGATAGCTGAAAATCTGTGTTGTGCAAGTGCACCTCACTCCTCACCTCAGAGACATTTATCTGATGCCCAACACAATATTGAGATTCAGACAATACCTCTCCAAGCAAAACTTTGTATAACACCTTAAGGAAGACGCGCTACACCATCCTGGTGATTTACGTCAAAGGTGCCTTTGACAGTTACACACGGGGTAGTACTACGCAAGCAGGTGTGGTGAACGATAGCTCCAAATGTACGCATTTCTTCCGAGATAGAATGGCTACTACTGGAGCTGGCAAATTAAAAATATAAAGGTTCGAGCTTCCAAGCAAGGGTTATTTGAAAGGTGTAAAAGAAGTCTGGGCCTTGTTACTGGTCCATTTAACTTCATTATACACATTTTTCTACATGGTAACAAAAGTGGGCTTCAATGCACACAAGTGCGCCTCACTTCTGTACACCCATACTATCATCTAATCAGAGGTTTATACAAGGAGTGCTGTGAAATAAAAATTGAGAAAGAACTGGTAAGATTTTCCCATTGATGGTGTCAAATTTAGACTAAACATGTCGGAGTACAAGATCTCCACGTTGTACCTACTATCATGGGAACTGCGCTGCTTGAACTATGGCTTACTGCTGTAATTCGAGACACGATAACAACTGGTTTCACTCGACTCTGCACTGAACTGTCAGAGTTGCCATGTTCTCTTTTCTTTTAAGCGTAGTAAGAAGTGCACGTCCTCTCCCAGTGGATGAGGTATTGAAAGAGGCAGCTTACACCAAAACATGCTCTGAAGTTCTCTCTTTAATGACTCTCCTTGATATCTAGAGTTATTAAAAACAAGCGTCAAGTAAACCCAAGTCTTTTGGAAGAATTGCAGGAAAACCCAAAAGCTGAAACTCCTCCTCAGGCTTGCACTTAAGGGGTTCGTGAAACGTTT
Organism: Hyalomma asiaticum; assembly: GCA_013339685.2. Classification (NCBI taxonomy): domain Eukaryota; kingdom Metazoa; phylum Arthropoda; class Arachnida; order Ixodida; family Ixodidae; genus Hyalomma; species Hyalomma asiaticum. The sequence continues at coordinate 14,505,004 of CM023481.1, read as the reverse complement.
GCTGAAAGTTTCTTACCAATTTTATATTCGGAATAGTGGCCCTGCGAACTATATACATTGCTTCGTTGCACCATCTGCATTGGTTCACAACGATAAAAACGCCGTTTTGATTTCGCACAGCGCGCTCCCCTCAACTCTGCAGTTGACGTCACGTTAGGTAACAGCACAGGCTCCGAGATTTGAGCTCTTTCCAAGGCCATGGAAAAACAAACCGTGCCTAACCATGCCACCGTACGACAGCACTACATGGAGTCCCACTATTTTCTTACTTTCCAGCTTTATATAACTGTTATTTTAGAGCAAACGAAAGTTAGCAATGTGTTTACGTTTTCAAAGATCGTGAGGTGACACCATTGAATAGTGCCTATGGGCCTCGAGACGTGCAGCTTTGAAAAAAAATGCCCGCATTTCCCCGAAGGGGAGTATGAGGAAGTGCGAAGCACGGGGTGATGCTATGAGGGGGCGCGCGCGACTAAACTGCAGAGCCGAGCGAAGGAGACGGCAGCGAGAGAGCACGCGCCAGCCGACCCACGGAGGTCTGGCCGTTTTTAAGTGCAAAGCACTTTTACTGATGATGATGATTAAGTGTAATTAATGATTTAAAGTGTTGTTGTCATGATGCATTTGTACACACACACACACATTTATATATGAAGTATTATTTATTTATTTTACACTTCACGCTTTTCGTATGATGCATTAATGCACCTCGCGAGTGCGTCACACACACACACACATACACACACTACACAAGTCACTACAGATCAGCGCCTATTCGTGTTATCGTTGTAGCTCACGGTTAGTACCAGCGCTTTGTGATCCGAGAAATGGACGGTGAGCGGATCCGGCAAGACGGCGCGGACCGTACAGTTCCTACTGAACGCCAAGTCTATGAAGCCACCGTTGATCGTGGTCGGAAACTCGAGAGACGTCACGGCGCGCGCAGCCACGGCGCGGAGGCGCCAGCTGCACAACGCGCCGTGACGTCACGGCGCGGAGAGCGGTGCGGAGCCGGCGCGGGCAGAGTGTCGGAACGGAACGAAAAACGAAAAACGAAAAAAAAAACGATATTTTTGACCGGAACGAAAACGTAACCGGAACGTTATTTATTATTTCGTTCCGGAGCAAAAACGAAATATTTTTTATCGTTTTTCGGTTCACGGGAAGACTTTACGATCCGGAACAACTGAGGTCATGCAACGTGAGCAATGATGCATAACTCAGGGTTCAACGTCAGCACGCATCTCGGGCAGGTATTTCAAAGGAAAGATGCGTTGAAATAATGCAGGAAACAAGAAAGTGGCAGCCATAGCTGTTTGTATTAAATTCAAGCGGAGTTTCGCGTGCCTCTCACACAGGCCGTCGTGGAGAGGGCGTTGTCGTCGCTTATGTGTTGAAATTTTGAGACGAGCGCAAAGAGCGGCAACCGGACCTGTACATGTTAGCACAAGTGGCCCTTGGTGTGCCAGCCACACAAGTCAGCGTTGAGAGGGCATTTTCGGCAATCAAGTTCGTTTTGTCAGAGCAGCGGTCTCGCTTATCGTCGAGTACACTTGATGACCTGCTGCATCTGAAATCGTGTGCCCCCCCCTTGACGAAAATTCGGGATTCAAACTTGAGGAAAAATGAATACGAAGTTTATGTTGTGTCCTTGCTTCGAAACTTTTTGCGACTTCCCTCATACTCACACCGTGGCTTTGGGACGTAAAACCCCAACAATTATTTTTATGTATTAGTTCAGTATCTTTTGCTGTTTTTAAAAAGTACTTTTAATATTAAGTATTTTGTTCGTTCTTATTATTGAAAAAGAAAACGTTATGAACCGTTACGGAACGGAAATGGAACGGAACTTTTTTCTGCGGAACGAAACGAAAACCGGAACGAAAAACATTTCGTTCCGACACCCTGGGCGCGGGGCACGCGCAGTCACGTGGGGCGTGACGTCGCTGCGCCGTTGCTACAGACGCTCCTCTCCGCTCCTCGCGCCGTTGCTAGGGGAGAGGAGGAGGAGCGCGGATGCCGGCGGAGTTTTCGGGGTCGCTTAAGAAGTGCATTCGCACTTAAAACAAGTGGCGCCACCCGTGTCACAGTGCGATACTAGTCAGTCGCGACCGAGAACAGACGCGTATGGGCGGAAGCATAGCATCGCGAAAGGACGGGGCATAGTCGCGGTAAAAAAGAAAGGGACGTTAGTGTATGTGGCTGCGTGTATGGCTACCACAAATGCTAAACACCTCGTGTAAGCTACCAAAGATAAAATCATAAGGGTTTTTTTTTCTGGGAAGTCTTACGAGAAGGGGATGGGAGCTCCGTACTTGGTTGCAACGGAGCGGCGGTAAACAATGACGCTCTTATTTTTTGGCGTGTATATTTTTGGTATATAACTGGAAACTTGCTCATCACTGTCATGAACACTGCTTTTTTGTTGTTGTTGTTTAGCCCTTGAGGAGGCCTTTGTCGGCCTGTGAAAAATCAAACCCACAGACGAGAAAAGCCCGGTCACCCACGACCAAGTGGTGAGAAGCAGCTTTGAGTAGAAAGTTGGCGGGCGGCATGGTGGATAGATAAAGGATACATCGCAGCGCATGCAGGAAATAAATACATAGACAGATGCTGGGAAGCGCAAATTCAGGCTCTAAGCTTCAACTGTTCTGTTCGCAAAGTAGGGCCGAGACATATACAAAAGAGAAAATTAGTGACCTTTTGTACCAGCTGAAACTCGCTTACAAAAAAAAGAGACAAATGCAGACATCACTAATGTTGCTCGTGTTTCTCTTTTTAATCTGATCAGCCTCGAATAGTTTTCTTGCTGGGTGTCGCTACTCCTCCCAACTTTATTAATCTTGAGCAGTAGCTGCTCGATATACAACGTGCAGGTAACATTTTTTCATAATTGATAATTGACGCTCCTATTATAGATAATTCATGCACGAGACAGCGATGGCCGTATCCCGGTGCACGGGAAGTGTGTGTGGGTCGTGAGAAACCTGAGCATATATGCTCAAAATTCCTTTTTGAAAGCAAAGCTGTGGGCTCGGCGCATTTATATCATTCCCCCTTATATATATGCAGGTTGCTATCACGATGTGCTTGCCTGTGGGAAAAAAAGGTGCTTTATGAACAAACAAGTAGCGATCATTTCGTCTCCCTGAAGCGATCGAAGTTTTTCATTATCGCGACGCCCCTTCCAAAAAATACACAAATGCCCGGTGAAAATTAAAGTAGGATAGGACAAGAAGACGACACGTACAACGGACAGCTAACATATTCCACGGGCCTTTACGAGACAAAACCATGAGGCAGGCGCGCATTCCTCCCCCATGGGACGTTCACACGTGCGCTTAGATTATGGCTGTTCTACCATCGTGCCGTCATCGAAGTGAGGCAGCCGTGGACGGGAAGCGAACGCACGTTGCAACGGCTTTTACTGAAGTCAAGCAAATTACCTTAAAAATGAAAGAAAGCACTGCTTCAAGTTTTCAACTCTGCGAAATACGCAAAATAAAACGCGCTGCGGGTTTCACCCAGTCACAGCTCCCGTAACCGGCGTTCGCGAGACAGAACCGGGGAGAGCGCCCGGCCGCCCGCAACAAGTCGCGACGGGTTTACGCGCGCGGCCGCTACTCGCGGCGCTGGTTGTTCCAGCGCCGCAGCGCCACCATATCAGCTCTCTAGCCATATACCGGCTTGTGGTGTCGCATGGTCGTTTCAGGAGCACATGATAGCTTGGATTTCAAACGGGCATTATTAAATGTAGACTGAATACTGCACTGATATATTTCGGAATCAGCGTGTTGAATACGTATTGAGGCAGTGAAAATTAGAACCCGGTAATTCTATATTCTGTTCAAGACCCCTTAAAAAAAGAAGCATTTAATAGGATTATGTGATTGTTCCTTTTTTTGCAAGTCATTGCTTTACAAGTTCAGCTGATGGGGTAAATGAGTTGTAAACTCAAGGTGTGGCCCCAAAGAACATGTAATCCTGTACATTGCACAAGTTCTCATTTTAGGGAGACCCGCATTTGACACCTTACACGTTGCTCTGAATGCAGAAAGTAAAAAAAAACTAAACGTTGTGATTAGAAATGATACAAAGACTAATGTAATAATTCCCAAAAAGTGCATCGATGGCATCATTACTGAATGTCACCCTCCACAGCATCTGCAAGAAACTGGCTGAAACATGCAGAGGAAGCGTTATTGAACGACGCAAATTGAGCACAACAAGAGTGCTACTTTGGCTTAGTTACGAATTGAGGGTAGAGGAATTACAAAAGGAAACATAGTTCGAGCATATTTCAAGGAATGCAAAGATAACGAAGAGCATTGTAAGTCCGAAAGAAAGGTATACCACTTACCACGTCCCTAGTGAACCAAGGGACAAGCAATCGCTCTGCAACATCTAGGGTGACAACTTGTCTTACAACACGCCAAACTGCCCCCCCCCCCTCTGTCAGTCAGCGTGTCCTGCATTGCAATAGTAAGAAGGTGGTCACCCTAGCAACATGCCTAAAAATTTTCTATTTACATGGAAGTATATTTAACGATATATGCCCTGCCTAATTCCCGTACTGAGAGATCCTGTGGGTCACCATGCCTGCTTTGACAGATGACAGGGTGACCCAATGCTTCAGGACATAGCAAGGCAAATAAATATTTCAAGCAGGAAGTACTGAAAGCATAAGTACAGAAGACGACCACGAGAGATTTAGGAAAACATCCCTGCGCGTTGTGGGCATGACCAACACAACACTAGTGCTAGGTGGTGAATCAGGCCAGGGCAACTGCAAAAGCCAGTGGTTACTTGGACTGAGGAGGCCACCGACTTTGGGGTAAAAAATGCTGCTCTTGCTCACTGATTCAGACCATTGCATGTTAGTTCTTTATCTGTTCATTTGGTACGAGCATTATTTCATTATAAAAGGGGCCATTTTCTTTCTCTTTGAGGAACCCATGAGATCCTCGCAGAAATTGATTTTTTGTTGTTCTAATTTACGCTGTGAATGACACGCAACTGGAAGCCTTTTATCTCGCATCAGTATAAAGGCTGCTATAATTACGCTATAATTGTGGCAATACTAGTGACTTCATTGAGAAAACATTGGTGTCAGTGAATTTGGAACCATGTAGTTGTTTGTTTGACAAGGACAAAAGAGATTGTGTCTTGTAGCATCCACAAATAGCTGCGTTATAGGGAAAATTTAGGTAATTAGTTTTTGCTAAGGATGACAAAACATACTTTACCCAATTATAAGGTTCGAGTACAAGCTCATTAAGAAAGGCAATACATTATGCTTCCATTTGAACAACAAATCCCTGTAGACGCAACTGGGTGCCAAGCGAGTCGCCGCTTTGAGAAGCCAATCTTTTAATAGTTTCCTTAAAAAAAGAAGGTATGTGTTGCCACGCATTCATGTGTCATAGTACTTTATCTAATTCGCCAGAGGTCTATTTATTCTAATGCACACCAGTACAAGAAACCGGTGGGGTGGATCAGGCTTTCATGTAACGGGTATTGCAGCTAAGATAACGATTATGACAACTACCTCATGTCCTGTTATTAAAGTGACTGAGCTTTGTTTTAGATTACTGGTGCTGGTAAGAAAGTGAGTGAAAACATGGCAGACCATTAAACAGGAGGTAGCTGAATGCATACAGCGAGAAAATCGGACAGCTATCAAGACCACACAAGCATACCTTGTGTAGATGTTATGCTCTTATACACAGCACCACTGTGAAGATTGTGCTTGACCATGTCGAGGTCATCCCTTTAACGTGGGTAGCAAGTTTACAATAGCAGAAATGTTTTGCTGTGATATAGCAGGACATTTGAAGAGTCGCACTGGCTATGCTTCTGGTCGACTTTAAATGAGCTAAAGAGTGGATATTATTACAAAGTTTGCATTGCTTTCATGGAGAGCGAAGTTAAGAGGTATTTTGTCACATGATTCTCCATTGCCTCGCCACGGTGGTCTAGTGGTTCTGGCACTCGGCTGCAGATCCGAAGGCCGCGGGATCGAATCCCGGCCGCTGCGGGCTGCATTTCGCTGGAGGCGCAATGATGAGGCCCGTGTGCTGTGCGATGTCAGTGCACGTTAAAGAACCCCAGGTGGTCGAAATTTCCGGAGACCTCCACTACGGCGTCTCTCATAATCAGAGCTGGTTTTGGAACGTTAAACCCCACAAATCGACATGATTCTGCATGAGTTGTGGCGGCGTACTGTGAGCCTATCACACTATGTCTCGTCGTGACAGCTTGCTTAACAGGAACATGCTTTAATGCGAAATTCATAAACGCAGAAATAATACCCTCAGAAAACAGATACAAGTCAAGGGCACCTGCACAGACATTCTTTTGTCACTTTTTTCGAACACTTAAGTTTTTTCAAGAAATGTGATAGTTGGGAAAGACTGTGCATAACCTAAACGACGCTTTTCAAAAGTTCTTTTAGCTTGAACTAGATTAAAGAGGGGTTAGGATCTTCTGCATTATTGTTATCGTATCCCACTGGTTTTAATCTGTGTAAACTACATAGAAAATAAAGGGTGCCTATTCTGAGTGCTTATTCTGAGCATTGCCATACTTTTGTTGAGGTCAGCTTCTTAGGCGAAAATTTGATTATTTGATTGATTGATTTATTGATTGATATGTGGGGTTTAACGTCCCAAAACCAGCTTTGATTATGAGAGACGCCGTAGTGGAGGTCTTGGGAAATGTCGACCACCTGGGGTCTTTAACGCGCACTGATATCGTGCAGCACACAGGCCTCAACATTTAGCCTCCATCGAAATGCAGCTGCCGCGGCCGGGATTGGGCGACAATTTTTAACTTGAGTTCATAATATGAGGCAGAGCCAAAATCAATTTGGCTGGTCATGATAACGTATGCAATTGCTGTGATAGTAGTTGCTCGAAAATAAAAAGTAGTAAATGGCCTAGATGGTCAGTTACATGCAGTAGGTTTATTTAACTGCTCAAGCTTCATGTGGAGCACCTCTTCTTTCCATAAGTTTTCTTGCAGAGATGAATTGCTAGAATATAGTCCAATGCGTACTTCGCCGTGTCAGACCCGCATTAGTAAAGCACCGTGCTAGTTTCAATAGTATACGTTCAAACTATAAATTCAACGCATCCGTTTAGAAGCGTACCAACAAAAATAGTTTTGCAGCTCTGCCTTTCGTCTCGGTGCACACAATTATGGCAGTACAGTTGAGTATAATTTTAGAAGTCAGCCGCATTTCTTCCTCAAATGCTGATGAAGATAAGCCTACACTATTGGGCATGCTCCCTGGAACGGTGGGAGCCCGACAGCCACTGACTCCACTATTCAGCCGACCCAGGAATATTTATTTAGTAATGAAGGCTTATCAGTGGTCGCACTTCAGTCGTCTGTGTGGAGCCTCTACGGCCTTCTAAAGTTGTATGCACTATATAGACGCAGAAAAATTTAAAAAATGGCTAACATTTCTGTTCCTATTTTTTTATGCTCAGCACTTGCAAAATTAGTACATTGGGCCAAATTATTTGTAGAGAAATTAACGTAAAGTAGAAAATCATGGTACCAATATATATCAGCTGAATAAGTAATTATATCATTTTAGAGACCTTAACTCCTGGTGACGAAACTTGGGAATGGTGACGCGTGCTCCCAGATTGGGCCATCACAATTTAGTTTTTAGTTTTTGTGAAATGGTCACTAGAGAATGTTTTGCACCTACAATTACAAGTCATTGGAATAGCAAAAGGAGAATTGGTCAAAGGCCTGTTTCTTCGTTTGACACAATATAATGAAGGCAAGGAAAGCATAGGGAACATTAGTTGCCATTTGAAACTATAGTATAGTAATTATAGCTTAAATGGAACGCAATCAAAGGGGATGAAAAACTCCTGCAGTCAATAGGGGCAAACCTCAGAACTTTGTTTATAGTATCTGCTCTTTTGTCTACTGAGCTAGAGCAGTGGTCGTTCCCCTCGTCCAGTTTAGTGGGTACTTTTGTGCGTATGAGACTTTAGCCGGCACCAGCCGTAGTCTTGATGAAAAGTGCTGAAGACACCTTTTTTTCCAGAAAGTCACAATTCATTATCAGACAGAAGGACGATTACAAGTAAATATTATACTTCTTTGGGCTGCTATGTACAACTAGCTAATGGTAGAAAGTAGCCTGCAGAGACATTCTTTTCAGTGATTTTTACAGGCTTTGGTGTGCTTATTCTCGTGAAAAGCGTGTTATGTCCATCGCATGTTTTTTCTTTTACTTTATTAACATGAGGTTCAACTTTCCGTCTTACAGTTGCCTCATTGATCGGCGTCTTTCGCATTAGCTTATTGGGGCTCCTCCTCAAGACTGTCTAATTCGAGATCTCAACATCCTGTGGTCGCTGCACCTGACTATGCCCAGCACTCCCACATCTTGCGGACGCCAGGGTCCTCGCATAGTGTGAAGTCTATTTCATTTTTATGCTCATCATTCGGGCTTCTCCACGTTCACTTCCGATTCTCCCGTTTACGGAAGAACGTATTCATGATGCGCAGATTATTCCGCTCTGCGAACTCTAATAAGTCCCCTCTGTCATTCGTAGAACCCACGCCATAGTTCCCGACTGCCTTGTCTCCATCCTGCCTCTTGCCTACCTTAGCATAGAAGTCTCCCATCAGAGTAGTCTACTGCGTCTTTACTTTAGCCATTGCCAATTCCACATCTTCATAGAAGCGTTCAACTAGCTGGCCGTCATGGCTGGATGTAGGTGCATAGCACTGTACCACCTTCAAATTGTACCTCTTAATAAGCTTAATTGCAAGACCTGCTACACTCTCGTTAATGCTATAATATTCCACTATGTCGCCAGCAATGGTCTTGCAGACCAGAAATCCCACTCCTAGTCCTCTTTTGTCTTCTAGGCCACGATAACATAAGAAGTGCCCATTTTTCAGCACTGTAAAGGCTTCCCCCGTCCTCCTAACCTCACTGAGCCCTATGAAGCCCCATTTAATGCCCGCTAATTCCTCAATCAGTACTTCTAGATATCCCTCGCTAGATAAAGTTCTTGCGTTAAACGTTCCCAGAGTCAGATTGTAGTGGCGGCCTGTCCGGATCCAGAGATCCTTAGCACCCTCTGCTGCGTCTCAGGTCTGACCGCTGCCGTGGTCAATTGCTTCGGAGCCGCTGGGGACTGAGGGTCGAAGGTTAATTGGCGTATTCATGGGAGGTGTTGGCCGTTACTGCACTAGAGTGGCCAATCCTGCTCTGGCGAGGGAGTGCCTTACCGGCTATGGTCGCTGGGATCCGGCCGCACCCCAAGCCTCCTTATACAATTCGATCAACACGCGGATTTTTTTAATCCGGTGGAGAATTGCCCAGACCGGTATTCGAACCACGATCCTCTTGCGCGCGAGGCGGATGCTCTACCTCTACGCCACCGCTGCACCCCTTGAAGAATTCAAGATAGTGCTGCAGACCAGATATTCAGCTCTAACTGACCAAGCAGACATTTGCGTTCGGAAAGTCAGCGATAATCTCACACGGAATATCACTGAGTGTGCGATAGAAGTAGGAGGTAAGATAGATAGAGAGGTTACTAGCAAACTTTCCCAGGAAACGAAAGACTTGATTAGAAGACGGCAAGGCATGATAGTAACAAATGCAAATGACACAATAGAACTAGCGAAGCTTTCGAAGGTAATCAGTAAGCGTATTGAGCATGCTGTAAAGAACGGAAGGAGCCTGAAAGCGGCGAAGCGACATCTAGGCATAGGCAAAAATCAGATGTATGTATTACGAGACAGGCAAGGTATTGTTATCACGAATAGGGATGAGATAGTGATAATAGCGGAGGAGTTTTACAGAGATCGCTACAGTAGTCGCGATAGCCAGAATAGTGAACGGGGAAGAAGTTTAGAAGAGCCTGACATTCCACCAGCACTGACAGAGGAAGTAATGAATGCTTTGAAAGAGATGCAAGTGGGGAAGGCACCTGGCGAGGATCAGATAACACCAGATCTGTTAAAGGATGGTGGGCAGATTATACTGGAACAACTGGCAAGCCCGTATACGCAATGCCTAATGACTGCAAGCATTACGGATTCTTGGAAGAATGCGAACATTATCCTAATCCACAACGAAGGCGACACAAATGACTTAAAAAATTACAGGCCGATTAGCTTACTGTAAGTCGTCTACAAGGTATTTACCAAGGTAATCACTAACAGAATTTCTGACACCTTAGATTTCAGTCAACCTAAGGAGCAAGCAGTGTTTCGTAAAGGCTATTCAATAATACACCATGTTCACACTATCAATCAGGTGATAGAGAAATGCGAGGAGTACAATCAACCCCTACATATAGCCTTCATAGATTACGAGAAAGCATTTCACTCGGTCGATACCACAGCAGTTATGCAGGCATTGTGGAAGCAGGGCGCAGACGAGCACTACGTAAGACTACTGGAAGACATCTACAGCGGCTCCACAGCCACCATACTCCTCCATAAGGAGAGCAGCAAAATACATATGAGGAAGGGCGTCAGACATGGGGACACAATCTCTGCAATGTTATTCACAGCATGTTTACAAGTAGTTAGAACGCCGGATTGGGAACAGGTGGGTGTAAGGGTTATGGGGAGTACCTCAGCAACCTTGGATTTGCTGATGACGTTGCCTTGCTAAGTAACTCGGGAGATGAATTACAAAGCATGATTACCAACCTGAACAGGCAAAGTATAAGAGTGGGCCTGAAAACTATAACGCAGAAAACTAAAGTGATGTTCAATAGCTTTGGGCGAGTACAGCGATTTCAGATAGCTGGCGAGGCACTGGAAGTAGTAAGTGAATATGTCTACTTACCCCAGGTTGTGACCCCTGATCCGAGTTATGAGGCTGAGGTAATTAGGAGGATTAGAATGGGATGGAGTGCCTTCGGCAAGAATTGTGAGATAATTAATCGTAGCTTACCATTGACTCTGATGAGGAAAGTGTATAACAGCTGAATCTTACCGGTACTCACCTACGGGACAGAAACATGGCGTATAACGAAGAGGGTTCAGCTTAAATTGAGGATGACGCAGCGGGCTATGGAAAGGAAAACGGTAGGTGTAATCTTAATGGACAAGAAGAGAGCGGAGTGGGTGAGGAAACAAACGCGTGTTAGGGACATATTAATAGAAATTAAGAAGAAATGGGTGTGGGTGGACCATGTAACGCGAAGACAAGATAACCGTTGGTATTAAGGTTAACAGAGTGGATTCATAGAGAAGGCAAGCGTGGCAGGGGGCCGCAGAAAGTTAGGTGGGGGATGAGATCACGAAGTTTGTGGGGAAAAATTGCGCCTAATTAACACATGACAGGGATAATTGGAGATCCATGGGAGAGGCCTTTGCCGTGCAGCAGGCGTAGACAGGCTGATGATCATTAACATGAAGTTAGTTTGCAGCGGACTTTAAGTGTGCTTATATATGCCATCTACGTCTCTAATGAGCTGGAAAGTTAAAGGGCTTCTATTTAAAAGATGGTGTTATAGGGTGTCCTTCTATTAATCGAGCCATGCCAACAAGAGAAAAAAGATCTGTAAAGCCATTCCTGGCATTCAATAGCGCAGAGATTTTTTCTGTCATGCACGACGCTACATGGTTTAGCAGTCAGAATGCAATAAAAAATTAGCCACAACATGGAGAACACTCATCGGATATACGCAAAGAATTTTTATTATGGTTACGCTCATGGTGAAATCATGAACAGAGTGCCGCGTGTCGCTCTACTACATTACCAACTTTCTTGAGCCGATTTATAAATTCTTTGTGTTCACTTCAAAATAAACAAGCTATTATTGCTATGCACAACCCAAGTACACTTATGTGCTCAGGTCATTTGGACGCCTTATTGAGTGGTAGATCTGTAGTCTAACGCAGTTCTGCAGGTCCAGCTACCGCAAAAGCTTGCTTTGTGTGAAAGAACGGTGAAGAGGCCCCTCACCCCCACCTGCCATAAGTTTCGTAAGCAGCAACTGTGGGAGGTACTACATCATTCAAGTGCTCATATGATTGCTTTAGAGATACATTGATTAGCATAAGATAGAGCACTACATTTTGGTAACTATAAGAAAGCGACCCCCTTCTCCATGCCCCCTCCACATTTACAATTTTGAGTGAGAAAAAATGAATATATGTCCCTCATCAGTATATAAAGTGCACCTGTTTTAACGTGGTAGGCATGATCAATGGCGATTATGCAAGTTTGTACACTCATTGCAAAATTTAGTAGTAGTTACCCATTCCAAGACGGTAAGTTTTGATGAGCTGCATTTCTTGAAAGAACACTTCAACCAGGTCTCCAAATAGTGCAGAAAATCAACATATTTTTTTTTCACCCTATTGAATCTGTGCGAGGCTTTCACCTCAGCTGCAGTCACACATCCTATTTTGAGTCATTGTCATCAGCCCCCAGAATAACATTCACGAGACGCGTTGCTCTACAGTGTTGTGCTTGAGGGGAAATCAAGAACGCCTATGTTTCACGTTTCCATGGTTTGCATGGTTTGCATGTTTGCGTCGTTTTGAAAACACACAGACGCTGCAGTTGCTGCCATAATCCTGCTGTGGAACAGCTACAATAGCATCCCTTATTCAACTTCTTTCATCACCGTTGCAGTGATAAAATCTTTACAAGATGAGAAAGCTGACTTGTACTCTAGGAACTATGGCACACTCTCAGTTGCCATAGTTTCTGCATGCTATCTTTTTATGCTGCTAACACATAGCAAGATTACGTTTCTTGCTTCGCACTGCCGATTCACCTGAAGTTGAGGCTTGCTACAAAAAGCAAAAAAAAAAAGAAAAGATGAAAAAAAAGTTGGATAAGAACATCATGTTTGGAATTTTATCAGGTAGCTGTCATATCAGAGCTTAAGTTTAGTTCAGAAAAGTGCCAATTCGTGGCATAGGGTAATTGATGAAAATTATTCTGAGGTAATCGTGCACGACATTGGTTATGCATACATGATGCACAGGTAAGAAACATGTGGCTCATACCAGCATTTGATATAAGGATGTGAGCCAGGCCATCCTTTGGGAAGTGTTCGTGCTTTGTGTGATGGCATTTCGTTCACGATCCATGTGTCCAAAGTCCACACAGTGTTAAACTAAACTACACGCTAGTGCCATATCCGACACCTAACGAGTTCACCTTTAATTTTTGGATGCTTGCTACAAGGTCGACTTACTTGCCGTGGCCACATTATGGCTCCACCTCCACTGAACCCTTGTTCAGTGTCAATTGTCACAATCACAAGGAAATAATACAGGCCTGTAGGACATATTTCATTCATGGTGCACCAACACTACAGGTAACCCATACTAAATCCACTCGCACACCATACAACCAGTCATGGTAAACAGACACGAAATCGTAAAAATTAGTTTAAAAAAGAAATTCGAGCTGAACAGCTCAGCCAAAGTGCCACATTTCTCGCCACTGCCGGCACAAGTTGCCTGGCATGAGAATGACACACATGGAAAATATTCATTGCAAATAAAGTCACACATGTGATGGTAAACAGAATCAAAACATACAATATAATGTAGGGTTTCATACATTGTCTAGAGGATTTTAGTCACCCGACTCGGTCAACAAGGCAAAGCGAGGATTGATACACCAGCAGTCTTGATGCTTGTACAGGTACAAAACTGCGAAGAACTCTCCATGGCATTCAAGGTTGATGATTATCACACTATGATTGGCCCTTTCTACAACATACGCATGAATATGGTTATCAAAGTATTCTCTGCTGAGAATTGTTGACGGAAACAAACTGTGAGTTGCACATAGTAATCATAGTCCCCTTACCAAGTTGTGGGAGGCCATCAGTCGGTATTTATATAGGTAGGACGCAGCCCACAACCAGTTTATTTTCATGAACAGTAACTGAAACTACACAATTTAGATTTGTAAGGGGCAGTTCAAGGTCTTGAAACGTATCCTTCAAAATATGACGTAATTAGCTCAAGTCAGTGCTCTTGCTCCCTAGTGTTTTATGTGGTGAGCGAAGATATACATCATATCCATTTGATGCCGGCGACTTAGTGTTGAGCACACATGCTTAAAGTTACGAATCCTCTTGGAAAGTGATTAAAGTACTGATGTTTGGCTTCAAAGCGCATACATGACAAATTCTAAAGTGGGCCATATAAAAAGAAGAGTCTTAGATAGCGAAATAAATAATGCATTTTGGGAATCACACATCAAGAAATGTTTCCTTAAATGAGTCATAAGAATTGTCTATCAGCACTTTTAAATATGCAGTTGCACTGCGGCTCGGTTGCCGTGCAAGGACAGTCTACTATACCACGTAACATGAGGTATACCTCATAAGCGGCATTGCCCTTTCGAACACTATCTTCTATAAAAACAGAAAAGAAATGAAAGCAACAGAGATCTTCAGCCGCTGAACCTTTTATGGCCGGGTCGATGTTCCAAATACAGCTTGGCGTGACAGGGGTGGTACCTTGGATTTCTTATCTGCTCCTTGAAAAGCGAATGCAGAAATCCTGTCGTTCAAGTGATAAAAGGTGAAAACGGGATTTGATATTAAATGTTTAACTAATCACTTCATCACAAACACAAGAACACCCTGAAAGACATCGTGCATAATATCCGGTGGCAACCCTTTAGTGACATTGAATGACTGAAGAGGACTCGGGCAGCTCTCACCTGAGATTCCATACGCCCTAGAGAGATTTTGATCATGCTTCATTAGCTGAACGTGAACTGCATGCATTTCGTTAGTTCTGATTGTGAAATCTCGTTCGCGCCACTTGTCATTGATATCTTGTTTTGAAGCCATAAAAAACAAGTACGACCACATGAAAAGCACTCTTGGAAGCCACCAAGCTGGTGGCTAGCCAACTTGTCACTGCTCACCAGTAAAAGTGACCCTTGAACAACCTCTCCATCAATGTTAATGTCATCTGTTTCGAGCTTCATTATGTCACTAAGGAGAAGCTGAACCACCTTGTGCAAAGTTAATTCTGACACAACAGATGTCTTAGGTAGGAGTACAAAGTATTTGTCGTTCAGTTCTGCACATCACTTTGGTGGCAAATTCAGGACTGTCCTATATCCAGCCAAAAATTTGTACCTTCCTCGTTTGCTTCCCAAGGTGTTGCACAGCTCAAAATTACCAAAATAAAGCTGAAGAGCCAATTTCTTCTCAGTGGTAGAATTTTTAAATAAGCTATGCTGCTTAAAATGGGCACAATCACAAACATCCCGAATGAAATTGGAACTATGTCCTCCAGTTCCTTCAAAAATGTTCCGCACATCTGCTACAGCCTTCAATGCTTCCAACAGTGGAACGTATTGAAAGCAATCATGAGGACTTTGATGAGAATTATAGAGGGTGTGAGGAGAAACGAACGTAAATACTTTTCCATTCGTTTTCCCTGCCCAACTTAGTCCGTAAATGTTGAAGTTTGCTCAGGCCAACTGATTGCAATGTTTCTTTAAACTATGTGGCAATGTTGAGAACATCATTTGCAATTTCATGGACCGTATTTTCTGGCAACTGTCGACCTTCTTGCCATTTAAGTAACAGGGATCTAAGCTACCTGGAACACTGGTTAGTTATGTCAAGAACACTTTGGCTTTGTGCGTGCTGAGGCTCCTCGTCGCAGGGCTCGATGGATAGCTCGTCCATTGTGTTATCGGTGTTGTCTGTCACTGGCAGCACCTGGTCTTCAGCACCGTCAGCATGGAACAAATGACTGTGCTGCCTGGTAACGTGGCTGTACAGTCGGTATGTTTTGGAACAGCTTTGAAAGTTGCAACTCCATTCGGTTTCAGTACCATGCCAGGTACACAAGTGGCGAAAGAGGTTAGCCAAAGAATATATTCTTGGGTGACACCGGTTGCACTTGAATATGTATCGATACTCCATCTGAAATGAAATTGAACAGGACAGTGCATGACCCAGTGTATGTTATGAGCAGCTATATTCAATATTAATATATTACTATATTTATATAGTATTAATAATAATATTAATATATTAATACAATATTAATGTATTTTCTATGCAATATACATCCATGGCACAAAGACACATTAGGGAGAGACAAAATACTTGCAGCTTGTACTAGAGAGAGAGCACATATGAAAAGAAACAGAATACAGTAAAACAGAAAAAAACAGGAGCTTAGCGGCTGAAAGAGCACTAAACAAATCCAACATAAAATAGTAAAAGTGAAAGAACAGTGAAATTTAGATTACATTTTGTGTACTGTACGTTGTAGTTGTCTTTAAAGAAATTAGCATGGAACAATGTTATTGTGGGCGTTCTAACTGTAGCCACGCATACAAGGAGGCCAGGAAGGTGGGGTGACCACCCCCCTATCACTGGAAGGGGGTGTCAAATCGTCCTCAAATCTCTACATACCATGGTGTTTTCACTGAAATGCCCTCAGCGGGAGGGTGTTGGGAGGAGGAGGCGGCGCTGCAGTGAATTTTCGCTCGCCCTAATACAGAAAGAACCCTGTGCATACCTGTGCTTCTAACTTTATCATAGTGGTCTTGACAGGCAAAAGGAAAGACTAGTGGATGTACATGTTGAAATTGAGTGAAGCACTGTGTTACAAGTTTGATAATGAGTGAAATATGTGTTGCTGTTAGATGGTAGTTATGCATGGAAAGTGGGTAGGGTGATTATGTTGTGCTTCGGTTGGTTGGAGGTCACTGGCACTTAGAGGCTTAGTTTGTCCTAGAGTGGACATATCACAGGCTGATGATGATGATATTATAATAGTGCAGCCTGGAAGTAGCTCTGACTTTGCCTTAAAATACAGATGGAAAATATACGGCATGATTTCAGCCATAATTAAACTAAGCACAGTGCAATCGTTAATATAGCCTGACGTCCAGCATTTACTTATGTGTCTGACATGTTCAATATACAAAAAGAAGTTGTTGACTGTGGGTACACAAGGAATGCTATAGTTTGATAAACTCAAAAGTGTATACACGAATATTCAGTACACTAGTTTCTGCATAAGCTGCATAAGTTTTACAAGGACCATACTATATTTATTGGTTATCCATACTTGTGCACATGGGATAAAGAATTGATCAGCATTGTGCCTATTTAGCCCTCTTATATCTTGTTCCTTCAAGCTGTTTTACCTTTTAAAGCCACATAAGAACGTGATATCTTGGTAGCTTTAGATTATTTGTAATTAGTACGTGGCACCTCACATAATAGTCTGTCTTAAGACCAGGAAGTTTCAACAGGAATCGCAAAGCAGTGTTCTACCCCTTTCATACAGGCACAGTCCAATGCAGTTAGATTCGATGTTGCTGCAAGAGAATTTTCGACTGCAGTTTTGCTCAATGTTTCCAGTTGCATTCAGAGGATGTCTGCACATTCATGCTGAGTGAGCTCAGTCAAATGACCTGCGTAGCGTGCCCGTGATCATGATTTAGAGTGCCCCACATGCGCCAATAATAGAACCCAGTCAAAAATTCCGACAGGCTGTCGGGCTGTAAGCCTGTAAGCTATATGTTATTTTGGCCTATCGGGCCTGTCGGTCCTATTTGCATATCGGCGGCTGTTTGCAGCCTGTCGGTCCTATTTGCATATCGGCGGCTGTTTGCAGCCTGTCGGTCCTATTTGCATGTCGGCGGCTGTTTGCAGGCCGGAATCTGTAAGCCTATGGGCAGCCTGTCGGTGGCTGTAAGAGGGGGAGGGGAAGCAGGAATGCCTGACCCTCACCCTCCGCTAGGCGGAAATGTTTCCTCTAGGCGCGAATTTTGAACGCCTGTTTATAGAGGAATCGCATTCACGCAGTTACTCCAAGGGGCACAATACTGCATGGGGAGGAAGGCAGTCGCGCACTCATTTGCATATTTTGTAATGAATCAGCGCAATTAAACATTGCTTAATTTTGATTATGGTCATATTTTACTTTTGTGCTCAAAAAGGCTAAGCCTTGCACTCAAACTAGATGCACAACTAGCTTTTCATTGCACCTACTTCTAGGAAATGAAAACGCACATAGTTGCGATAGCATGGCATGTCAAAGAATCCCTTGAACACAGTGGCAGTGCCTTGAGCACACTAGCAGTTTGCGCCAAGGTTTGAGAAGAAAGCAACGTAAGTTAGAACCAGGAGAGAACAAGATCCAACCTGCGAAACACCATGAAATTCCATATCTGTATCCAATACGCCTATCATCCCATTGAATGAAATGAACTTCTAAATTAATCAAATAACATAGTGCCGCACACTTGTCCGTGCCCCGCTATACGCTGGCTGCGACCAAGACGATACACTACATGCTCGAGACTAAGAACGTTTTCTCAGAAACAGACGGATACGCCCTTCGAAGTCCTGGCTCTGCGGTCCTCTTGATAGAGCACAACTGCAATCGCGTACCTATATCAAAATTACACCGTCTCCCGCTAAAGGGGACCATGAGGCGATGCGAAGCAGCACAGGGGGTGCACAACGCATTTGCATCGGTTTGAATAGGTGTCGTTTGCATGTTTGACGCTAGCAGACGGTGCCTGCGTCAGCGTTGTCTCTCGCGGGCGAAAGCGCGTTCTCGCTCCTTGCGAGAACGCGTTCATCGAAGAGCGTTCCCATAGTCAATACGCGACGTTCGGAGAGGGTCATGTGGAGAGGGGGAGTGGAGAGGTATGTGGAGAGGGTTTGCATATGCGCAGTAAGGGTGGTCACGCTGCACACCACCACCGGATCGAACTCCGCCATAAGCTGCTTCGCATCTAATAATAAACGCCGTGTTTTCGCAGAACCGCGACACTGGTGGAGGTGCGGGGTAGTGTACGCCTTCGCCCCGTGATGCCAACGACACCTCCATCGACCATCCCTTCCAGCTCTGCAAGACATCCACGCGTGGATACGCCTGTCCAACGCGCAAGCCGCCGTCTCCAAGGTCTGAGCCCTGAATTTGGTGTTGTACAAGGTTCCTCTCCCTCGACGCCTACTCCCGCTCGAGAAATGGCATCGGCGAGCAGCTCAACGTACGTGACAGTTCAGAATCAGCGAGTTCCGGAGCCATTCTATGGTAACACGTATGAGGACGCCGACGACTGGCTCGAACAGCACGAGCGAGTAGCGAAGTCGAGCCGCTGTAGTCCTGGCAAAAAAGTTTGCAACGCGTATTATTCACTTGAGGGCAGAACAAAAGTATGGTTCCACAACAGGAAGGGAAGCTTCGCTACGTGGGACGAGTTTTCCCGGCGGTTCCTCGACGTGAAACGGCGCAATGCCTTCTTGAGGTACGAATCCAGAAGCCGAATGAGGCAGTCACCATGTTTGCTGTCGACATGGCGCGGCTGTTCCGCCGGGCCGGTCCCAGTATGCCCGAATCAAAGGTGAGCCATCTCATGCGCGGTGTCAACGAGCAGCTCTTCGCTGGCTTGGTGCGCAACCCACCGACGACAGTGGATGAGTTTATCAGGAAGGCCACGACAATCGAGTAGGCGGTTCAGCAAGCTATCAGCATTAAGACCGCCTGCAGGTGCCGTAGTATTCGCCATGGTTCACGAACGCACGCTACGTCAGCTGATACGCGATATTGCTCGTGAGGAGATTGCAAAGGATAACGCGAGGCAAGCAGCGCCTCCGCCAGCGCAGGAGTGCACAGTTGCCTCTGTAGCCGAAGTAGTGTGCAACGAACTGCGACAAGAGTTTGCCGCCTCCGAACGACGTCCCAAACGCATTTCCAGCCGACCACATACAGCTATGCAGACGTTCTTCGTCGGCCGTTGCTGTTGTCCACCTTGCTGGTGCCACAGTACTGCCACCAGCAACCCGTCGCGGCTGGACACAACGGGAACCTGTTAGGCGACCCCAAATTCGGCGAACCCATATTTGGCGCTTTCCCGATCGACGACCACTGTGCTACAACTGCGGAGAACCTCTAGCGAAAATACGAAGGAGGACAACCGGACCCGACCGTCTGGCCTGATCGTAGGAAAGGCTCAGCTACTGCGCCAGCCCACCCGTGGCCGCGCGACTTCAGACGAAGCGCGACTTCGTTCGCACCGCGATCACCAAGTTTATCGCGACACTCAGCAACCTGCTCGAGGATCCCGCAACCCCGACTGGGACGGTCGAGAACCACCTCGCCTTCCTCGAGCAAAAGCATTCGGAGATGATAGCCTTCGACAACGAGATCTAGGCCACACTCTTCGAAACCGACCTGGAAGCCGACATGGCAACGGCGTTAGAATAACAACAAAAGGCGATTTTCGCTATATCCGATGTTCGCCGCACCGTTCAGTCGGGTCCACCAACTCTACCCGTCTCCTTCGCCTACACCGCAAGACCATTAGCTACGCTGCTACCGTCGTCTCCGCAACACGCCCCGATTCGCGTATCGTCGTACCTTTCGACCCCAGCACCGGCCTTCTCATGTGTCGTCCAGCCCACGGTGCCTCGGCATGCGGACGTGAATTACAGCGTGTCTGACACGTTCCCAAGGAAGTTGAAGCCCATGGAGCTCTGTGCAGTGCCAGTCAACAGTACCACGGTCGCACAGCCTGCTATACTGGCCAGGAACGATGATGCAGTGCTCCTGAACACTTGTGTGACGTCGACAGTGCAACCACCAATGCCTTCCATTCGGTCCTCGTTATATTCAATGCTTGACACAAGGGCGTCCACCTCGACATCACCTACGGCTTTGCCACGTGCGGCTCATTTCTTCACTTGCTCGCAAAGTTCGGAGTCGACTTTTGCTGCTATGTCGCCTAAGATCAAGAAGGACGACGAGAAGCGACCACACACTTCGTCTGGCTCTACGGTAAGGGGCCAACATCATCAGTGTCCAGAAAGAGCAGAATGATGTCCGAAACGCCGTGCCGCAAGAAGAGGCGCACCATCCGCCAACACCACAAGGATGGCAAGTTGCCCGGTTCCAAGCCACCCAGCATCTGCAAGAGAAGGCAGCCACCCAGCATCTGCAGAGAAGGCAGCCTCAGGAGAAGATGAAGCTCTCAAGGAGCGTGACCGCCTCTTCCTCCTCCAGCCTGCAGCTAGAACCACCTGCCCCCCCCCCAGATAAATCTGCTCCCTCAGCTACGCCGCCAGTGGCAACAACTTCCATCGCCGCCTGTCAAGCGCCTCACAAAGTTGTCGGCTCGCTCAAGCACGTCTTGCGTCTACGATCCACTCATAAGGCGTCAACAGGCTTCACGATGACTTCGAGTTAAACACGACACCCGGGAGGACTCTTGTGATCTGAAGTTGCGTCGCGTGATGGAACTCCTGCCTGGTCAATCTGAGAAAGGCATTCCGTCTCAAGGTTCGCGCTCTTGAAGCATGCAGCCCTTCGCAAATTCTTCGGCAGCGGGGCTATGTTTCGAAATAAAGACGACGAAGGGGCAGCTAACGCCAGCAGCGGCCACGGGCGGGCTCGCGCAGTACAGCCATTCCTTCGATCATGCCAGACGGTCGGGTCCGGTTCTCCTCCTTCGTATTTTCGCTACATTTACATTGCCGAAAGTCGAAAGACCACACGAGCGGGTGGGTTTCGGCACCAGAAAGAATGTAGCAAAATACGAAGGACGAGAACCGGACCCGACCGTCTGGCCTGCTCGTAGGAAATGGCCGAACTACTGCGCGAGCCCGCCCGTGGCCGCTGCTCGCGTTAGCCGCCCCTTCGTCTTCTTTATTTCGCAACAGACCCGGGACATATCTACCGTTACTTCCCTCACCGTGGAATTACTACCAGGGAAATGCACTCACCAGTCGAAGGTTCAGCGTTTGGCGACAGGACGGCTAGCCGCCAAGTAAGCTAATCGGTTTGGTCACGCTCGCCGTCTCCTTCGCGGTTTCCTTCTCCGAACCGCCAGAGCTTTGGGAACGTCATAGATCGATCTCCCGGCTCTTCGCAGGGAAGCTAAAGGCAGCGACCACAGGAGAAAAGGTTGCCGAAAGCCAAATTGACGGAAATCCCCAACTATTGCCGGAAGAAATCATAGCCGCACCAAATCGTAATGCCGACGAAACTGTTACTGCCGTCCTTACTGTGAAAATTGACGGGCATGAAGTGACGGCCTTGGTTGACACTAGCGCGGACTTTTCTATAATGAGCGAGCAGTTGGCAGATACACTCAAAAAGGTGAAAATTGAATGGACGGCTCCTTTAGTCCGAAATGCTGCAGGCTAGCTGATGACACCGACAGGCAACATGGCGCGGCTCGCTATAGGCGATAGAACATTTTTCCCCACCTTCACGATTCTGTCGGAGTGCTGCAAAGCACTAATCTCAGTGCCATCGTTAACAATACGAGACGGTGTTGTCACATTCTCTGCAGGCAAAGATCGGACCTATAACGCCGAAAGCAAACGTAGACCTGTACGCGTTCTTGACGATAACGTCTGCGTACCACCGCTATCAGGTTGCTTGGTGTCCGTCATGTGCAACGGAGTTTGCAACGAAGGTGTAGCCGAACAAGTTACTTCCCTTCTCCTCCGTAATGGTGCTACCATTGGTTGTGGTATAGGCAGCATACTTGATGGACGAGCGGAAGTGCTACTAACTTCATCAACGAACACCATCACATAAGGCACCGCTGTAGCATACCTTGAAGAAATTGCCCCCGCTCAAGATTGTGATATGTCGTGCGCCTGCGCGACGAGGCTCGGCCGCGTGTCTCGCGCCACTGCCACGCGCGGATTATGTTGTCCGCCTTGCTGTGCTTAAATAGCGCCGGCAACGTTTGAGGAGCACCTCAAACAGTTACTCTCGGTTCTCCAGGCCAATAAGACCGCTGGAAAATGCCACCGGAAAAGTCCGCTGAAAAATCCCACTTTGGCTTCGAAAAACTTCAGTTTCGTGGCCATGTGGTTAGCCATGAAGGCGCCAAATCAGATCCCGATAAAACTGCTGCCGTATCAAAGTTCCCCAGGCCTACACATGAAAAGGCATTCGGACGTTTCCGCGGATTCTGCGCTTAGTACCGGCGATTCATCGAAAACTTTGCACGCATTGCCTCTCCGCTCACCGGCCTCACAACAAAAGACATCGTCTTCACATGGGGAGAGGAGTAAGAAGCGGCATTTATTGAACTACGGCAGCGTCTACAAGCTCCGCCTGTACTCGCTCACTTCGACGAGAACCACTAGCAGCACTATACACCGATGCTAGCAATGTAGGTCTCGGCGAAGTTCTCGTTCAGTGGCAAGACAGTGCCGAGCGAGTTATTGCCTATGCGAGCCGGTCGTTGTCACGTGCAGAGTCGAACTACTCCGCCAAGGAGAAGGAATGTCTGTCTCCATTCCTTGTTCAGACTGTGGCACGTCGTACGTGGGTGAGACGAAGAACTTTCCAGAGAGACTACGACAGCATAGGAACGATGTCCACAAGCTCGATAGACAAAGGAATGCATTAGATGAGCACAGCGAGGTGCACGACCACCGCATCGCCTTTGACAACTCCCGCGTCCTCGACTTGGAAACCAGTTTTCACAGGCGGCTTTTTGTGGAATCACGGCACATTCAGGCGACACCTGGTAACGGGAACCGGTCTGCAGGTGCAATGCCGAGTGTCTATTTTAGCGGACTCCGGCACCTGATTCATCACTAGCATGACCCCCCTCGGTTTGAAGAACCGGAAAAAGAGAAAGGAAGGAAGAGAGAGGAAAAAACAAGAAAAAGAAGGCCTTATAAGCACTGCTGCTGTCTGGTGCCCTCCAGTCACCCCTGAAGAAGGGTTCGAATGGGACCCGAAACGTCGGGTTTTTGTCATCTTTCGAGTAAACAGTTTTTTACTTTTGATGATTATATTTGGTTGATGTACCCCCTTTTTTCACATTTAATTTCGTCCCAACCAGATAGATCTGTCAAATGTTCACCTTTAAAAGAGTAGTAGTTTAGAAGTGTTTCATGAAGGCGTATCGGCTGCTTAATATTGCGGATACCGAGCTCCCAGGCATTTGAGTTCACCAACAAACGTGAATATAAAACGCGAGCAGAAATATGATTTTTATTCGAAGACTGTAGTCTTCGAGTGAACATCATATTTATGCTAGCGCTGGAAGGCTGCAGATAAATGTAAGCGTATTCGTACCTGTCCGCTGAGTATTGCGGGGACGTATATTTGATCTCGTCCTTTAGCACTGTGGTGAACGCAAGTTTAGGATTAGCATGCAAGATTGTCTCATAATTGCAGACGGATGAAATGACATGATTAGTAGGGATGTTGATTATTCCCTAATTTGGAATACCGAACAAAAATTTGACTCGATCTTCAAATTGAACTGTCATTATTCACTAAACTGGGTATTTCGTAGTGTGAACTAAGTCAAAATAAACACATAATCAGTGGAAAAAAATGCGAATTTCGTCCACCGAGGCATATTAAACACATTATAGGATACGCATATGCTGTATAGCGGCGCATATACTACAGCGACGTGTACATCCATAACTCTACTACGTCGCCTGGAAATAAATGCTGAGGTTTCGGCGGCCAAAACGACGATGATTATCAGTCTCGCTCCGGGTAGTGGAGGGCTCCGGAAATTTTGGTCACCTGGAGTTCCTTGACGCACTACGTGCACTGTGAACACACAGTACAAGGACCACTTTCGCCTCCACTTAAAAATATGACCGCCGCGGCCGGAATCGAACCCTTGTCCTTGGGGTCCGCAGTCAAATTCCACTAGGGCGTACGATTGGCCGTCGCTATGTCAATGTAAATCATCGCAGGCGGGCCTAAATTGGTAAATGTATTAGTTCGCTATTTGGGGGGGGGGGGGGTAAAGAAGCTTTGGGTCGACATTTTGCCACGAACAAATTGAATGACACTTCTTCGGCTCAGATTCCCCGTTCTGCAGCATGATTCTTAAAATTCCCAGTTCCGATTATTAACAAAAGAAAAAAAACAGCGAAAAAAAGGTGGGGTAACGGTAGGCGCGGTGGCGTGATCATTCCGGGGACTGATAATCTCGTGCTTATTTTGTGGCTTATAATTAGCCAAGTGGCGCTCGGCCTTGTCTCATGGTGTGATCTATCGTGATGAGGGCCGTCTTGCGCCTCGCACTAGGTCTCTGTATAGCATCCACAACGGACTCACCGCTACAGGGAGATAATATAATGAAAAAGAGAATCCATTCTGCGACGTTTGCTGTCGCTGATGCTTTGCGAAGTAAAGGCATACCCACCGCGCTAGACTTCAGCCCAGCGTTAAACTGACTGCAGTATTTGCAAATAAATAAATAAATAAATAAATAAATAAATAAATAAATAAATAAATAAATAAATAAATGCTTAACTAATACTTGCAACCTCGGGTATGGTTGTGACGCCAATACCACTAAAGTGGTAGTCATCAATTACGCGTCTCTGCCAGTCCCGCGCTGCTAAGTTGACCATCTGAGAACAAAAACAAATCCTGCACTTTCAGAAAACCCTCTATCACGTCCACATTAGAACCACGACTGCAATGAATCCTGAGAGCGCTGTTGCACTTTGCGCCAAAAATTCGTATCCTACTTTTCAGACGTTTAAACTGCACAAAAGGCATACTGAACGAAGGGGCGCATGGGCAGTCGTCATTTTGCGCAGTTTTAAACGCCTTAAACATAGTAACAACTAGCGCGCCAGAACATCCAACTAAAGATACACTGCACAAAACTACATCCGTCAGAGCGTCTGCAGCGGACAAGTGTTTTGCAAAAGTCCAGACATATATTTCATACCGGCGTGTCACAATTTGTCCATCTTTAATGTTACCATTAGTGAAGTGTATAAAACTACATATGTTTCTTGCCGATCATAGATCGGTGACAGCTTCGTTTATCTGTTATTAAATATCGTCAAAGTTAAGCTTTTTTTTTGCCTCTAGCTATACTTTTGGGCTACATATAACGATTTTAACTCAGTGGCAGTTTGCACAACATTGTAATTTGTGTTTACCCGTGTACATTCCAAGAACGGTGCAGGTACGCCGCAATACAGCACAATGGCTTTCCAAGATCTCAGTCTCGTGGTAAAAGACAGATTCTTTTTGTGGAAAGGAGCGCGCGTTAACTGTCTCTCGACTCGGCGACTCGGCGGTGGCTGCCCTGCTCGGCTGCTCGACCTTGGAGGGCCAAAAGGCCATCGTGGCCAGTGCACGTGCCGACGCGTAAGCGGCGGTACCTAGTCCGGGACCCCTTCTAGAGGTTGTACAGGGTCGGCCCTTAAGGCCGCCCTTACCTCTCTCTCTATATAGTGTTAATAAATGTTTTTCACCACCACCACCAGTGAGGCAAGGAGAAACAAAAGGAAGGGTGTCCGGACTCGCCCTTTTCTCGGTTTATTTTTCCCCTCTCCCCTTTCTTGCCTTCTTTATTTTTCTTTTTTTACTTTTTTTCATTGTCTGGGAACCCTGTGCGCCCGGCTCAACGTGGCATCGCGATTTCACGCCTTGCAACCCCTTACAAAAATGCCATATATGGCGATATCAGGCATTGGCCATATGTGGCTGTATATGGAACGTTCCCGTACGTGGCCGCGCCATATATAACCACATATGCCCAATTCCTGATATCGCTATATATATATTTGTTAGGGCCAGTATGCAATGTACGTGCAACATGTCCATGTAATAGGCTGCTTTAAAAGGCAAAGGTAAAAGACGCCTTTTCAATCGCAAGTAGTAAACCAGCATTTCGATCGCGAGCGCTGAGGCTGGTTCTCGACCTCCATCCTCTCGACAAACCGAACGATAGCCGATGACATCGTCTGCTTCGCAATCCTGGAAACTGAGGAGCGCAAGAAAGTCACCCTGAAGAAGGGCGACTATGATGAGGTTGTGGCTGCGCTGTCCGCCTTTACGACTATCACAGACACCACCTGGATGAGTACCATCCTCTCTTTGACAATGGAATCACTTGTTGAGCTTGAAATTTTATGTAAACTGCACAAACTGACTCTCCCGATTTGCCCCGGAGATTCCCGAACGACGAGCAAATGTCCCGATGGTTCGGGCAAAGTCGTAATCTCCCGATAAACAGCACCAACCCCACCAAGACAAGGAAGTAAGAGGGGAGCGGTTTTCAAGTTGTATATCTGGCATAAAACGCTGAAGTTTGTTTAGCAGCTTCTATGCGGTGCTGTTTGCTTGGTAGTGAAGTTTTTATTTTTGTGGCATAGTGGGCGTGCGCGTGCGCTATGCGACGCGTCGTCTGTGTTTATGCGCACTGTAGAAATTTTTTCTCTCACTCTCCCTCTGTCTTTGCAAACATATTGTAGATCGAGATATGGGATGACATATTGGATGACTTCATCGACATGGAGACCGACACACTTTCAGCGCACAAGGGAAAAGTGAAGGCGCCGAGGAAGTTGGTTCCCCAGCTTGATGACGTGAGTACTCTTGTATCGCGCTTAGCGCATGCGCACACCTGAGGCAGAGGGGGACGAGTCTACCCTATACATCTACATTCGTTGAGGCCCATGTAGGTTGATCTACCTTACATTCAATGTCGGAAATTGGTGCGACGCTACTTTTACGTGTTCACGAGGAACCGTTGCGAACAACACGTAGCCATCCGAAATACCACTTAGAGAGACCGCATCAATAAATGAACAGTGGGGTTGTCTCAAAGATACCGCAATTAAGAAAACGGATTTCGCTGCCTCCCTGTGTTGTTAGTGCTTCTGCCTCCTTTGTCATATGGAGTAGTTTCCGTGCAGAATGAGATAGAAGGTTTGCATTAAGTAGTTCTGCTGCAATAAGAGTATTGTATCCATTTATGCGAAACAGTACCTTTGTCATGTAATAATAATTCTGCTCTGTCTCTATTTCAGTTATTGTTTGAGTTATTGAGCTGTAATTGCCCTGCTACTGCCTCTCCTCTGTACGTTTTTCATTTTAATTGTTTGTTTATGTCAAATTATATTTTCTAGAGCCAACGTTTATACATTGTGATGCAAACGTAGCAAGTTCATTTAACTAATTTTTGTTACATGTAGTGTTGAGCGGACATTCACTTGACTAGTTAATATTCTTTTAATTTAATTTGCTTCAGATCATAGGTCATGTTATCTTTTTATTTAAATACTGAATTGTGCTAATGATAACTTGTATGTGCAAAAATATATGTTCCCAATATTTCAAAAATGCCCTGCAATATCCTTTTACCTATTCTGAAAACAGTGTCGATCAGTTGCTGAGCCTCCCGTGAACATGTGAGCCAAATATTATTTTACTGTGCCCAGCAGGGAGTTCGAAATTTGATTTCACACATAGCTGGAAAGTGTCCGCTCTTCTTTCAAGAAATGACGTCGCTGGGGGCATAGTCTATGTCACTTGACTTTTTTTATGCTCTTTAAAAGATGTGTACACATTTTTTTAATTAAAATTGAACAAATAAAGCATAGAAGATGATCTGTCTGCGACCATCGAATCGTTAAATGATATCTCTTGCCTCAAGTGACTTAGTCAGTGCCCCCAGAGGCGCCATTTGTTGCGAAAAGAGCAAGCGCTTTAGAGATGCGGGTGAAACCGAATGGGAAATTCCTGGTGCGTGAAGCGCAACAGTAATATTTGGCTCGTGTTCACAGGAGGCCTCACGACCAATCAGCAGTCTTATGACTTTCTTTAAGTGGTGTTGCAGGGCCCCTTTGAATAAAAAGTTTGTCGACTTTGTGTTAACGTATTTCAGTAAGTCTACCACAGTTTAACCCACTTATAACGATCCCGGATATGTCGATCTAACGGCTACACCGACCATATTTCGGCGCACTTACGATTTTCTTATGCCACCCAATAAAACTGTCGCCAGATGTAACGAACACTTTTTCTAAGTGTCGTACTTTGTCAACGAATGCTTCAGTCGCGATGGAGTTAGTAATATGGCGCATACGAAGTGCAAAAAAATCTTCACTTCTCTTTAACGCCCGAGAGCGGTGCGTACACGCGTGGCTCATCTCGGTCGTGCGCAATTAAAGTGCTGTCACCTTGAAAATTTTGTTCATGAGGAGTTGACTTAAGAAAGAATGCAAGCTCGTCTTCGAGGTCCGCTTATTTGCCCGTTTTGCCCGTAAAAGCTGTAGACTTTGCGGTCACAGGCTTCGGGTGCGCAAAGACGCGAAGCAGTCACGCAGCTATATACAACGCGCAAATAAAATAAAATAATAAAATAAATGTAATATAAGAACATAAAATAAAATTTTTTGGAGATTGGCTTGATATAAAAAGTTCACTACCATTTGCGCTTACTTCGGAACGGATACGACGCACATAGGCCGCAGGAGAGCTCGAAACGATCGGACGCGAACTTCCTTCAAAGATTATCTGGCGCCATTTTGCGGCAGCGATGTTAAGATAGTTTCACATTTAACGAATCAGACGGGAGACTTGCCAACGTCGCGAACGTGGTTTCGGTTTTATACTCGATGCTTCTGTGCAGTCGACTTTTAGGCTTGTTTCGTTGGAAAAAAAGAATGCGCTTTAGATGCCAGCAATTGTACCGGGACTAGCTAGCTACCTGCGTGTCCAAACGCAAGCAAAAAGCCACAAATGTTCAATGCACCGATGTCAATCTTTACACAACCCGAATCGGCGAGAGCGTGCTGCGCGAAGGGTAGGCGGTTACATAACCTGCTATCGAGAGATTGCGGCTCGTCGACACTTCGTCTGAGCAGTTCCTGATATGGAATCGTGACGACTTTCAACCTTCCGAACACCGTGCTCTCCGGTCGACGCGACAGAGCTCCCAGTGCGCTCAGCCTGGCGCGGGCAAATGATGTGTCCAAAAAAAGAAAAACAAAGGAAGATACACATAAGGAAACAAGGTATTACGGCGGGTGACGTTTTGGACTTTTTTTTCGATTTTTTTCGGTGACTATACACTCGTTTGGTAGTGGCAGATACGATGCTCTTGAAAGTCAGTTTAGTCCACTCGTGAGCGCCCATCGGGCGTCGTTTCACGAGGCGATGAGGCTTAGCGGAGGGGTTTGCTAGCGCTTTGTAATAGAACCGAACGAAGAAAAAAGGCTTGGTAGCCAATTTTCACGCGTTTTGGACAGTCCATACATAAAACGAACTCCTGATATACGACTACTTTTCGCGGCACTTCTGAGTTCGTTATAAGCGGGTTTGACTATATGTGATTAATAATGACTAAAATGTTTATAAGTGCGCACTTCTATCTCTGCCGTTACAATGGAATTCGCAGTTAATTAGCTGCGCTGCGTCCAAGGAATGCGTTATTGTTTCAAACCATGGTTTTCTTAATAGAAGCTTTTGCTGACTTGAAAGCATAAATTTGCGCTCGAAAACGCTAAAAGCCATATTCGTCACCACTACAGGAAAAGGTTGCTGCTGAAGTGATTTTGTAAACATCTGTTGAAGTTTTCCTCCTCGTTTTTTCAGTGTACCGCCACTTCTATTGTGCCCATAGTAGATCCTCAGGCAAGCACCAACAGTGAGTCAGACACATCTAGGTGATGTCTCCATAATGAAAACGCTGCATTGCTTATTGCCATTATGATTCTTCAGCACCGCAAGTG
This sequence comes from Hyalomma asiaticum, assembly GCA_013339685.2. Taxonomy (NCBI): domain Eukaryota; kingdom Metazoa; phylum Arthropoda; class Arachnida; order Ixodida; family Ixodidae; genus Hyalomma; species Hyalomma asiaticum. The sequence continues at coordinate 14,474,489 of CM023481.1, read as the reverse complement.
AAATGTATGCTTTCTACATCAGCATAATAAGCCTGCAAAGCATCGTGAAGAAAGTGCCACTGCAAGATTACTTGCAATTCATCATCCCGTCATTCGACATCCATGAAGAGGTTTTGCAGCGAATGGTGCCTATAAATGGCAAAGTTCGGCGCGCGGTGATCGACAGGATCTTCCAAGTTTGTGCAAAGATAGTGTGGTAAGCAGCACTTTTGCAATGGTGTAACCATTAGATCTGCATTTTAGTCGATGTCATTGCAGAAGAGCAGGATGCAGTGGTTGTGGGTGGCTTTCGTATTATGATCGGAACATTTGACTCGTTATTTAGTGAAATCATAATTTGGTTGTTTACTAAAAGTTCTAAACATATTCACGTAGTCTTTCACCTAAACATTTTTTAAATCACTTAGTAAATGAAAGAAATGCAAAATAGGAGCAGTCCAGCTAGCAGTGTGTAGCCAGTGATTTTCTGGGCTGAAACTTGGCATTACGAAGCATCGGCATTGTAAGCATCGGCATTCTTTTTGTTCTCCTCTGTATTTCCTGCGCAGCATATTTACAGTGGCATTGCACGTTTCACGCGGGATGCTTCAATGAATCAAATTTCATAGTAGTGGTGAAGCATCTTTGAAAGGGAGGGTGCATTGCATTTGGTTAGAGATCCGTTTTTTTATCCACCATGCTGTGATACAGCAAAGCCATGATTGTTGGTGTATAATGTATATGACATGCTTGTACTTTTAAAATGGCTGATGAGGAGCATTCAGTAATTAATTGACATTCAGGAATTGTGTGATAATCTCTTTCAAGGCTGCCATTTCGATTAGTGATTTGACGAAAATGATCACCTAAGTTTAGTTTGGATTTGTATGTAATTTAGCTATTGGCTGTGTTGTTGGTACTGCAACTATGTTCTTACATGTTAGGCTGGCATTAACATACCGGCCAAATCTCCATTTTTCTAGGAGATTGAAGGTTTCTCACTTGCCATCCTCAATGTACAAATGCAGCCATGAAGCTTCCGATGAATGGCCTCAACCCAATGAAACAAGAGAAAGAAACCTAACAAAAGCAATTCCAGTCATGCAGTTTATCTGCATTGCGATAGACATCCCAAATAAGGTATGTAACCAAACTGAGGCCATTTGAGTGCAGGCGTAGTTTCCCGCAATAGTACCTAGAGAAATGTGGTGCCATTATGTATGCTGGTTTCTTAAGGCGCACTGTGCCCTCACAGAAATGACAGTGTGTGTCTGTGAGGCTTCTGTCCACTTGCCCTAACTCAGGCTTGGGCTCAAATACGCATTTGGAGAAAGCACTACAGGGTGAACATTGCTATATGTACCCTTCCTTGGTAAGCATATGCTTCATGAAGTCTCACTGTCAGTCGATCACATTGCTTCCAAGATTTGGTGTATTAACAGAGTATGAAAGGAAAATTAGTGTCCCCCCATTTGTAGCACAATGCTACAAGGAAATCCATACAGACTCAGAAATTTACTTTTTTAGTAGACGAAAAAATCATCCTGTTCTGGCGTTTGAACCCAGGACCATAGCCTATCTGCAGCGCTCGCTCTGCCATTTGAGCTTAGCAGGAGACTTGCAATTGACAACTTGAGGGCGAATCGATTAACAACTCAATGCACATGGGCATGAATATGGCAGACGCATTCTGTGCAGACCCGCCTGGTGGAGTATCGTTTATAAAACGGAAAATTAGCATCCACACATTTGTAGCGCAGAGGTACAAGAAAATTCATATGGATTTCTCAGAAACGAAAGCTGCATAGTTGACGAAAAATTTCTCCTGGTCCGGGATTTCCGCATTTTCCGTTTCATAACTGTTACTGCACCTTGTGTATTTCCACAAAACTCATTTTCTAATAGCTGAGTACATTTGGGCATTTTCATTACATGCTGTAAATTGGTAACCTTGTGTGCACAGAATGCGCACTTTGACGCAAGTGTTATGCACACGTTAGGCTGGCCATAGGCTGAAGAAGAGGCCTGCAAGACGCGGACACAAGGGGAAGAAGTGAACAACACGAACACCGTGTTGTTAACTTCTTCTCGCTCAATTTTCTCTCTCGCCCAACTCGCTTAACTTCCTGCCTTTTGAGGCTGGCCATTTGATTTTTGGTAGCCGTGGCGTTGCGCAGAAATCCCTCCTAATTTTTCTTTCTCCATGTTTCACATGCAAGCAGTTGCCACAGATGAGCGGCACTACAACACGCAGACACTGCTTCATTTCACATACACCACTGTTTCACCTTGCCACCATAGCTTTTATGGAATGCCTGCCATTGCAGTGTGCACGGTTGCCTGCAGAAAGCGCCCATCACTTGCTTAGTGCGTGCAGTTTGCCCACATTTTGCTTGCCAGCGAAATGAAATTTCTAATGCCCTGCTTCATGCGGTCCTTTACTTGGCTTGTATCTTCACAGGAGCCTTGACCACTCATCGGCAGTGCTTTCTTAGTATGTTGAAGCAGCTGCCTCTGAAAAGAAAAAAATAAAAGATCAGGTGTCCTCTTCCCCTTTGGCCAATCTCCCAATTTTAGAAGTTCCTAGGTTTGCAGGTATGATTAGTGAGCAGCAGTAATTTTTTGTTACATTGCGTGCATTATGCATGTGTGCGTTTGTGCGTACAGACATAATAGGTAATGCCATGGCCATTTCTTTGTTCTTGTATAGGATGTCCAGTAAGCAACTAGATAGAACGGCAGTCGAGAGGCTGCTCACAAAATATTCTCACCTTCCAGATGACATTGAAGACCAAAGTGGCATGGTAATGTATTATCTTTTTCCTCCCGAGTGTAGGACTTGTGAGGAATTGCACAACACATTTTGTAATTATATGCATTGCGAAACCTCTTAACTTCAGTTTAACGTGCTCATGAGTGTTATCGTTGGGATATTGGTTGGTTAGCAGAAAAAATAAAGCCAACCTCATTGCCTCATGTGCCCACTAACAAGGTCTTGTAGTATGCAGAAAGCCGATTATGGCCATTATAGAATGTTATGCGCACACTGACATCAGCCTGATCTAGTTATGTGAGATACATAAAACAGTACATAAAAAAAGAACACTCACTAGCTAGCTTATAAAACGTAAGTAATTATTACTGGTATTCTCGGAATATCAAGTCCTTTCGCCATGGTGTAATTTAGCTGGCGTGCTCGCATGCGTTCACGAAGTTCGACATCTCAAGAAACGAGGCTTTCAGCATTGAGAACAGTTCGGTAGTTGTTGAAGAAATAACAGCCATACGGCTTGGCAAGAAAGTTGCAGAAACGCTCTTTCTACATTGCAACACCATTTTTTGAACCAATTTAGGCAATGGCACGTTTTGCAAACTTTGGCGAAACGCCAAGGTATGCAACAAGCTACACACTCGGTGCTACATACTGACTTGCTTTTTTGCAATGCAACCACAACATGTAGACTGTGCCAAGTGTCTGGTTTATTGTCGGCACCTATGGTCCTACTATAGTTAAGCTGGGAATATGGGTCATTAGCCTCCAAAACAGTTGCGAGATCACTGTTTGCAATGTCAAGCGAGCGAAATGGTGGTTTGCTCGCTATATGCTGCAAGACGTGCCTGTCATCCTTTGATACCTGCAGAATTGCTGCCTGAAATGAGAATCTTGGCACACGTGAAATTACCAAAGTGTGCGAGTAATATTGAAAAACATGAGATGTGTAAGGAGTTCGAAATGAAAATTTTTATTCTGTGCAGCGTAGATTCATCGGTTTAATACACCATCAGGCAGTAGTATACTTCCTTTACTGTGCACTGATTTCATCAGCTTATACTGATATCAGTGGTGCACAAAGTAGCGACAAGGTCACATGAGTAGCATTGGAAGTAGAACCAGCATGTGTGTGTTTGTGCGTCACCTCTTATGTGCATGTCAGTTAGCAGTTCTTTGGCAAAATTATAGACTACCAAGGTACATCTATGGTTAGCCAAATGCACAAGATACCTGTTTTCCGTGAACATTGTTGAAGCCATGGACATTGTTGTTGCAGCGCAAGAAACTCAGGCAAACAAGACACGAAACGCACAGGACAAGCGCTCTGTTTCACGTCTTCTTTGTCTGCTGTTTTCGTACTGCTACAACAATAAATTTGTGCCAGACTAGCCCAACATACCATGCTATTGAAACCGTGGGCAGTTCAAGAGCATCAGCAAAAAATTTCTGCTATTCTCTGTTTAGAAGACTGCTTGGGCTGAGGCTTGAGAGGCCAAAGGTTCTCCGACCCATTTATTGTTGGCCACTTAAACGCCAACTCCGGCGAAATTCCGAGGTGAATGGATCTCAGTAAAAGTCACTGGGTACATTCCTTTGCGCACTTCCATCATGTATGCAAATTACAGGTTCGAGAGATGCGCAGACTGCTTGGAATTAAAGATTGTGTGTTTACATTATTTCAGGCAGAGGGACAGAAGCGCGCTGGTACCATGTCATCGCCTTCTAGGTCTGTGTGTGCCGTCAACTTTTGTGACTTTACTGCCAGGAGAAGCACTCATGCGCTGTCGCATCATCCAAAACGTGGGTTGACTGACTTGATGTCACTACTAGGTTGGACTTCGGTTTCTCCGTTTTTGCGACTTAAAAATTATTTTTGCATTTTCTAAGTGCTTCTGCTATAAATAGCGTGACATGAGCGCCTCATGAACGCGGAATCGCCATTGCCTTGGAATGCTCAAAAAATCGCGGAGTTGTCCTTTAAGGTACCTTTTCCATGCTCACTAAACCACTGAATTGTCTTGATGTCGTTTGCCCACCTGTTGGATCCTGTGGGGAGGCCTGCGAAAAATTCTTGGTTTTTTAGAGATTTTATAGATGGGGGTGTGCAGTTGCAGCAAATTTAATTTAATAGTAGGCTCTTGTGAATTCATACTTGGGAGGACTGCAGAATTTTGTCTAAATTATCAGGTGCTTGGTGCAATACATACCAGGAAGAACAGACATGGCCATTTGTCGCATGCATTGCTGCCACCTTATTATATTTTTTGACAGCACTTGTCAAAGCACTAAAAACCACCATCTGCTCGTGGTTTTTAGTGCTTTGACAAGTGCTGACGGGCTGTTCACTTTATTTCTGACTCTTCGAAATATGTGAGCATGAATTTTCAACTAATAGGAACCAAAGCAGCCAACATTTCTGGTAAGGACAAAAGGTATGAAATATCAGACTTGGTTCAATGGCGCAGTTTGAGTTAAGCAGCTTTTAATTACTTTAAAAGCATAGAAGACCAACAAAAATTTGAAATTTGTTTGAATTTGCCGAAAAGTTGAATTACCAGAGTTTTAATTTTCAGAAGTTTTGGGTATTTAACCTTATCTATGGATCTTTAATTTGTCCTTCTCACATAGCCACTTGCGCAGTTTATTACGTTATTGTGTTATTAAAGTAAAGTTTTATGTTTAAAATTTACATACAGGAATCATGGGTGCTGGGCGTTCTGGCCAAACTTAAGAATATGCGAAAAAAAAAATGAGGCACGACACTCCAGAGGCTGATGCCCTAAAATGAAAAAGTGCAAAATGGCAGCAAGGTGCCACCGGGACAGCCCCGTAAAAAGTTCTGCAGGTTGCATGTAAATCAAACTTCAAAGCATTTCTTTTGTGTGTGTGTGACCGCGTCACATCACCGAAACAGACGGACAACATCGCCGAAACCGCCGGCTCTGTTATGTCAGAGCCGGCGCTTTCGGTGATCGTACATGTTGTCCGTGTCAACTGTAGAGATATGTGGCGCTCTGTGGAACCTCCTCCGTCTTTTTCACTCACTTTTCAACTGCTGCGTTTTGCTTGTAATCGTTTTTTTTTTTCAAATAACTTTTCTACTTCGCTGACATACCTTATTCCCCTTTCAACAATAACACCATTCATATAACAAAACTTCACGCCCCTACCAAATGTACTCCAAAGATACGTATGCATTGTTTACTCGTCTAACCCCTTCATTTTTCTTTAGACTTTTTTTTCTCATGGCTTGCCTTACCGTCTCTGCCGCCGTTTCTCCTCCGCACCCCCCCCCCCCCTCCTACTGGAGGCTGCTTCGAACCACGGTGGAATTCTTAACCGCTACGGTGCCGAAAATGAGCAACCCAACCACTTAGGACCAAGTGCGTCGCCGCGCGTGTCGTTAGGCTGCCGATAGCTTTCCTACGATCGCATCGATTAGGTTAGCCGAAGAGCCCTTCCTCTAATTTTTAGAGGCGAAGCTCCTCTTAGTCAAACCTTGTCACGCGTCAGGCGTCAGTCGTCAGGCGTAACCCGCGTGCTGGGAGGCACACGCTCGCCCTCGGCGCGTGCCTCTTTCTCTCTCTCTCTCCCGGCGCGTGCCTCTGCTGTCTTGTGTGAGAGAGAGAGACAGAGAGAGAGCGAAAGGCGCGCGTTGGCTATGGAAACGCTCTTTCTTAGAGGAACGCTCTACCAGCTCGCAAAGAAGGAGAACGCGCCCTCACCCGCGAGAGATAACGTTGGCGCAGGCAGCGTCTCCTAACGAGTTCCTTGATTTAGAAATACTGTCTGCTCGCGTTGGAGAAGCGTTCACCGGCAACCCATATATATATATATATATATATATATATATATATAGGCACTGGACCTTGACTTGCAATGAAGTGCCGATGGGAGATTTCACTTGTGCATAGTTCAACCATGAGGCTTCGTAGCGTGCGCGTTAACTACATTAATCCGGAACTCGGCACGATCTACGATGACCATCCCGAGCTTCGCCCACTCATCATCATTCACTCCGTGGATATGCAGTAAATTTTTTCTTCAGTGCTCCCGTGGAGCCCGGCACATGTCGATTACCCCTGTATTTCGCCTCCACTTCCTCAAAATTGCCGCCGTACGCGCATTGGAAGAAAACACGTTGCCGCCCCCCCCCTCCCTCCCGTCTTTTCACTTTGCCAAACCACTTAGTAAACAGCTGCGGCCCCTGCGCCTATGCCTATATAAACGAACAGGGGAAAAATACTGCCTTGATAAAATTCAGGCTCGGACTCAAACGTCGGCCAATAAATGGAATATAATTGAAGTGCTGCGTCTCATATATATATATATATATATATATATATATATATATATATATATATATATATATATATATATATATATATATATACATATATACACACGACTTTCTCATTTGGCGGTAAACAAGGCCACGGTATCCGCCCCTGTATGATTCCGAATCTGGCAAGCAAGACCGGTCGAAACTTTATAATGCTAAGAAATGTGCAACCATCATTTTTATGAAAGGGAAGACGCGAGCGTTTGGTGAATAACCTTCTGGTCGCATATGTGGCGCGGTGCAGTGGCTAAACGCGAAAATAAAAGGAGAGGGTGGTGTGATTCCATCCGTTGCTTGTACGCCCTTGCAGTCTTCCTCCTCTCATTTTTGTCACTTAAAGCTGTTGTAGCAGACGACCGGACTATGGCGTTTCTTTTTTTTTGTAACTGATAGGATGATCATGCCATCGTATCTTCCAGAATGGTCGATGAACTCTGTGATGATAGGTGAACCTGCATAGATTAGTCATCTATAGCCTTGGTTTTGTGCTGCTGTATAGCAACGTAGCGTGAGCGATATGTAAAGATTGTAGGGGTTTTTCTTATCCATTATACTGTTCCCATGGGAGCTAGCGGAGTGGCAGACACTCGCAAGCGAAACGCAGCAGCCCTAACAATTAGAGCTGTTGCCCCTATCCCGCGGTTTGCGTTATATCGCAACCACGGCGGGTTCATGCCAGGGGACAGACGGAGACGAGCCTTTGCAATGAAGGTGTTTATTCACCTTATGCCAACGCCATCAACACAACAAATATAAAATATGCAAGTTCCTCAGCGCGGAGTAATATTCCTTACGGATGGGGCAAAAGAAAATGTAGAAAAGCGCACGACGAAAAGGGCCTGATAGTGACTCAGCTCACTTTGTGTGGCTCCGCGCTCGACCAAGAATGGAAGATCACTCACAGAAGGACAGGGAGGCGCTCGGTGACGGCGGCGGGTGGCGATCGCTCACGTCCGAGGTGGCCCGGACAATCCCAACACCTCCAGACGAGACACAACCCACTCGCGAAAGCGGCGCGCCTTCACGAGTTTGAGAGGAGGAGGCATCTACCCGTATCTTGGCAGAAGGGAAAGGAGTAGAAAGGAGGGAGCGGGGGCGTACCAGATACCACATCACGACGAGGCATGAAAGGCAGCGGGGGAAGCGGTGTGAGTGCCACCGCGCCGCCCCTGCCAAAGCGCCGCAGGTAACACGCAACCGGTCCGCGGCCGCTGCAATGCGCATGCATTCCTACAAGATTGATTGCAAAATCACATATTGGTCATGCTTCTTCTACGCAGCAGCGTTTGGGATCTAAGGAAGGCTTAGTCAACAATATTGCTTATTATCCTCTTCTGTCCTTAAACAGCACCCATGGCCGAATAAAAAGCCATCTTCCACTGCTTCTCTGCAGGAATTAAACTTTTAAGGCCCCAACCAAATTCACGACTTTACAGACCACCAGTCATTAGATGGGAGAGCAGTTAATGAATAATCAGTGTTGTGCTTTATAAAAACGAGTGCGATAAGCATACGAACAATTAAAAAAGGAGCAATTTATTGTGCAACTTAGCCACACATCTCTATTGAAAAAAACAGGCGTTCATGTTCTTCAAAACTACGAACCGCAATGCAGTTAATGAAACTGCAGCCTTTATTCTGCTACTCAAAAAAAAAGCGCTCTATGAACACCACAAGCACAGTCCTTCGTAAGCACCAATGTAATAACAAAAGATCATCGGATGTCAACTACTTGTGGCAGTGTCCTAGCAACGCGTCATGCCTCCTCTGGATTGTATGACGCACTCCATCCTGGAAGGCAGATAACTATATAAAGCTTCAACGAATGCATTGTCTTGAGTCCCTCTTATGTTAATATCAGCTCGCTTCGGTGGTCATACAAGGCCACTGACTCCGCGAGCATCCATAATTTTTTCACTTGCTTGGCTCTGTGCACAGGAGAGAGGTTGTGTTAATAATAATAGCAGCCATCAGGCCACGTTTTTTCTAATACGTAAGGAATTGTATTGCATTATTTATTCCAATATTTTCACAATTGCAACGCATTGGAATATGTATTCCAATATGTCCCATAATACGCAGCACTATTAACTTTCCTTCTATTCTCACGAGAGGCCCGAGGCCTTGAAATCGCTCCCAAACACTCAAAGCGGGGCGACCGCTTCCTGCCGGACGCTTCAAAGTATCCTGGGAAAACCGTGCGCCTTTAGGTCGCCACAGCCTCTCCTGCATGTCCAATCAGGTTGAAAACGTTGCCTCGCGTAGAAGAACCACTGACTTCCAGTCGCAGACACTGCAGCTTCTGTGGTTGTAGAAGAGAGATACTGGCGTCCGTGGGAGGCGGTTAATTGATGGAACCAAGTAATATGGCGCGGTCACGAGGCCGCACTCCGCCGTGTTCCCGGGCTTTTTTTTTCTTCATTTTTCAACACACTCTGACGTCCACGTTTGATGTGCGTGCTTCCAGGAGATAGAACCGCTGTACTGAAGGCCGAACTAGCTGACCGTTCGAAAGCAGTACCAAAATAACCGGGCAATACCATCTCTGGAAATGCCTTAAGGACACGACCCGTCTTTCACGTCAGAGGCGGCGCGTTTATGTCCTTCACCACGACAAGATAGACCTTGAGTTGGATAAAGGCATAGCCCTGCTGCAGTGAGCATAGTTCCACCGCTTCTTCTTCCACCGCTTTCAGAGGCTTCGCAGCAGCTCTTCCTGATCCTACACTCTTCATCGAATGTCGGGCACAGAGACACTGAATGAAAGATTTTCCCGTTCAGTCTCCAGAAGGATGAGATGCTTGCCGACTAAAAAGTGAGAAAATGTCGGAGCCTACGTGGATATTACATCATCCTCTAAGTACGTGAGTTGACGACAATTTATTGCCGCCTCGACTTTAATTAGCACGGTGAGTACGTCGCTGTAACGCAGGCTCCGCCGTCCGAGGCAACACTTGAATGCTCCCTGAATGGTACGAATTACACGTTCCCAAAGCCTCCCCACCATGCCACAGATTAAACTATGAAGCACCACTGCATTTGGTGAGATCTGGCGTACTTCTGAAAGTTTCAGTCAAGCGGGCAACATAAATATTTGGCACTGCAGCGGAAGGTTTTCGCATTGTCCGAGTTCATTAAGCCAGTTATTCCATGTCTAGCTGCAAAACGCCGGAATGCGAGTAAGAAGGCTTCCGCTGTCAAATCTGTCGTCAGCTCCAGGCGTACTACTCTCGCGACAGCACAGGAAAAGACAATAATCTACACCTCCACCGTCAAGGCTAATTCATCACGGCAACACAGTGGGACACAAAAATGTATTCCCACCACCTCAAACGGTGTTGCTTCATTTCTTCTCTTTTTTTGTAATGGAGCAACAGAAGTAGCTTCAGGAAGTAGGCACCGTCATCGGCATACTAAGCGCGCTTTCAGAACATTCTTCCCTGTACGACTGCCCCTTGATGATCTAAGAGCGCTGGGGAAGGTCAAGACGGGTAACTTGCATTCCTCCGTGTAGGAGTCGTTCATGCGTTGCATCAATTAAAGGATGGATGAGTCGGTGATCTGCAGGAAGCAAGATCTGGTGCTTCACCTTTTTTTTCGGCAGCTAAGCCATTGCCGTCTGCCTGCTACACGAAGTAGCCTGTGATGATCGAGAAACGGTAGTATAGAGGTCTTGGGAACTCGTTGCCCCTTTTCAAACGCAATTATTTAGCTTGCGAATTCTTCGTGTTGTACCAACCTCAACCAGTACATATCCACTTCGTGCAATTCCGACGCCGTCAGTCGTCTCTATAAGAGTGTTCGTTTTGCAAAGCCATCCTGCAGAACCTCATTATCCAAGCAGACTCGGAGTAATCGTGAGATGATTCCGTAGTTTTAACTTCAACCAGTAGTCTCCCAGGTTTCGAGACTAAAAAAAACTATGTAGAAGGCATAGCAACTGACGTCCATCAGGAGAGTTACTTTATCGAACCTACTAATATTCGCGAGCCCACGCCTCACGCTTTCTTTTCCACTTTTCCAAGTTCGATAACATCAAGTATAAAGTTATGATTACAGGGTTTCTGTACTTGTTCAGAGTTTTAACAGCTTTCACCTTGCTTAAAGAATCTAGATAAATCACAACTTTGGGTTTATGTAACGGCATGATGCGCTTAACGGCGGCCAGGATCGCATATGCCACCGATGTAAAAATACTTGTTTGGGTGCAAAACGGCGAGATCCGCAAACTGTGGGCCGCCCGCTGCCTAAGACACGTCAGCGTGGTATATTTAGGCATCTGCACAAAATTCCGGACAGGAGTATCATTGTTGCAATTCTAGAAACTACATGCGAGCCCCACTGGGGTGTCTGCGCAAGCAGACATGTGGTGTGTGGCGACACAACGGACCCGAGCCAACGGGGGGCTTTGGACCCCCGCCCACGTTCTCAATCCCTAGATGGTGAACAGGGTCCAACAACTTCAGGGCGCTCGGTGTTGCACACTGATACACTATGGCCCCGTAATCTCGACGTGACGAACAAGACTGTTATGCAGGTCCAGCAGACACTTTGTGTCACTTCCCCGTGTAGTATGTGAGAACACTTTGAATATTCATAATCTTGATGCATTTATTTTTCAGATATGTTAGGTGTGACACCAAACATATCTGAAATTAACATATCTGAAAAATAACGCTTTCTCCATATCAAGGAATACAGAAAGAACTGGTTATGAACAAAGGCTTCACGAATTTGCGCCTCAAGGCGTACCAGATCGTCAGTAGTTGATCGGCCTTGTCTAAATCCGCATTGGTATGGGTCAAGCAAGTTGTTTGTTTCAAGAGAGTGTATCAGCCGGCGATTTATTTTTTTCAGAGAGCTTCCAGGGACAACTTTTAAGTGATACAGGGCGGTAGCTTGATACAGAAGAAATGTCCCTGCCCTACTTCAGGATTGGCATTACTATGGTCTCATTACAAGGCAAGGGAATTTCCCCAGAAGACCATATTGCACTGTATAGAGAAATGAGTTTTGTCTCTTTCATCATTTGATGTACTATACGGTCAGGACCTGGGGCAGATTTGTTGCAGCAGCTCAGCGATGCATACAGCTCTACCAAGGGGAAGGGTAGGTTGTACGCCTCACTTCCGGTGTTTTTCCGTTCTAGTTTCCGTGCTTCTATTGCTGCTTTGCATCTTTTGAATGCTTGTGATTAATGCAATGAACTGGGTGTGCGTTCAAAGTGTGCGCCAAGGAAATCGGTTTGGTCTTTCACGATGTCTCCCTGCGTGTTTACCAGTGAAAGAGAAACTCTCATGGTCCCTTGCTCAATTAAACCGGTTTCAAACCTTAGATTCCTCTGTATACGGGTTGATACTAGACAGAAAATCTTGCCAGCTTTCTCTTCTGGCCTGCCGACGTGTTTTTCTGCCTTGCCACTCAGTTTTCTTAAAATTTCCGAGGTTTTCGGCAGTAGGAGATTCGCGCAGCTGGCTCCACGCTTCATTCTGTAGTCTGCCCGCGTTCCGGCATTCCTGCTTCCACCAAGGAACTCTGCGTTCGCTAGAAAGTCTATTTACTTGGGGAATACACGCAGAAGCTGCATGAATTATCACATTCGAAAAATACTTAATAGCCCCGTCAACTGTCAATGAGGACATGTCAGCCCAAGATATACAACTACTAAGAGTTCGGCATTTCTCCCAATCTGCTCTTTCAAACCTCCACCGGGGAGCCTGTGGTGGAGATCGGTTTTGTTGTGGTGTTGTCAGTAGAATGGGAAATGGTCACTCCCATATGGATTCTTGATGACTGCCCACCTAAACTCAGTTGAAACAGATGGTGAAGCTATACTCAGATCGATGGAGGAATAACTTTTATGTGCGAGATTATAGTAGCTGGGCTCCTTGTTATTTAGGAGACGCGCACCAGAGGAAAAAAAAACTTTTCAATGGGACGGCCACACGTGTCGACGCGAGAGTCGCCCCACAGGCCGCTGTGTGCATTAAAATCTCCTAAAACAACATAAGACCCGGGTAGCTGGTCTATTAGACATTGGAATTGAAGTTTGTGCAGCAGATAATTTGGTGGTACGTTAAGTGAGCAGACTGTCAAGAGCTCATTTGAAATGACGGCACGAACAGCCACTGCCTTAAGTTTCATTTGGTGTGGAAGGTGCTAACATGCTATACATTTGTCGAGTATGATGGCCAAACCACCCGAGGATGCGGAAGCATCGTCGCGGTCTTTTCGGAAGACAATATATTCACGCAGGAAGTTGGTACTTTTTGTGTTTAGAAGAGAGTGTTGACACAAAGCACCCTTTGGACTGTATTTACTTATTACTTCTTCATCATCTAGATTGTGGAGTAGTTCTGTGACATTCCACTGTAATATATGTTCACGTTGAAGGAAGAAAATGGTGCTCTGTGTCTCAAATGATGTGCGCACCCTACTAAAGAGGGCCTTTTGCAGGCCCTGTGAGTGGGACTTTTTGTTTCTTGGAACGTCCAAGGGAGCCCTTCCGCTCCCCAGGAGTTCTCACAAGTGGTAGTGTCCATTGCCTCGTCTGAGGCGCAGGGCACTCGCTCTGACGAGCGATTCGATCTATGTACAAGCTTCGTCCCCGAGGACAAAGCCTTTGACTCCACCATTACGACGTTGAAAGTACCTCTTTTACCTCAGAACTTCTCCCTGCTACTGCCAAAGCTAGTAGAAGCTACTGGTGCAGCCGAATTCAGCGGTGGTCGGGCAGCCTTGGCTGCTCCTACAATAGGGGCGGTTGTCATAGACGACTGCTCTCTGCGTTCGAGTCTGGCTGGTGGCCGTGGCTGATGCGACGCTGCCCCTTGATGCGCTGCATCGGCGTATGTCGATCCGTAAAATGGAGGAACTCTTTTACTGGCTTCCTTAAATGTTATCTTTCCTTGACTTTAAATGTAATTATCTCCTTTTCTTTCTTCCGGTGAGAACAAAAATTGGGGGACCCTTAAGCTTCGCCTTTAAGAGTCGAACGCGATAGCGAAATCCGGCCCCTACTGTGCACTTCAACCACTCAGTGCAAACTTATTAATATGTGTTGTTACACGCACAGACACACGCGCGCACACGACGCGTCTATTGTAATGGTAGAGGTTTTCGATCTATTTACAGCACTTTTATACCAACTTCATAAAAATTTTGTACGGTGATGTAGTCACATGGTACGGTATCATGAACTGAGCGTAGGCGTGCCACTTTTATTGGCAAATGATGGCATTCTGTCGTCCATCTTGCGTTAACTATCTGGCAGCTGTTCGATTTGTTCTTCTGGAGACCTCTTCCGGCCAACCGCAACAAGGATCGCCTTATGGTCGGTGAAATCGCAACTGCAGTACGATGACTTCTTTAATGGTGTCGTGAGAATGAAACGCTAAAAAAGTGGATGCAGAGCATCCGACGAGACCGCATATAGGCTCTGCTGTAGTCGCATGGCCTCTGAGATGGCGGACGCATTCGCCGTCTCGGAGGCAATGCTAGTCCAGACATTTTTGGAGCTGTTATTTTTCGCTCACGGAGAGACGCCGACATCGACGGTGGTATTTCTGCGGAACGAGCTCTCTAACGCTATCGCGTTAAAACGCCACTACGCAGGATGATTTCCGTCGCAGTTTACACCGTGTAGTGCCTTCTTGCAAGTGTCAGGGGGGTGGCCTTCGACTCCACATTGTGCACAAATTTGTCGACCACGACATCTCTGTGAGCCGTGGCCATATCTCTGACACGGGAAGCACCGACGGGGTTCGGGATGTATGCTCTGACAGCTATCTTTGTATATCCAGTTTTAGTGGTGTCAGGAAGGTCGCTTGAAGGAAAAGTGAAAATTAAGTGTGTTGTTGGTATCTGCTTGTTTTTTTCCGAATAGGCGGACAGAGTTCATCGACCTGTGTGGCGTCACAGTGATTGGAATGTCCCCAAAGGCTGCAAGATCATTTAGTCTTTCAAATTGTTGCTTGTCCTGAACATCTAGAAGGAGGTCTCCACTAGGTATTTTGGTAACCTTGTAACCGGCACCTAGAGTGTTCGTTAAACATTTGGCCACCACATCGACTAGCAGAGGCAGCAGTCACTGACCCGGACTTTTAATTTGAGTTGCATTGCCTAAGTAGCGGAGAAGAAACCTGTGGTGCGCGGACACTGCTTTCCCTCCAGTTGTCTGAAGTTATTAAGGGGTGGGAGGTTGTTACACCGAAAGTCATGAAGGCTAATATGCTCAGCCGTATTCATGAGACACTAGGGCGTAAATAAGGGCCAAGCTGGAGCCCCTAGTTTGGTGTTCTGGTGAGGACTCCTTACGAGGAAGGCACGCAGAGGTGAAAAGTTCTTGCCCTTTACGCACTACCCGCATTGCTACATGATAGTGAATATGTGAACGATATTTTATAAAGAAAACGAAGGAGGGAGGAAATAAAAGAGAAGGGCCTTGGGCTGTGACGAAAGAGAAAGTTCTTGCCTTTACCCCCCACGCACCCGGCTACATGACAGTGATTATGCGAAGGGTAATATAGAAAATATGGAAGGAAGAAAAAGCAACGAATAGAGAAAGAAGTGTATAGGATTGATTAGAAAGGAAAAGCGAACCCGCGCTTGCCCTGCACTCACTACCATTTCCCTCAACCGAAGAGAGTGGTGGCGCGGACTCTTTGGTTTTCGAACGGGGGCGAGAAAAGAGCACGTAAATACGCATGCTCAAAAATGAAACACTGACGAATCACTGCTTAGCTCAATCTCAATGAAACAGCGCGAAGAATAACAATGACAAAAAAGGAACAGAGACAGGACGAGTGCTCAACTAACAACTGGTGTTTATTGCAACAACCATGGCCTATTTATTCAACAACCTCATATTTCCACATGCACTAAATTGCAATCAGCAACATCAGGAGATCGCCCCGCCACGGTGGTCTAGTGGTTATGGCACTCGGCTGCAGATCCGAAGGTCGCGGGATCGAATCCCGGCCGCGGCGGCTGCATTTCGATGGAGGCGAAATGTTGAGGCCCGTGTGCTGTGCGATGTCAGTGCACGTTAAAGAACCCCAGGTGGTCGAAATTTCCGGAGCCCTCCACTACGGCGTCTCTCATAATCAGAACTGGTTTTGGGACGTTAAACCCCACAAATCAATCAACATCAGGAGATCACCATTTTTTTCTTTATAGTTCACAAAAGATGCGCGTAGCCTAACACACGTATCTTGCGCGTGCAGTCACCTAGATCAAAAATAGACAAAACAGAAAAGAAAGAGCCAGTGCGGACAAATAATTAAAGGAGGTACGACAGGGCAGCAGCTTTATGGGCTGTGGGATGATCGGAACTAATATGCAAATACCTCGCGGTGTGTGCTGGCTTTCTATATTCCGAGAAATTCGTGCGCCTGCCTTGCCGTCAGACTAGAACATCTGGAAGTGCAGCGTCCCGTCTTACTTTCGTTAAACCGTGAACTGCATCGGCTGGTCAGCGGCGTTCAGGAGCGCGAGGGAATTATTCAATGCTAACTACTTTTTGCCGAACACCTGTCTTTCAGGAAAGTACGGAGAAGGGAATCCTTCCTCCACAAAACCGCCGTGATGTCACCACAAGCGGGGAGAGGGCGATTACCTCGGTTCTACAAAGATGGCATGCAGTGTCGTTAGCCAGATAGTGAAGGCTTAGGTAAGTCCACGTGGACTAGTCGGTGCGTATTTGTGAAGCAATGGGCGCTGCGAGGTAGAAGTGATATTTTCTGGGAAAGCCAGTTTCATGCCTAACAAAATAGGCGGAAGTGAGGGGTGCTTCACCTCGCTCCTCGACGGCCTAAAAACATTCCAAATGTCGAAAAACTGCAGTTAGCAAGAAGGGGGAAGGGACGTCAGCGTGCGGCATTGTGTAGTACGCTCCGCAGCTTCTACTGTGATATGGAGACAACTGGTTCCAGAAAAAGCGCAGCCTTTCACTCCGCTAGCTGTAGCGAAATGGCGGCCTCAGTGACGTCAATGCATACTCGCTACAAGTCGTTGGTTTTGAGGGAGGGAGTGCCCCCACCCCTCCCTGCATCCGCCTGAGCCCTCCTCCTGCGACCAGAACCACACCATTAGCAGGACTAGCACTAGAAGTCAGTTCTCGTACAATCCTCACCAAATCCTCAAATCTTTATCAGTGACCATGGTGTTGTGTCTGCTGTAGCCTGAATGCAAAGGAGCACGTCGAAAGGTGGCTCGGAGAAAAGCGATAACAATACAGCAGAACAGCCACGATTTAGCCTTTGGTTGCTGCCCTCCAAATCCGTGATGGCAAGTTGCAATCACTTTCACACTTGTCGGCATTAAGCCTCCCTTTCTCCCACCCCGCTTATTTCACACTTGACATAGGCATGAGGAACCAGTGCCGACAACGTTGCAATAAAGCACATACACCAAAAAAACGTAAAAGACGGCGCCAACACGTCAACAAGGGTGGCGCGAACTCTGCGCGTGGCTCGCACGAGCGCCTATAAAAAACAACGCATCACGGCGACGCGAAGCAATTTACCAGTCTGTGTTGTGGGGACCTGGTCCTGCGCGACGCCATGTTTTGCATAGAATGTCCTCACATCCCCCTCTCCCAGCGGGACGGGGCGGCGGCCGATCACGGCGAGGGGCCGCCAGCTTCGCCCAAGTGGTCTTAACTAGGCTGAATTTGGGCATGGAGTAATTTCTGCAATGTTCGCCTGTTTCTGGTTTGGAGATGGGAGAGACCTCGCTGGGACTCGAGGCGATGCGTACGTGCTTTTGCAACCCTCCTGCCGAAGGCCCAGTCGGCTGGTCTGCGCGCGCCGTCTTGGGCCCCGGCGACCCCGGCACCGGCCTGCGACCGTCGTCCATCTCTGTATGCTCCTTTCCTTCTATTTTCCTTTTCTGGGGGCGCGTGCTCGCAGGTGCGCTGGCCGGGGGTTAGGCTCTACCCCTTGCATGGTTTTTGTGTGTTGTGTGTTCGCGTGTTGTTCATTGTTACTGTCCTTTGTGTTCTTGTTGTATTCGCGTGTTGTTCACCGTTATTGTTAACATTCTTTTATATTTAATTCGAATTTACATTCGACCTTGTATTGTGTGTTTCATTTAACGTGTTCATTACATTACCATGCAGGAGAGTGACGCCTAATGTTCTCCTCTTTCGCCGCGTGCGACGGTTCGTGCTGCCCTGCCCCGAGACAGGCCGCGGGCTGACGCGAGCGGCAGCGCGGCGATGCATGGCTGAGAAAGGCGAGATCGCGAACGCGACTGCCACATTCTGTGCTCGTCGAGTGCTCGAACCCAAGGCACGGGGTTGCTAGCGGAGATGCCTGCTGCTAGTAGTAGTAGGAATAAAACCCCTAGATTTTGGCGCCCAACATGGGGCCAGGGGCTTAGCCCTTGGTCGCTCAAACGACGAGCAGGTGTCGGCAGAGTGGGGAAGTTGCGTTCAGTTCCCAGTGTCCAATGCGCTTTGGTTAAGCGTGGCCGTCCCTACCGTGTATCGCCCGTATCTCTTTCTTTGTCTGTCCTTCCTTTATCTGTCTATGTATCGTGGTGTGAGGAGAGGCAAATGTCACTTCTCAAACGGATTGGTAACCCGCTTCGAAGTTGTGCGAGGCGAAGCTTGGACGAGGAAAGGCGTGATGCGAGTTGCCACCGAGATGCAGCAGTTCGTTCTTGGTGGCGGAAACTCGTTGATTGACCAAAGCTTCCATCATGGCATGGCCGGGAGATTGACTATCTTGCCTCCCGTTGACCTTTCAAGTCGGTGAGTCCACGGCTTTCTTTAGACTTTGCGCCGTGCGGGTCTTTCTTCAGTAAATTCAGAACCAGTAAAAGAATAGTTGACGCACTATTTCTTTCCCGCGTCGCCTAAAGTCTTCGTTAAAAGTTGACAGGCGCTGTTCGGTGCACATTGCCGACACGCACCGAGGGAGGCAAAGATGGCGGAAAGGCCACTGAGGGGAACAAAGAAGCTAGAAGGAGAGCCTTCTTCCGTGAACAGCCCTTCGGGCACCTGTCTCTTCGCGCACGCAGTAGGGGAGAGCGTCGCAGGGTCCCCGCGACGGGAGAGAGGGAAGCCTTTGTGGCGATAATTATCCGGCCGGTCGGGGGGAAAGGATGAGAGGAGTCCATCCTCACTGGGCTCTCCTCAGGAATCTGGTTTTTCTTGTTTTGTTGTTTTTTATTTTTCGTTGGCCCGAAGAGCGGCGTAGCTGACGGCAGATTGACCCATGTGTACATAGTGTAAATAGTTTCTTTCGCTGTTGTTTTTTCGCCTCCGGGAGGCGAGGCGCCTGAACGTGTTGGTACTGCAGGTAGCGCGCGCGCGGTATCGTTGTCTTGTTTTGCGACGAGCGCGGGTTGGGCTTGAAGCGGCGTGTATCGCTGTGGCCCGAGAGAAAAAGGGGTTCACTCAGTGCGGTCTGTACGAGCTCGGCCACAGTATCATGCCACCTTCGCGATTAGCGCCATGTTGACGCGCGTCGGCAGTGGCACCCCCCCGACAGCAGAGGAGAGCGATTGCGCACCCCTGCAATAATTCTAGCCAGTCAGAGCGGAAGGCTTTAGTTGAAGTAACTGTGCTCTGCGATTTGGCACGGTGCAGTGTGAATGCTCAGCTGTCGCCGTCCCTTCCGCGTGTGTTCATTCCGTAGGCAACACGTGGTGGATGTCCCGTTTCGTTTGATGTCACGGATGGGCAGTGTGCGTTCGCGGAAGGATTATCCGCTAGTGTAAGGTCATATGGCATCCCACTAGTGAAGACCATGTTTACTTTGGTTACTCTGCGACTGCGCTCAGACGGAGAGATAACCTGACAGAGACGTCATTCTCTTTTTCTCCCTCTAACCTTTCGCTAGCTTTTCTTCGCTGTCCTAGGTTCCGTACTAAGTGTTTCCTTTCTGTTTACGTATCGTTTCTTTTCGTTCGGTTTTTGTTTTCGATACCTTGAGAATGATTTCTAGCCCTGTGTTGTTTTGTCGTGCGTTAGTTCAATTGAGTTTGGTTTTTGTGCTGCGCGACTGTTCTTTTTGTTTTCGTGGGTGTTTTCTGCCGCTCTGATTTGGCGGCCGAAGTCTGCGTGTCCTGAGCGGGCCGGCGGCGACGGCGAGGCGGCGGACGACGCCGTGGTCGCGGTACTTGGGGCGGCCAGGAAGTCGACAGGGTCGACGGCACGTGAGACCTGCCGCGGCTGGCTTCCAGGGTCCGGGTGAAGATGCCGTGGCGTGCGTCGGCATCATTGGACATTTGAGAGACATCATTGGACATTTGAGAGATTTGAGAGACTTTGAGAGTTGTCGCGTTTGTTTTCGTTTGGGGCTCTCGGGTTTTATCGCGTATCGGCACCGCCGGTATTGTTTTTTTAGGGGGGCTTTTAAGGAGGAGGGATGTGGGGACCGGGTCCAGCGCGACGCCATGCTTTCCATGGAATGTCCTCTCATCCCCCTCTTCCAGCTCGACGGGGGAGCGGCCGATCACTGCGACCGGCCGCCCGCTTCTCCCATGTGGTCTTAACTAGGCTGCCATTGGGCAGCGAGTAACTTCTGGAATGTTCGCCCGTTCCTGGTTTGGAGATGGGAGAGAACTCGCTCGGACTCGAGGCGATGTGTACGTGCTTTTGCAACCCTCCTGCCGACGGCCCAGTCGGCCGGTCAGCGCTCGCCGTCTTGGGCCCGGCGACCCCGGCAGCGGCCTGCGACCGTCGTCCATCTCTGTATGTTCCTTTTTCTATTTTCCTTTTAGGGGGGCGCGCGGTCGCAGTTGCGCTGGCTGGGGGTTAGGCTCTACCCCTTGCTTGGTTTTTGTGTGTTATTGTGTGTTCGCGTGTTGTTCATTGTTACTGTCCTTTGTTTGTGTTCTTGTTGTGTTCGCGTGTTGTTCATCGTTATTGTTAACATTCTTTTATACTTAATTCGACTTTACATTCGACCTTGTTTTGTGTGCTTCATTTAACGTGTTCATTAAATTACCATGCTCGGAGAGTGACGCCTAATGATCTCCTCTTTCGCCGCGTGCGACGGTTCGTGCTGCCCTGCCCCTAGACAGGCCGTGGGCTGACGCGCGCGGCAGCGCGGCGATGCATGGCTGAGATAGCGAGCTCGCGAACGCGACTGCCACATTCTCTGCTTGTCGAGTGCTCGAACCCACAGCACGGGGTTGCTAGCGGCGATGCCGCTGCTAGTAGTAGTAGAATAAAAGCCCTAAAGCGTTTACGAATATGTTTTTCCTGCAGCACGTTGAGCAGGTGGCTGCAAAGAAAGATCGCCGCCACGCCACCCTAGGATAGAGCTGTTTCGCAAGGTGCTGCTAAAGTCCCTCACGACCGTTTTGCCAAGTAATGACAAGTTCTCCTCTGCAGTCCTGATCTTGTTTTCTGCTTCTTATAGCGCTGTCGGCCATGCACTTCCTAACTTGACCGGTTGAACAAGCCCGGGCAACTGCCTACATAGAATGCGACAACGTCTCGAAGGCTGTGGGAATTATTTTTTCACAAAAAACGAAGTTACCTCCTTCTTGTATCTCTACATTATTATTTTTTTACACTTTTGGGGCGAGAAGCTGATCAAGAGAGAAGCAGGGATCAGAGCGGTAGCAGACGCCTGAAGTGGGAATTCGCCGTGGAAACCGAAAGAAAAATCGCGCACTACATTTTTTAGAGGCGAAGCTGCTTTAGGGCGTGGGTCTGTCCTTCCCTCGATGTTTGTAGCCACCTGTACTTTCTGAAGCGCTCACTAGATGGCGCTAGTATGTCTACATATAACTGATGCGCCGAGGCACTCAAAGATAATGATATAATGATGCGCGCAGGCACTCAGAGAGGGTGAAAGGCGACAAACGAGTATTGGTACGGACGTTCCCAGGACATAGGCGGGGTTCAGTGATGAGGCAAGCAAGAGAAAAGCTCACGTCTGGGGCTCACGGACGCAACCTCGTGATGATTGCGGCATGGCTAAACGATGTCCTCAACAAAGAATCGTCAGGATTAGCGACGACCTTGGCAAAAAGCGTCGACGACATGCGCGCCATCTTCCCCCAGGTGCAGATAGTAGTGTGCACGGTACCGGAAATACCAGTGCGTGACGGCAGCCTCCAAAGAGCGGTTGTCGATGTAAACAAAGAGATATGGCGTACGAGTCGAGAGAAGGGTTTCGAAGTTCTGGAAAAAAAACAGGGAGGTGCACAGGTGGGGGGTTTCCAAAGAGACAGAATTCACTTCGATAGGAGGCTTGGAGGTGGTTAGGCGGCTTGCAGGACGTGCAGTAGCTTTTTTTGGGGGCACGCGAGCCCTTTGGAATCTGGGGTAGCAAGGAACAAAGGAAACAACCACTGGGATTTTCGGGCAGGTAGCACTGACAAATGCCAGAAAAAGGTAAAAGGAAGAAAAGAGCGAAGGCACGTTTAGCAATTAGTTACATAAACATGCAGGGTGGCAGAAAAAGGCAAAATGGTTAGAGATTGAGGAACAGTTAAACAAAGAAAAGATAGGCGGTTATGCGGTTACAGAAACACACCTTAGAGACCTGGAAGAGCCACCACATATTCACAATTATGTTTGGGAAGGGTGCAACACGGTCATATCGGAAAGAAAAAGGGGGGGGGGGGGGTGTTAGAATGCTTATTCATAGCGGAGCCAAATGGAGAGAGTAAAACAAACGTGTTCAGAGCACCTCTGGGTTTCGGGCATGGTAGGTGGAAAGAAAACGTGGCTAGGTGTAGCTTACATGTGGACGGGAAATAACTGTAAGGAAAAGAATCTGGAGATAAAGCATTGCACAAACCCCGATATTAAAGAATTTGGTCATGGGGCCGAAATCATCCTCCTAGGGGATATGAATGCCCACATCCACGACCTTGACGGATATGCAGACACCAATGGGAGGTTATTGCTTGATCTTTGCGAGCACAATAGTCTTGTGATAGTTAACACGGGGCCCAAGTGTGATGGACAGATCAGGTGGGAGGTCAGAAACAGACAAGCGAACATTGATTATTGTCTTATGACAGAAGGAATCTATGAAACACTGAGAGAAATGAGAATAGACGAGGACGGGATGAACAGCTTGGGTAGTGATCATAAACGCATAACGTTACAACTGGCATATAAAACTGAAACTAATAACGTAGAGTCGAAGTTTGGCAGCTCGTATTTAAATGACAAACAAATAAAAAATATAGCCGCAATCGTAGAGGAAGAAGTAGGCAAATACGAGGCAAGGACTGGGTATATAATGAGCTAGTTCATGCAATGACGAAAGAAACAATTAAAGAGAAGAAAACTGTTTGCTGGAAAGGAAGGAGAACGCCAAAAAGATGGTGGAACAAGGAAATCCGGGAAGCGATCGAAAAGCGAAGTAAAGCATATAAAAGGGAGAAGCGGCCGCAAGTCGAAGTCACGGAAACATGGGAAATATATTTAGAGAAAAAATCTATTGTACAGAAATTGGTCGAGGCCAAAATTAAAGGTGAAAGTGAACGCTGGGTGAGAGAAATTCATGACAAAAAGAAGGGCGCGCCTAGGATATTTTGGAACCACATAAAAGCGCTAGGTAAAAAGTCTGCCGCATTGCGACAGCATATTGTTGATGAAAGAGGAAATCTATTGGAAGGGTATGAAGCGTTGGGTTACATCCAGAAGGTAACAGCCGGTTCGTTTAAAAGGATCGTCCAAGAGATTCCCCCAGGGGATAAAACCATGACGGAGAGCGAAACTAAGGAAGAGCTAGAACTTGAGAATTTGAAATGGAAAAAGGCCGAAGGAAAAATTCCAAAGCGCACTGCTCTGGGTTTAGATGAGGTCCCCGTTAGCGTCATTAACGAATTAGGACAGAAAACTGAAGAAGCACTAGTGAAAGCCGTAGAAAAATGCTTACAGGAGAGACAAATACCGGACAGTTGGCGAAAAAGCAGAATGAACTTAATCTATAAAGGCAAGGGGGAAAAGAATAACATTCGCTCGTATAGACCGATAACCATTACATCGGTACTATACAGGATGGCTATGCAAGCAGTAAAATTAAAAATAGAAGCCTGGGCAGAACGTAAGGATACTTTGGGAGAACTTCAGAATGGATTTCGAGTAGACAGGCGTTTAGACGATAACCTATTTGTTCTTACTCAGTGTATAGAAATATCTAAAATAGAAAGCAGGCCGTTGTATGTGGCTTTTCTAGACATAAGTGGGGCGTATGACAATGTTAATCAGGAAATATTGCAGGAAATTTTGGAAGGAATGGGCATAGGCGACGATTGTGTACAGCTTTTCAGGGAAATATATCGAGAAAATAGTATGCATAGAATGGGAAGGAATCAGTAGCATAGAGAATGTTGATATTAGCAAGGGGCTGAGACAGGGATGTCCTTTGTTGCCGCTGTTGTTCATGCTGTACATGGTTAGAATGGAAAAAGCGCTAGGAGACAGCAACATCTGTCACACAAACAGGGTGGCGTGATGATTGAGCAGATGCGTCCGAGTTTATTTATGCTGACGATATTGTCTTATTCGCGGATAGTCGAGATGATATACAACGGCTGGTGCATATATGCGGAAAGGAAGGCGAGGCTCTAGGACTAGGATTTACTGTAAGAAAATGCGGATTGATGGTATTCAATGGTCCCAACAAACAGGCGGTATCCATACAGGGCCAAGTAATACCGAGAGTAAGCGAATACAAGTACCTTGGCGTATGGGTAAATGAGGGTGATAGATACATGGAGATACACGAAAAAGCCTTGGCAGCAAAGGGAAAGAGGAACGCAGCAATAATGAAGCACAGAGCGTTATGGGGATACAATAGGTACGAGGTGCTTAGGGGTCCTTAGAAAGGGGAATTGGTACCGGGGCGCACATTTGGGAATTCAGTGGTGTGCACGAGGCCAGACTTGCAATCAGGAATGGATGTGAATCAAAGAACTGTGGGACGGCTCGCGTTGGGTGCTCACGGGAAAACGACAAACAAAGTTGTAAAGGGCGATATGGGATGGGCGAGTTTTGAGACAAGGGAAGCGCAGAGCAAAATAAGGTTTAAGGAGAGGCTAAGGAATATGAAAGAGACTAGGTGGGCAATGAAGGTGTTCCGCTATTTATATAGAACGAGCGTTGACACGCAGTGGAGAAAGAGAACTAGGAGGCTCACCAGTAAATATACAGCTCTAAGAAAACTCGCAACAAGAGAAGCAAAGAGAAAAGTCACAGAGGCGGAGAAGATTTACTGGAGGGCAGCGATGGAAAAAAAAACCGACTCTGAATAACTACCGAGAGGGCAAAAACGAAATGAAGAGGGAGGCATTTTATGATAACTCAAAAGGAATCGCTTTATTGTTTGAGGCGAGATCGGGCTGCCTTAGAACGCGTATTTATAAAGCGAAGTTCGGTAAAGAAGAAGAAAATGCCCATGCTGTGAGGAAGATAGGCAAACGACGGAGCATGTTCTGATTGAATGCGGAAATATCCACCCAGGTGTACGTTTGGGCACCACGCTACATGAAGCCTTGGGTTTTAAGGCGAACAACGGGAAGCTGAACAGAGCCGCGATTAAAATAACTAAGAGACGGTTAGTAATACTGGTGGCAGAAAACTAGAGAGAACGGACAAAAATAATTATAGAGAAAAATATGGACTTTCTGCCGTAAGGGGCAAATGGTCTATGAATTTCCGTTTTTGCTATAGTATGATCGATTTGATTGAAGTAGATTTAAAAGGCATGAGGAAAATTTAGAGAGAGAGAAAAAAAGAAAAGTTCTTAAATCTTCTTACGAGCCTGGTGGAGCACATGTCACCGCCACGTTACAACGGGGACGCTCATAGCATCCATCCATAATGCGCTCGAATGCCAGCATGTGCTCGCTTCATTCAGATGTATAGGAATGCGTAGTATGGGAGTCTGTCCGTCCGTCCGTCCGAGCGCTGCGGTGCTGCTTATCTAGTACGTGAATTGATCAATAGATGGCGCGGAGGCGCTGGCTGCGTGCTCTAGTGTGATAGGAGAGCGCTAGATGGCGACACACAGTGTTTGTCACATCTTTGATGATATACTGGGCAAGATTCACGGAAGATTCACTTTTTTCGCCGATGAACATCCGGAGCTTCGCCCACTCAGTCATCATTCACTCCGTGGATATGCGTGGATTTTTTTTTTTTAATGCGGCCAGTCACCTCCTATGTTACCGGATTGTATCGCTTATGACTCTCTATGCGCATAAACACTACGGGCAGAGCTCCAGATCGGTAAACATTTTTCCTATTTGCATACTGAGCCCCCGTCTCGTGTAGCGCCGCCACAAAGACACTTTCAATCGCGACATGCAGAACCCAGCTTATGTCACAGTTCACAGTCGCAATAGAAAATCGTGCCGCTGTGCACCTCAATATCCGGACAGACTGTTCAGTGCTGACCTCTAATGTTACATACAGCGCGCGGCCGCGTGCGATTCAGAAACCGACCCCAACAAGTGCGCGTGCATCACGATGACTAGGGCGAGAATGCTGCACGCTTACAAACTTTAGCGCTTTAGTTTGCAAATATGTGAGATACAATTATTTTTCCACGACCTAACATCGACTCTCAGCACAATATAGAAGTGCGCAGCTGCTAAGCCGACCCGGTCACTTTTTATGCATAGCAACTTACAAACTAAAATAATGGAACATTTTAAAATTTTGTTTTCTTTCAAAATGGCAGATAACGTATCTCAATTTAACCGGAGTGATGTTTTTATAACATAAAAGAAGGCCTCTTTATTAAACACCACTTTTCAGGTGTCCACACTATTTTAAATCTGCTTATGTTTCAGTGCTATTTTAAAACACAGTGGTACTTTCGAATTCAACGAAAATTATTTGGAAAGAAAGCACAAATGTAGAACGCAATATCCTTGCGAGTTTAATATTCTCAGTTTTTATAGACCAATGCATTTACAGGTGGTGCAGTTTATTTGCAACGTCTACCACATTTTACTGAAAATTCCTTTTCGCTAGCCAAGGAGTGTATTGTACTCATTAAGTAGCACTTAACTTCGTTGGGAAAACTGTGATCGACAAGTCCACCCAAAGTTATGAAATCCAAAATTAATTTATGTGTCCTTGGAGGACGAAGTTTCCATATTTTCTCTCAGACTTACAAAAGTTATTTTTTTTCTCTTTTTTTCACTTTATTTCACTGTCATTGTGCTAGGCGCAGATCCCATGCTTATAGTACATGTCGACAATATTGAAAATGGTGACCAGGACCAACTGTTCGCGCTTATCTAAATTTGCCCTTGAACTAAGAGAAGCAAAATAATGGAATGTAAAAAGTATAGCACCATGTAAAACAGCGAGAACTGCCAAAAGAAGACTAGATCAATCTCTGTAGCCGCATAGCGTATTTCTGGCTCAAGCGAAGCAGAGCCTTATAGATATGTGTAACCATATTCTCATTGCAGGATCACCTTCCACAAGGCTGTTTCAACATAGTGAGTGCAACAAGAGCTCAGCAGAGTGTGCAAGGAGACGCACAAGATGCGTCGCAAATTAAAAAGTTAACAAGAGACACAGTTAAGAATGATCTTTTTTACATCTGCCCATACCCCTCCAAGCAGTTATAAAGCTCACAGAAGAGCACAATCACAGCACGCAGTCTGCATCGCACTGAGGATGCTACGTGCTACAGCAGGAACAAAGGCATCTTTTGTTGAATACTTCGAGCAGGCATGAGGCCTGCTGAAGCGATGCGTCATCACGAACAGCTTCTTTCAGCAAAGCCTGATAGCCCCTTTCTTCTAACAAAGGGCAGTGTCAACCCTTTGAGAATGACAGTATACCACTGGCACAATGAATGGAGGGCTGCGAAATTCGGACCCATGCGAGACCCACTGCCAAAGATGCTGTAGAAGGCCGCCGAGTATGCAGGTGCAGGTAAGCTTGCATTCGACATGTTTTTGCAATCCCAGTGTGCACCAAAGTATAACATACTTTAATGCTTTAATGCTATTTGAGCCATGACTTTGTGTGCTACACATAAGTGCAATAAATGACAAGTTATTCTTCACTGTTTACTATTCTGCCAGCTTAACGCGACTGTTAGTACTGATCAGCAGAAATTGTAACTAGAACTTAGTTTATCTGACGATAGAAGATGTGAAAGAATTAAACACCAAAAAATGAGACTGAAACCAGCTAGAAATTGTGTTCACAAGGCTAGTATTCTTGTGGGCTGACAGCTGTCATAGTCTGAGTAAACTGCTCAGATTGGTCCTCCAAACAGGAGGAAGCAATGTGGTAGTACCACGCTGCAGCAAATGGAAAGAAAATGCGGGTTGTGTGCAGCAGGGTATCATTCAGAAAATATAATATAGGAATTGTCTCCTTATATCACCATTTTCGTTTCTGAATGTGGAGGCCAGTGCCTCCTGGTAACGCCTCTGGTTAAACTTATCACACTACTTAATTTGCGAAATGCTCACATATGCAACAGAAGTACCTAAACAGCCAGTAGTGCTTGAAAAGGAGTAGAAACTACAGTTAGTCAAATACGGGAGTGGCACTGCCATTTATAATCAAATTTTGCATTGACACTAAGGCAGGGGCATTTGCAAACACGTACAGAACGTGCCAACTGCAATTGGTATACGCCGTGCAGGATGCAGGGCGTATATCTTTTGGAAAAATTCATTAAATGTTAGGAAATTTGGACACGTCTAAAAAAAAGCCTAGCAACGTCGAAACTTGTATGTGGCAGTCGAGAAAGCGTCACGGAAATAGTTGGCCGTAGGTGTACGCCAATGCTCAAACAAGAATTATGATTTCCACACTTTCGAATTTTGACAAAATTGCGGTACATTGAACAGGCGATATTCTTTCGCGTGTAGTCTGCCTGTAAAGGAAGTTTCACTGCAGCCTGAGGCATGATGCAGTGAAACAATCTTCAGGAAAAGTCCACTGTCGTGAATGTAAACTTCATAGTGGAATGTATGTATTATGTGCATGCCGAATAAAATTCTCGTAAAGTCTTAGAGCGCATTACAGGGCTAAGCATGGCACATTTAAAATGTGCCCTATTTTAACACACGTTATAGGCACCCCACTAGCTTTCACTGAGATTTTACGGTTATTCCCTGGGACACTTCTTGCAGAATGCAGATCAGCTAGTCTGCATTTAAGAAGTGCTTGTTGGATTACAAGCTATGGTATGTTACAAAATTACTCTGCGGTCATTTTGTGTATATAGGCATACAAATAGCTTTATTTTTTCGTGAAAGGCAATAAACTGTTCCAGCTGCTAACTATTTGCTTCAGAATTATGTGATCCTGATAACAATTTCCTTTAAAAGGGAATGTTGAAATACACAGAACGCTAACTATAACCTTTGATAAAAACTGATAAGGTCACTCATTTGGCTTTAATCCTATTGAATGCTTAAGCAGAAGGTTTTAAAGGAGCGCTGAAGTGGGTTTTAAATTCTTGAATTTAATGGAAATGCCGAATGTGTAACCGCGTATAAGATGCCTACGATGTTTTTTTCTTT
This sequence comes from Hyalomma asiaticum, assembly GCA_013339685.2. Lineage (NCBI taxonomy): Eukaryota > Metazoa > Arthropoda > Arachnida > Ixodida > Ixodidae > Hyalomma > Hyalomma asiaticum. The sequence goes on along the minus strand of CM023481.1, from coordinate 14,444,904 downwards.
CAATATTTAATTGAACAACTGGATATAAGCGTCCAAACGTGTTCCAAGAGAACACCCCATAGCGCGCTTAGTGCAGGTAAGGAGGATGACAGAGTGAAATGCAGAGAAGTGACGTCACTTGGAGGGTGAGGAAGGTAGCCGCATTGGAACATTTGTTTGTGGCGTTGGTTTGCGCGCGCGCACTGGCCCAGCCAAGGCATAGTTCGGTGCTGCGAGACATTCACGATGACGTCATGAAGCCCTTCAAGCAATCATAGGCAGCAACAAGGCTTGAGTTGCCGCCCATGACGCGCGCCGCGCGTTTTTGCCAAAATAGTCATTTGCTCACGTTTATCCTAATTTTTTACGGACTATTTTAGTTCACCATACGAAAAATAATAAAATAGCATTGTAACCTCAATTTTCTTAAAGAGTGCTTCAACGTTCCTTTAAAAAAACAGGCAGTGCACAACTACTGTTTCTACAGATTACACAGTGGGTCTGAATTCTCAAAAATGACTTTACTGATGCTAATAAAGAAACCAGCTACTCTGTTTATATCACATTGGGGTGTGTCCTAAAAGCGCATTTTTTTAGAAAAGAACCATCTGACTAAAGGAAGTGCAATAAGCAGTGTAGTTGTAAGCTTACAGAAGTTGCCGTGTGTTTCTTACTCTTTCTTGCACTTGAGATCTAATTTCCGGTCGAAAAGAGTGTGACGCAGGCTTGTCAGCGAACATGTTTTGAATCATCAGGGAAGAGTTTAAGAATTTGGGAAATTATGAATATTTAAATTGGCAGACGCCCTGAGCATAACATACCCTTTCTGACGACGCAAACTTGCAACACAAGGCAGCAACGACATCTGCAATCTCGTACACTTTAAGAAGGGTGACACTCATGTAACAACTGTGCCACCATAATCACGGCCTGAAATTAGAGAATGGCATCAGGTTCAGTGAAAAGAAAGCATGCATCGTGACTAGACTTCCACATGTGACATGTAGATATTGCAATGAACAGGTGCATTCAATGCCATGAATCACCCAAAGCAGACTGTATCCATGAGCGTGGCAATTAACGGAGCCTAGGCAGTGGTACGAGCAATTGTGGTAGAAACCAGATAAGCGCAGCCAGATGAGCGCTGTCTGGTACTAAATGATCAGGGCAGAGAACATGCAAGGTCTGCACTTTGGAGACATAGCAAAGGTGCAGGCCTAACCGACATAGCCCAACCATTAACCAAGAGGGTAGGTATGCACTGGTGTACTGTTTCAATTTTCGGCTTTAAGTCATGTGCATGCTCACTCAGAGCAGGAGAAATTTATATGTCAAATACATACTTTATAACAGTAAAGAAAAATATGTTTTACCAATGTAGTTGGGTCATTTCTTATTAAGCGTCTGCACTTATGGCGTTTCCTTTGTGCACAAAATAGTGTTTTCTATGCCTTCCCACAGTTCTTTAAGAAGTGGTAGCTGTTGTTACGTGATCGCTGTTTTCAGGATGATGCAACTTCAAGATTCACCCTGCATGTACCTTTTGTTTCTTTGCATAGCGTAACTTTGTGCTTAGTTCTGCCATCTTGGAGAGGTGTTGAGAAGTGCTTCAGAAGTCATGACATTATTCAATCTATGGAAGTTTTTTACGGGGACAGTTGAATAAGGGAACTGTGCCACGTGCTTTAAAGCAAGAAATCAGGCAGTAATTTTTCCTGCCTCTCCTTCTAGACAACATTGTTGCCTTGATGTAGCTATTTCATACAAAACACATGGGGGTTTCCAAAGCTAAGATTACTGGTTCCACGTAGATTTCAAAAGAACACCTTCAATGTTCAAAAGCTCTACCACTCCTGTCCAATGAACTTGATTTCTAGAGAATACTGCGGTCAATTTGGAAAATCAAGCTGCGGTTTAACATAAGCAGGGTGTGTTGAAAGTTATGAATGAAAGCTACAAAACCGTCAACGAGCATTCAACCTTCATGTTCACTCAGGCATTGGCATCCCATAAAAAGCAGTATTCATTAAAAGGCATAGTGTTTGCTCTATGCATCTCTTCTATAGCTTAAGTTGCAAGTTCTTCATGAACTAATAAATGACATGCTAGCTTACAATAATGTTACTTATTACTACGTATATGCAGGCACACACGGCCGCACAAGTGCATCTGGCAGCTGCTGGGAGGTTGTCGTTGTGACGGCAATCATATGGAGGGCTCGGTGCCTTCAGTCGGCACGTAACGTCGTCTCTGTCGGATCTACGTCGTCATGCGATGCAGATGGAAGCACTGCCACGTTAATGCTGACAGCCATGAAAGCAGGGGCTGTGCCTATAGCTGTGCTTGTCCACAGCTCGCACAGCACAGAAGGCTACACCACCGCCTTTCAGCTGCTAAAGCAAAGATATCCACTCTGCTTTGGCAACAAACAGGTACAGTTTTGTGCATATTACAGCTACTTGCTGTAAAAAGATACCATAGCAAACCAGCATATGTTGAAGCACACAGATTATTAAGAGACTTTTGGTATTTAAAAGCAACTCGTTCTCATTTATATTATGCCTGCAAGGAAACAAAGTTCCTTACAAGGCCATTCAGGAAGGGCTACTCTTCGGGCCTGCATGTTAACCACTGTACACACCTGTGTCATACAGAAGAATAGGATCAAGGAGGCTTTTTGACTGCTGCTGGTTTTTGTAGGGCTTTCGAAAAATCTGGAAATCAAACCATTAGTGGCACTTGTTGCAAGTATGCTCCTTCACCTTCATTACTCTAACATTCGAATATCACTGTCAAAAGAAATTCAAATGCATCACATTTTGTTCATCGAATCCTTGAATAATCTCTTTTTGGCACCCACTAATACTTTCTAACGCCACTGAGTGTTAAATGAACTGTCTAGCACCCTTAATTGCTGTCTTCTTTTTATTAAAATACAAAGTGGATGGTTCCAAGTGTCTAGGCATGCAGTGGTCTCACTGGCAAGTGAAAAGGGAATTTTTCAGCCACCAAGGTCTTATCTTCCACTTTTGTAAGGACGCTGGCAACCTTGGTTACTCTGCTTTTGCAGGATTAGTTTGACATACGAAATGCCATCATAATAGCCGTTACAGCATGGGGTCAGTAAAAAGTATTATAACAACTGCTTTCCTCCACTGAGCTATGGGCAGGCCAGCAATTTATAAAGGAGGCCGTGAGACACTCGAAGGTAGCAATAGCAGCGCCAACATCTATCATGCAAAAAGCAAAATTACTTTCGATAACAAAAGACACACTGTTACATGTGTGCAAAATACAATTTGAAGTAATGAATTTTTGTCATAAGCAGTGTAGGCGAACCAGTGTCGCTTTTTCTTTACACTAGAAGTTTGACATACATCACCATGGATGACAGCGCAAATTTTTTCATGACTTTTGCAGCCAGTTAGAGATTATTCCTTTTTTATGTGGCGCAAGTACACTAATCTCCTTCAAAGTAAGAAGCAAGCTTGCAATTTTCACCACAACCAAAACAATATTTTCGAAAGGTATGGAGTTTCTTTAATTCTGGCAATGAGAGTACTTTCGAGATAGCCATTTGGTGGTGTAGTCATTAAGTACACTGATTCACAAGCCACTAACAAGAAAAAAAGGAAGTAAGAAATACAGCACTAGAATTTCACTACCAATCTGTTGGTGCATGTGTGGAAAAATGGTATCCTTTGAGAATTATTTGTAAGTTAATTTTCTTTATAAGATGAATTATTACAGCATGTGAACACCAGTAACTGTCCTAACTTGTATTGCTGAGTAGAACGTTCATTATCAAATTTGTCTTATTGCTGCGAGTTTGCCCAGATCGAAAGGTCTATCTACTCACTTCTTGAGCACAAAAATGGGCGAGGTTGCCGATTATCCACGTATACATTTAGATTTCTTCTGCAAATGATGTCTAACTGTGAGGATAGTGCTGCTAAAGATGAAGCTTACCAAGATGTGGAACAGGAAAATTCAGTACTATTAGTGTAAAAATGCCCGCAATAAACAGGGCATGATGAGTGTAAAAATAGCTCAGGCACACACAATCTAAATGTATGCGCCTACATTAGAAAGCCTATGAATCATGTCATGCCATCTGCTCGAGGTATGGCACTCAGCGAGCAAAAATTTATCTGACTAGCTCAAACGCTGTGGCAAAAAAAGGAAAAAAAAATACTGCGCCGCAGTACCGTAATCTAGCTTGCTTTTTTGAAGCCGTGCTTAAAGGGCCCCTCACCGGGCCACACAGCAAATTTCAGTTATACACTGGAGTTTCGGAAGTGCTCAATAAGGAGTGTTCCTCAAGGAGAATTCTTCAAAATGGTCCGTTATTAGCAGATAGAAAAGTGTTTCAAACAGCACGATTTCAGAAGGCCAAGGTTACTGCCAGTACGACACCCTCGCCACACATTGAAGCAGTGGGGTGAAGCAAGGAAAAATAAAATGTAAAAGAAAGCAAAGCACACGCCATTCCGCTCATAGCTGATAGTCCCCTCTGAGGAGAGAGCCACTGAAGCGCCTGCTCATGAATGGACGATTCGTGCTTCAGGCTGCAGATGAGCACTTTCGACGAGTGTCACATGTCACGGGTTTTAGTGGTGAAGCGCAGCATGGCGGTGCGGAGCATCATCCTCCCCTCTTGGCGCACAATGCTTTCAAAAAGCGAGGATTGACACTCAGTTCGAAATCTGAGTGTCTTCCGTGGTGCATAGTGAGGCAGTTCTTGGTGGGCATGAAATTTTCTTTTAGAACTGAAAAAATTACTAAGAACGACTTAATAGGAACAAAGAGCAATGCTGGGTGCATTTGTAGGGGTTTCAAAATCTTTTCTATAGAGAAAACGTTGACGATAGTACCGCAAAGTTAATATGTAAATAGGAAATACACCACTTTTACTTTGTTATGTAAAAATCCAAGCACTCAGAAAAATGATGTACATTTGCATACACAGGTTCAATAGAGATAAGCAGATTTTGAGTTAATTCGCGGAACGGTTTTATGTAAAAAACATGAAGAAAC